>JACYFF010031957.1:91026676-91040092 GCA_017589665.1 Selenicereus undatus
ATTATTATTATTATTATTATTATTATTATTATTATTATTATTATTATTATTATTATTATTATTGTTATTATTATTATTATTATTGTTATTATTATTATTATCATTATTATTATTGTTATTGTCGTTATTGTTATTATTGTTATTATTATTATTGTTATTATTATTTTTATAACATTACAAAAATTTAATTTTAAGTTACGCAAAAACGTTATCGTTACGAAGCGTTTTATTTCCGAATCCAACTTTTTTTGGGCCCAATTTTACGCCCAACAAGTTTGCTTATTAACCTAACTAATTACCATGGTTAACTTAACCATAGTTAGCTTAAAAGGTGGCATTACTAGATAAAACTTCAGCCCAAGAGAATTGATTAGTCAAAACACACATCTTAATCTTCAAACTCCACTTTCTCTCTCTCCTCTCCCTACCCCACGACAACAGCACTGGCAACCCTTCTTGGGTGTTTTTCGACCATCTTTTCGGCGAGCCTTGGTGGTTTTTGACTCCCTCCCACGTTCTAGTACCTCAAGCTATCATGCTCAATCATCAAAGTACTAAACAACACCTCCATCTCTATTTATCTTCAAGCAAAGTGAGTAATTTTGAAACTTGATCATGTTGGTTTTGCTCTTTAATCTTAGTTTTGATCCTTGTTTTGATGTTAGTGATCATTCGTTATGATGTTTTGATAAGAAATGAGAGTTATTTTGGTGTTGATCATAGTGGAGTTGAGCTTGAATCATGCTAGGGTTTAGGGATGATCATGTTCATGCAAGCTTAAGTTAAAACCATATTTATGGATTGCTTTGTATTTGATTTTATAATCTTTAGTTTTATTGAAGATTATGATAATGTTTTTGGTGATTTGGAATGATTTCAAGTGAGGATTTATATGAGAAAGAGAGGGAAAAGTCAAAACACTGAGGCTGGAAATTTCAGCGAAATAGGGTAGCGTTCACGATTAAACTGGTAATGATTGGCACATTGAAAAATTATGATTTTTGGTGGGTAGATAGCTCAGTGTGTCAGATTTCAAAAGCCACTTGAATTGCCTTAATCCGAGGTCTGTGGAAAAAGTTATGGTTGTTTTACAAAAACTATACAGAATGGACTAAAAAACGACACACTTGTATTTTAGCCCCATTTTGGGAACCCTATTGTCGGAATCATATATTGTATTGTAAATGAAAGTTTTTTGGGACTTTTTAATATTTTCATATTGGGGTTTTAGGTCTCCATTTGAGGTCTAGGGTGAAGGTTATGAATTTTTGAAGTGAACTGACTTGCTCTGATGCAAATTGGGTTGTTATTCCAATTTCTATAGAGCGTATACTTGGAGGAAAATTCAAAAAATTGTACCGTAGATTGTCCATATTATTTTCGAATTTCCTATAAGATTTCATGAATTTTGGTAGAGTACTTCAGTTTGGTGATTTTTGAAAATATTTTGAGTAATTGTGCAAAAAGCAATAATAAAGATTAAGTGAGATTGATCATGCACTCATTTTGTGTATTTTGGGCCAAGTAAGGTCATTTAAGGGGAAAATGAATACTCATGGACTTTCATGGGGCTTTTACTTGATTAATGAGAAAGAAGAAGACAAGTATACAATTTGGGAGCCCGTTTATGAGCTTTGAATCATTTATGAATATTACAAACAAAGTGCCAAGTTTGGGGAGTTTAGTAGTTTTTATTGGGGTCAATAATCTCTTTAAGGTGAAAACTGTATTGAATGGACTTGTGAATGAAATATGAGAAGTTGGGACAGTTTTGACTCAGAAACCATATTTATCATACCAAGTTATTGCAGTTTATGCTATTTTGAACTAAGATATATCTCTCTTGGCCTCAAACCTTTATTACTTACTCAATTCAGTATGTATAAAGTGTATTTATCAAGCCACTCTAGTGTACTCGCTGTTACCTTGAACCAAGCTATACATCAGTGAGCCGTTAAACCCGTATCAGCAACCTATATTAGAAAAGGCCACAACCACTCCTTCATTTCTCACCATCGAGGCCTTTTCCATTGTAATCTCTTCTATCACACTGTTGTCTATTTTACTTTCATTTACTTTATGTGAAATTTAATTACTTTTACCAATTCAGTTTTGAAGTTATATTGAACCCAAGTTATGTATACCATTTAATTACTCAATTTCTATTACACATACTTCTATTTACTCAATTATGTGAGAACGGATCATTTACTGACTACACATACCTACAATGACATTTATGAATTAGAGTCGAGGCCTAGTTATCGTTCCATATTATGCATAAGTGTTATCAAGTCAGAACATATCTATCAAGTCAGATGGCATTTTTTAAACACTCAAGGTACGTCCACTGCCTGTATCTTCAGAAAGCAGGACATGTTTATCAAGTTATAACTCTTAATGAGTTTATGAATGAATCAATCTATATAGTGATTTTCCATTTAACTTGTGACCCTGTCAGTTATCATCTATAGGGTATCAGCCCATCATTTACCTGCGCGGCTTCAGGCCAACTTTTGATCGGATTGGCAGGTGTACACCTATGTATAGATCATATCATTGCAAGGGGTTCACATCCAGATAATAATGAGAAATTCAGTTTCATATCACTTTCATTTTCATTGTTATTGCCAACTAAATGAATTACAAAGACGGGTACCCATCAACAGTATTTTTATGCTCATTTTACTCTACAGGAATGCATGTACTGAGTTTTTGCTCACATTTTCGAATTGTTTTCATGTTTTCGATTTTAGGTGATGAAGCATCACATGTTTCTCCTTTTAGCAAGCCCTTTTTGGAAGTCATCAGATGCTGATAGTGGATTCAGCATAGCATGAATGTCGGGATCGACCTCAGAGTCAAGTTGGGTTTATATTCAATATACTTGTATAGTTTGGAGTACGAGTTGGCACATGGTATGATTAAGTCAATGGTATTGAAGTTGAAATATTATGGGCTTTGGTCTTGAAGTGCTTCAGTTTAATAGATTTTGTGATTGTGAACATAAGTTGTAAGATTAAATGGTTTCAGTGAGCCTTGTTCTTACCAGGACGGCGGTAGTACGTTCTATTATTAAGTCTTCTGCTGCAGTTTTTCGTAAATCATGTCATTAGCATTTGGGGGCGTTAAAGATTTATTTTGTTTGAATGTTATACCTTTTATTAGCATTATTAAATGACTCCTTATACCCCTTAGTAATCATCATCTACTAATATCCTTTAAAGGAAAGAACTCCTCCTATGTGACAGATGAATTTTTTGCATCATCAAACATGACGTTCTCATGGGTACCACGTGCATTAGTTGTTCCTAAGAGACTGCTTGACTTCTACAAAACTCATGCATATATCTAAATAGTTGTCTCTTCGCTATAACATGTGTTTAGTACTGCAATTCTTTGTACCTTAACAATCTTGTGACTAAATGATTTCATGCTATATCTTTTGATACAATTAGTTGCACGTTCTTATAGTGCCTCCAACATGCTCACTTGAAATATGCCTTGCTAACTAAATTCGTTTTGATAAGCAAAAACTTTGTTGTATAGTTCATAGTGCGATTGTTGAATATCTTTACCATGTTTTGCCTTAGTTATATGTCACACCTTGAGTGTGGCTTAAAAGGATTTGAAGTGACTACTTATCACTAAAAAAGTGCACCTTCCTTATTAGGAAACCCAATCTTAAGAGCTTTACAGTTGAGGGTGCTTGGTATGCGAAATCTAGGGATTGGTGACCTCTTAGGAAGTTTCCTAGGCAGCATGTGAACGAGGAAAAAATATGCCCGAAAGGCTTATGGTGATTTGTGGGGTCAGTCAATGATCCTCAAAGGCATTCCTGGTAATTGCCCAGGGCCCAAAAGGAGTCGGGCCATTACATCAATTCTCATTAATTCTTGCCTGGATTAGATTCATTAGAGACATGCTGATCATTTTATGTCTATTAGATGGTCGCCTTTTCTCAATCAATCATGCAATCAAGTCAAATCTAGTGATTGTAACTCAACCAATGTCTAATACAATCAAGGCAATCAAACTTTTTATAAACAATTTCAGCTCCATATTTGATGCGATAGACCCAATAATTAAAAAGTATTCCGAACAATTGATTCAAGAGCACATTTCATTGCAAGTTCAACGTCAATACCAAGAATCAAAAGTACGAATCAATGTGAATTACATGCCAATTTGGAAAACATGAAATCTATGAATAAATAGAAGAGAAGGCAAAAGATCTAATTGCTTAGTCAAGATCATGTTTAAACTATCATTGAAAACTAGTATCGGAAGCATTGCAACTTTCCCCTTCAATTTAATTTCTCTTCCTCGGATGCAACGTAATCTACTCTGTATCCTTCTTTTTTCATTCATGGGCCTCCAAACTATTGCTACCTTAGGTCCTTTTTATCAAGACACTAAAGAATACACAAGAAACACACAATGAACATAATATGCTCACGAGGGGCATTAAATCACCATAAAATGCACAAATGCCACCTCAAATGGCAGCACCAAGATTTTTTAATCCTTATGCTAATTGAGGATTCATGACATAAGCATAATGATGTTGGGAATGAGCAAGGACACGCCTTACAAAATGAGGTTGAACTTTATGCGTAACCATGGGGATTAACACTGGAAAAATGTAGTTAAGGGGCCTTAAAAATAGTTTTCTAAATGGGGATAAGCCTTCAAGAGTTGGAGTGGAAAACTACCAATTCCAAAAACAGTTGTCCTAACCACAACATCCTAGAATTAACTAAATAAGGAAGCATCAATAATGAATGATCGTGTCATATTGGCTATGAGTTGGCCTAATAACTCCATTTTGTTGATAAGGGCATGATGCAGATTTTTGAATAAATCCCATGTTGAATTAGGGGTCAGACAAAAGATTATCATGGTATTCTTTGCCCTTATTACTTTCTAAATGTTTAATTTTCACATACAAAAAATTTTAACAATTTTGCCAAAAGCACAGAATATTTTGGATGCATCACATTTGTTTGTCATAGGATAGATCCCAGAATAATGCACTACTAGAAATTCATTTTTTCCGATAGAATTCTCCCACCGACTTCTAGTCCATCGGACTGTCCAGTTGATTCCGGACCAAACCACGTTGGCCCCGACATTTGCGACGGACATCCCAACGGAATCTCTCCGTCAAAATTTCCAATGGATTCCGTTAGAAAATGTAAATCTGTTGATCGATCTCATTTGCCTATGAAGAATTCGAATCTTTTTGAAAAAAGGGGGTTTTGAAGAAAAGGTCCATTTGAATTTCCATTGGAACAGTGGTCCAATGTTGGTTTCAATGGACACATTTTTCGGACACCAATGTTTAGCCCCCCCTACTCTTTCTGGCTTCATTTGTTCAAGTGAAATGCTATTTAGAAAGAGAGGGACGAATCACCCACCGCGGCCACCACCACAGCCACCACCCACTTTCCGCCGCCCGCCACCTTCAACTTTCACTGCCATTTGTGGCCCAATTTGTTTGACATTTTCAAGTGATTCTACTTAATTATGTAGTAGATTTAGTAGTAGATTTCTAAAATTTGAGATATAATTTAGTGATTATGTGATATTAAGTAATAATGAGGCATACATGTCGAATACTTTGTAAGAATTGTGTTGAAGGAGACATATATAAGTAATGATTGTCAAAAATGTGAAGTATATGGGATGTTAGTAGTTTGAAAAATTATAGTTAATTAATTATTTAATATGTTATTTGTTGATTTTGGTTTGTGAATTTTATAGTTTTGATGTAATTTCTTAAGTAATTATTAAGTATTATTACTAATTGTTAAGCATTATAAATGATTAAGAATATATACATTAATAGATGTTCTATAATAACTAACTTGTAATTACGAAGAAGTTAATGTTAACAATGGAAGCATGAACTATAATTAATTTGTTAAATAATAGTTTGGATGTTATTATGATTCGGATAGGTAGTGACAACTAACAAATTATCATGTAATTATTCCATTAATTTTGAAATATTTTATGTTGTTACGTATGACTTGGCTAATGAAAATACATACAATATTCATATTTCAAGTTGTAATTTTTTGTGGATGATCAATATGAAGGAAACACATTCTGAAAGGGGAAAAAGCACGTCGTTGTAAATGTCGTTATTGTCGGTGTGAATTGCACAAGTTTGGACTGCAATTTCAGACATTCGAGCACGTTTAAATCCTAAATTAACTGTTATAATATATTATTTTTGTCCATTGTATATTGAATAAAATGTATGAAAAAATAGTGTAATAATTAATAAATAAATCATTAATTTAGCTATATATGAAGTAAAATGGAATAAATATGTACAGGATTATAAATAGTCCATTTACTTATAATTACATATTTTATGGTGAATAGTTGATAATATGGGTGGACCACCCTGTCGAAGGTGGATGTATAAAGGATTTTTGCCAAGTTGAAAAAGCTATAGACAAGAATTTTTAGAAGGAGTTGAATTATGCGATTAATTCGCTAGAATCAAATAGAGTTCGTAAATAATGGGCATGATAGATATCCTTGTGCCAAATGCTTAAACAAAGCTTACGATGATGTGAAATTATACTTGTACCGAAACAGTTTTGTTAAAGGTTATTAGTATTGGACATCTCATGGGGAGATAGAACCTACTGAACATGACAATGTTGGAAATAGCAGCTTAAAAAACTTGTATGAGCACATGGTTCCCAGTCCTATGCACTTTGATAAAGCTAAACCATTTGTGGATCATATTGGAGCAATCGTGAATGATGTCATGGTTAATAATGAAGCTAATGCAAATGAGCAACCAAATGCAGAAGTATAGATGTTCTATGATATTCTTAAAGCTACTTGGAGACTTTTACAGGATGACTGTAGTAACCAAATTGAATGATCAATCTGGTTACAATATGCCTCAAAATTGTTTTAATTAGATGATGTAGTTAATGCATAAGAGTTTTCGAGCAGACAATCATGTGCCCAAAAATTACTCAAAGTTAAAAAAAAAAAAAAAACAAGGTTCGAAGTTTAGATCTAGATGTGCCAAAGATTGATTGTTGCCAAAGTGGTTTATCATGCTTTACTTTAAGGACGATTTAGCACTTGAAAAATGCAAGTTTTGTGATTTGCCAAGATGGAAGCCAAAGAACTCTGGCCATAATAGGAATAAGCGAAAACCATATGTGAAAATGTTCTACTTCCCTTTGACACCTAGGTTACAATGTCATTATCCTTTAAGAAACATAGTTGAATACATGTGGTGCCATCATAACAATAGGCGTGAGAATGTTATTTTTTGTCACCCTTCAAATGGGGAAGCATGGGAGCATTTTGATCGTACACATTCAGATTTTGCTGCTGAGCCTTGCAATGTAAGAGTTGGTTTGTCTACAGATGGGTTTAGCCCATTCTCACAATCTGCATGGCCATATTCAATTTGGCCTGTATTTGTCACACCTTACAACCTTCCTCTAGATATGTGCATGACGACACTATATATGTTCTTAACTTGCATTATACCTGGTCCAACAGATCCTAAGAACAAAATAGATGTGTACTTGCAACCTTATGTTGATGAGCTGAGAAGTCTATGGGATGGTGTTCAAACTTATGACATTTCAAAAAAGCAAAACTTCTTGATGAGAGTTGCATTAATGTGGACAGTAATTTACTTCTGAGCCTTCAAAATGTTATCTGGATGGAATATTCATGGTGTTTTGAGTTACCCTATTTGCATGGATAAGTTGAAGGCAACTCATTTGAAACATGCTGGTAAAGCTTCTTAGTTTGGCAGTCACGGTCGATTCCTGCACAGACATCATGCATTTTGAAAAACTGAGCCATATTTTATAAGGGAAAAGTTGTAAAAGATGGTCCTCTATGCAGAAAAACTGGGGTGAACTATACGATGAGGTTCGAACCACTCATGGAGATTTCTTCATCCTAGGTTTCAAGGAAAATCTACATAACTGGAACAAACAAAGCATCTTCTAGGAGTTAGCTTATTTGAGGGACCAGTTGCCACATCACAACTTTGATGTAATGCACATATTGAAGAACTTTTGTGATAACATCATTGACACTATTATGGATGTCCCTGATAAAACAAGACATGATATTAAGACAATGATGGATAGGGTAGATATGTGTGATAGGAGTGAGCTCAATTTAAAACATGGTGCTAATAGAAGAACATTAAAACCCAAGGCTTCATTCACACTTTGTTTGGAAAAAAGAAAGGGGGTGTGTGAGTGGACACACCAACAGACAATGCCTGATGCTTATTGCTCTAAGATTGGGAATTGTGTAGATATGAAGTTTGCAAAGTTTCAAACCATGAAGAGTCATGAATGTCATATGTTTTTGCAGAAGCTTATGCCAATAGCATTTCATGCCCTACTAGATGACGTATTAGAATCTCTTGTTGAGTTAAGTGAATACTTCAGAAGTCTTTGGCCCATAGTGTTAAGGGTCAATAAGCTATAGGAAATGCAACGCAATATAAGCATCATACTTTATAAATTGAAGATAGTTTTTCCTCTAAGATTCTTCAATGTCATGGAACACTGACCTATACATTTAGAAGAAGAAGCACACCTAGGTAGTCTAGTATAAGATTGATGGATGTATCCATTTAAAAGGTACATACAAATATATGAATTGGATGATTCATCTAAATTTAGAGTTACATTAGAATACTCATATAAATTACTGTATTTTAGGAACTTTGGGTGGCTTAAGAAGAAGATAAAAAACAAAATAGATCCGGAAGAGTCAATGGCTGAACCTTACCTGGTTTTTGAGATATCATAGTTTTGTTCATATTACTTCAGCTCTAGTTTGCCTACAAGAAGCACAAGATGTCGACGTAATAAGGATTACAAGCTACAAAATTAGCCCACTTTCTTAGTTTTAAATCCCAAGGTGTTCCAATGGTAAGTCATATACGGAGGCACCCAACTAATAAAGAGTTACACACTGCATACCTTCACATTTTGTTGAATTGTACTAAAGTTTAAACATATATCGAGTAAGTTACTTTCATATGTAATAAAACTTACACCTTATTATATATATACTTGGCTAATGAATACCATATATATAGTTTATTCAAACAACAAACATTAATTGAAAATTCAACTTCAATGGACGTGGAGGTAGATGTTATGATTGAGGTCGACTTTATTTGGTGGTTCAAAAAAGTGGTAAGATCTTATATTATATATTTTGCTAATGAATAACATCTTATATAATGTGGTTTTCATGTTGATAAACTTTTTCAAATTCTATATTTGTTGAAATTGTACAAATCTTCTATGGTGAACGCCAATACAAATATATCATTTGGCTCAACTGCCTTTAGGAAAAGTGACATCTTAGTCTGCATTTATAGCCAATGGATTTCTACTTTACACTCAAAAAAGATTTGAAGGGAAAGATACTTACTATTATAGGGTTTGCATGGAAAGGAGCAGGGAAAGTGGATTTGAGGAAGATTATAGTAGAATCCTCTAAGAGGTTATTCATGTTTAATAACTTACAGAACCGCTTAAACAATGTATGTTGTTTAGGCACGATTAGTTTCATAACACTCCTCGAGGTACATGTCACCTTGAACTGTGTCCCTTTGTCGAGCTAAATGGAACACGAAGATATAAGCAATATGACACATTCATATTTGGTACTTCTACAATCCAAGTGGTGTACATGAGGTACCCGAATGGAATAAGAGATAAATCTAATTGGTAGGGATCTTTATACCAAGTAAACCCAGCATAAAGTGAATAACTTATTCACTTTACTGTTTGTATTTCAAGAGGAACCTCTGTCTCATGTGACATCGGTGAATGACACAATTCCTATAACTTTTTTGAACGAAGTAGAAGACATGGAGGATTTTAATGAAGATGGTGTAAATGAGGGAAGTGAAGAGGAGGAGTGGGATGATGATTATGAAGATACTGATCACGAAATAGATGCCCACCATAAAGACTCTGATGATGATAATGAAATTGAGGATGACAACTAGACAAGCTCTTACTAAATTGTATATTAAGTCAATTTAAGTACTTTCATATTGTATGCATGTAGACTTTGTGCAAGGAAGATATCATCAGTGTTTTAGTACAATTCTCATGGTTTGACTTGGTAAAATTGTTTATTTTCTTTCATTTATATTATTCAATCACAACGCTTTGTATGTTTGTCATAAAGATGTCAAGTATGCAACGTGGATGTGGTGGTGGACATAGCAAAAATTCACGGAGAGGTCGTACTAACCAAAGTGGCCAACAAGAGGAGGATTTCTAGGAATGACGAAACATTAATGAGTTGCCTTACAACCCTTTTCTTGACCCCAGTAATATTCAAAGTATGTAGTTCACCCAAAATATACCTTAAACTTTTACGTTTCCCTATGTTGATATGAATTTGTTTCAGAATCAAAGACCTCCTGCCAATCAGACTCCATGAGCATTTATGGTCAACCAATTTGGTTCCCATATCCCGATGGCACCATTCATTCCAACTAACAATGAAGAAAAGAGTTAGGATCATAGTGAACATGCTTCAAGCCATGGGAACACAAGCAATAAGATGTTCATTATAATGACCTCAATCCCTAATGTATGATTATTCTAACTTAATTAGTTATTTGTTTATGGTTAAAACGGAAGTCTTTTTGTTAGAGGAATTACTATCGTTCCATGATGGAACAAGGCTATCTAGAACTACCTATAATACTATGTACTCACATAGTGACCTGATTTACTAAACTTTCGAAACAGAACATACAATTAACAACTTGTTCCGTTCTTGATACACATGATAACTTAGCGTACAAAAATGAAGGAACAACAATCCTAACGTCCAAAAGGATATACAATCATCAAGTTACCAGGGGTGCTAGCCTATAAATCACCATGAGCACTGGGTTAGCTAACGTTCAGCAAAATTGGTAATTCTCGCTCACTTCTGGCTTGCCAGGAGGAGGAATGTTCACTGATCCCTCGTCTAAACTCGAAAACATTAAAACTTTCAAATAATGAGCTAAAGCTTAGTACGTACATCCCTATGCTGTAAAATAACCTTTGTATTTAATTAGTTGGGCGCTCGCATTTCAAACCATTTTGTGTTGCAAACGGAAGAGAGAGAATGTGTAAGTAAAGTTAATTTACTGGTTATTATCTAGAAGTGGACCCTAGTTAACATCTGAAGTGATCTCGAGATAAATACGCACCTCCCAGGGTGATCTGGAAGCCTGAGTTGTAGTCGTCTAGGTAAATTGAAGGTTGTAAGCCTGATGATTAATAAATGATGGGGCCCCTTGCTTAGGTGACAAAACGTTGCATCAAATGATTCATTATATGAACATTATATGAATTTTATGTAGTTTGAGAAACATGTGAATTTTCAAAGAGTACAGGTAATGTACGTACTTGGTCATTGAAAGTGTCTCTCCTTTTTGGGGAGAAATTGTTTGTTGGCAGCTTGAAACGACATAGGTGACCTCCCTTATGATTCAAATGTGTAACTTTTACGATTAGTGCGAGATTAAGAACTTTTATTAGATTTCCTGATTTAACGAATAATTTAATTTCCTTTGGCGTCTCTTTTATTTATTGGCATGATAGTTGTGATTAACTCAACTTGGTTCTATTATATTGGCGTTTTCATTTCTTTCCTTCACACTGCTAATGCTCATTTAATGAATGTTGTACTAGCAAAATGGTGTGACTCGTTTTGTATTTACTAATAACAACATTATCGTTGCTACCATTCAAATTATCATTGTAAGCTCGCTAATATAGTTATTTCACTCGGGTTATTATTGTTAACGTCACCGTTAATCATTATTAGTATTGTTATTATTATTAGAATTGTGGTTATTTTTATCATTATTATTGCTAACGAT
Source organism: Selenicereus undatus (assembly GCA_017589665.1). NCBI lineage: Eukaryota > Viridiplantae > Streptophyta > Magnoliopsida > Caryophyllales > Cactaceae > Selenicereus > Selenicereus undatus. The sequence goes on from JACYFF010031957.1 coordinate 91,038,606, forward strand.
ATTATTATTGTTAGTTGTTTTCTCTTTACCTATTCACATCGTTGTGACCGCAGTCATGCTTTAAACCTTTGATTGTTAAATGTTTTAGGGTGATACCATAAACTTGGTTTCGAGTGCAAGTCGAGTCCCGAATCATACAAATATTCATTAGTGAAAAAAAACCACATGGGCATATTATGCTAGTAATTTCAACCCACAAAACTACTTATTCCTTCCTCCTTCCCTTCCTGTTCTTAGTTCTAATCATCCATAATAATGGTTAGAACAATAGCCCCTTAATATTTTAGTCTTGTAATCTAGCTGGACTCTCTACTTTGCTTAAAATTTTCATGCACTCAGGCCTTTTATATTTTCCCTCCCTTCTTCTCCTCAAATTCTATCCTTTGTAATTAGCTTATCCATAATAGTAGATACATAGGTGTGTCATTACTTTCATTCAGTAGTCACTTAAAATTCACTTAAAACCATTAATTCAACACAAAACCAAAGTTTATACTAGTATACAAACCACACACAACCCTAGATCCCCGATATTTATGGCAATGTCATACCCATATAGACCCCTCTGAATTTCCATTCAAGTATCATTAAAATTCATCTAATTTCATCAAAACAACATAATTATGCTTGAATTTCATCCGAGGATCTAACCGTAAACAAGGCTTGAATTTCATCTAGGCATCTAACCTTAAACCACCAATCTCATGACCACAACATACCCATAAAACATGTACATGTCTTTAATCCCTTTTAAATACGCATTAAAATCTACATAAACACCATTTAATCAACATAACCAGCTTAATTCACATCCAAGCTAAAAACCATCACACACCATATACACCTTTAACATTCAACCACTCCAAATTCAATTTCAATATCAAAATTCAAGAAAATTAAAAATTAACACTTATCCAAGTCAAACACATCATTATCTATAAAAATTCAATCATAAATAATCAATATCCAAATTATGAGAAGTTAGGATTTCACCTGCTGACTCCTAATTATAGCAAGATAAGGTAGACAGATAGTGGTGCCAGTAGGTGCTAGTCGGTGCTCGACAATCAGTAGTGACACTGCTGGGTTAGCCATCATTCTAGGTGGTGGCAAAAGAGTCAGAGCGGGTGCTCTGTTTTAGCTGCAGGGGGGTCGTGGCTGGGAACAGGAAAAAATGGTGATTTTGGGTTCTTTTGTTCGATTTTATTAGTTTGAACTTCCATTTCCCTTTTACTCCTCTTTTTTTTCTACAAATTTTATTTTTGACACCTAGTTATTCTAGATTTTTCAGACATTAATCATAATCTTCTTGTTTTATTTTTATCCCTTACATATCAATACATAAATATTTAGGTTAATAATCTTGTCTAAAATTTACGATTTAAATTGTATGCCCTTTGGGTGTAAATATAGAAAAAATTATCATTTTCAATTCATGTAGTGTGTGTGTGTGTGTGTGTATGTGTATATATATATATATATATGTA
>JACYFF010031957.1:91040492-91156112 GCA_017589665.1 Selenicereus undatus
TACAATTTACCCTATTATTATGGCTACATCGTTGCTATATTAATTTGTATGTTATTATTATTATTATAATTTTTCAAAATTCGCCGTTTAACAATTCGTCTGATTTTATTTGTCCGTCATTCAAGTATTTGTTAGCATTTGAATGAATTATTTAGGAGTGTTACAATGTCCATTTTGAAGCAACTCTGCCGATTCAACCTGCAATTGTAAAAATAACCACACATATATAAAATACTAAATTGAAACACAATTTCCAACTTGATTGATTTCTCATTAAGATTATTCAAGGTAATTAGCATGAATTTGGCTTCAGGCTGTTGCACTCATCAAGCTAGAAGCTAAAGAGTAAGTAGTTAAACTTTTCCACCTATGTATATTACGAATAGAAATATATAACTGATTGTTTGTTTAAAACACAAATTCCTAATTGTGTGTTTGTCTTTGCAAGCTTCTATTCCTATGTGGCGCTGTTTGAAATTACAAAGATATTTTGCAAGAAAATATCCCGAGCCTTGGCTATCATGGGGTAAAGTTCCTAAGTCACAGCTGCATTTGTGGTTTGGTGAGTTCAAGGTAAAATAAATTTCTAAACTTGCTATAACTACAAATACATTCCCGGTGAAAACAGTATTGATGTTTGCTAGCTTTTGTTTTACAGAAGCGTTTCTATTGGACTCGGAGCATGACTTCCAGATTAGGATGAATTTTGAGGATAAAGGGACTTCTAGATTAAAGGATACATTTGGGGAGGTGAGAAAGAAGAAAAATGAGAAAGAAGAAAAAGAGGCCGCAATGGTTGTCTAACAACACTTGGAAGTCACTTCAAGAATATTGGGCTTCTAAAATTTCCAAAAAGTGAGGGCACAAACGAAGAAGAACAGGAGTAGTAACCAGAATGGCTTATGCCCTTCTTTACATAATTGCAGTTCGATCCCATTTAGTGAGCGAAAGGGACGTTTGGTAAGTGTGCTATTTAACTATTGCATTTAGTTATTTTTATAGTTTTTACAAATATTAAAAACTCTCCTTTATTTCAACGTATTTGCATAATGTATACGCCGAAAGCTTAATAGCGAGCCAGCTCTGATAGAACCTTTTAAAAACACTCATCAACCTGAACAGGAGAACACATGGGTTGATGAGAACTCTGAAAAGGCATATGTAAGTTACCTTTACTTTTTAAGTGTTTAAAAATCATCCCATGTGGAAATTTTCATGCTATACTTTCAACGTGTAATATTTTCAATCTTATTGTGTAGACAAAGCATCAGTGAAAATGGGAACAAATCAAAAACTCCCAATCTTTAACAAATCCTAGCTCCGATCCATCTAAAATTCCATCTAAGACAGGGCTTCTGGTACGAGGAAATTTGAACAAAAATGACCGTGTCTATGGGCTAGGTTCAGAAGGGTGAAACTGAGGCATATGCTCAAGTCCACAGCAATAGCCGTGAGCAGTGAAAATTAGGAGCCTGATGTGCGAGAGACGATCACCGTGTACATAGTAAACGAAGTTCAATGTGGAGAAAAATTGCAGAACGGAAGAGAAAAACCGTCATTTAGAAGACAAAGTCATGATATTGAGCGAACAACTTGATAGGGTGCAAAACTCACTAAATGAGTTCATTAATCTCAACGAGCATCTGGCTCTAGATCTTGTTCGCCCCCTTTTTCGTACCGTCAATAGCATCGTTGTTCTGCTCCTTATGCCCCTTCTTCTCCTCCTCCTCAACCCAAATGCAATGATGATGATGATGACAGCGATGGTGATGGTGATGGTGATGGTGATGGTGATGACAATCAATCTGACTTAGGTGGCAAGAATCTTGGCTATGATTAGGACCCTAACTATAACTATTTCAACTATTAGAACTTTGAACATGGGTTGATTTCGATGTTGGATTGTTACGTGTAGATTACCATGGTTTGGGATTACTAAACTTTGTAGTAGTGCTTTTGTGAGTTTGAACTACAACTTTAATTTGGTGCGATTGTGTTGAACTTATATATTTGTGGTGGTTGAATGAAAGTAACCAGTTGTGGTGGTAGTTGCCTTATATTTGCCACATGTGGTGGTTGTTGTCAATTTCAGAGTTGCAGGTTTTTTTCATTTTGTAATTTGGTAATGAGCTTTTCAAATTGCATGCCCAAATAGACCTCAATTTTCTTGACTATATTAGTGATGTTTGATGGAATTATCGATGGAAATTGGCTGAATCCGATGGAAATCCTAATAGAATTGTTGTTTTTAAGATTTTCAATTTTAAAATTAAAAATTTCAAGGTCTCTTTTTATTTGATAGACCTGTCTCTCAAATGCCTCTTTATGTCGGTGTTTTGATGGAACGACCTTCTTCTGACAGACGTTGTTTGTCGGCGTATTCGTCGAAAAATTAAATTTTCAACGGAAAAAGTGGCTTTTCCTATCAAAAAATCCATTGGAAAAGACGAACATTTAGTAGTAGTGATGAGAAAAATCAGCAAAAAACAAAATATAATACTTGCAAGCACCAAGAGAATGAACAAGAGATTGCCACAAATCATTATTAAACTAATACTAAAGGCTTACTAACAAAAGTTCGACCTCATGGAAAAGGAAGCATGGGCGGTTTTATGTGTAGGGGAGGAGTGTCCATGGACAACCCTAGTGCAAAAAAAAAAAAAAAAAAAAACCCCAATGAGTTGTTTTATTAAAAAGGTCATGTTGGTATATGTGGAGACCCCTAAAAATAGACCTAAAAAGTTATGGGCACTCTTTAAATATATCTTACCCACATACTTGTATTCATAATTTTTTTTAAATGCTAGAAGTACAACTATAAACCATAATTTGATAGAAAAATAAAATAAAATAAAATGCACCTAAACCCAAATTTCTTTCTCTTTCTCCCGCTCCCTCACTATCTTGTGTGGATTTTAAAATTTTGATTTAATCTAGTACTAGTCTCTTCAATTTTCTTTTATGATTATCATTGAATTTTTTGACTGTTTAGTTGCTATCCGTTCTTGGTGAAAAATTGTCTTTAACTTGGGACTAGCTATTGACTTGAACTTGATGTTATTTATTTTTTCCCGTCTTTTGGTGTGATTAAATGGTGGGGATTGCTTATTTGTGGTCTTAGTTATTTATGTTTGACGTGTTCGCTTCATAACTTTATTAATTTTTTTGTTTTATTACTTAGTGCAAATGATTTGTACTCTGTAACCAACAGTTTTAGTAAATGTCAGGTAGTTGGAACATTCTACAATTTTAACATAATTTATGTGCCAACTTCAAAATATGAAAAACTGTATAGAATAATTACAGCAGTCGACGTATCATTTTTTTTAGTAAAAGAATGGAGTATATTGTTATTGGTTATCAACTTTCGCTTGTCAGTGTAGAAATATCAGACAACATAGTTGTATAAAATAGTCTGCTATAGTATGTATCGTATGACTTCATTTTTTTTAGGGATTGTGCATGACTGGTAACATTAATAAATAGACACTCCTACTCCAAATGTCTAGATCCACCACTGAAAGGAAGTCCAGTAGATTTGCCCAAATATTTCAAACACAATCTTTAAAACTTTTAGAAGTTTAAGCAACGTAAGTATTTAAATGTGGGGAAACTAAGATCTAAGGACTAGGATGACCACGCTAACAGTTCCAAATGTGGCTAAGCTTATGAATGGTAAAATGGGCTTAGATAGCTGGTGATGGATGATTGTACATTGGATAGAGATCCCCTTTACCAACAGCTTGAAGTAAAAAAGGCCCTATTGCCTTGGCCTAAATAGAAGCAGAAGACTTAATAAACATAAATTGGCAATTGTTTCAAAATACGTTCACTTAATTGGAGTAGAAATTTGCTTTAGAGACAGAATAAGTAAAAACAAATGTTAAGCATAAGGGTCCTTGTTTGGATACTAAGTCTCTTATCTATGGAGTCATATAAGCATAAGAACATGTAAAAACTAGCTTAAGGGGATTTAGAAGCAAAACTAATGTATGGAGTCATATAAGCATGTGCTCTTCAATTTGGATACTAGGTTTCTTTTCTATGACCAAGAGACATTACAACAAAAGAAACTTCAAGAGAATAAGGAGTTAGGCTGGTAGAAGAAGGGCAATGAAGGCTATTGCAGATTCAACAAACATGGTTAATTGTTTCAAAGCCACCTGATTGAGATCAATACCCTACAATAAAACAGTTAGATGATTAGGCACGAGTAACAAAGCATCAGTGGGAGAGTGAGAGTTATCATGAAAAGAAAACCAGAGGGCATGGTTAAGGATTTACTAATTCGGATATTTTTTGGGGTGGGGGCGCTTAAGACATGTAACAACAATTACAAAACTAACAAGAAGTAGCAAAACCTTAATCGATTACGAGGTTGATGATTATTTCTTTCAAAAGATTTCTTGGTTTTTTTTTCTCAAGCTGAGGCTAGCTATTGATGGTTGTTGGGGTACTGACAATGATTAAAGAGTCAAAAGAGGGTTGTTATAGATGCAATTGATGCCTTCCACTATTTCTTGATTGCCTCTATTGTCTTTTGGTTGGTCCCAATTAAATAGATTTTGGCAATTTGTGAGGCATTTTTCACCTCATAAACACCCTGTAGTTGGTCCATTTTTTAAGCTTGGATGCATATTATTATTATTTTGATTTCTTTGCCATTAGTTTCCACTCTTCGACAAAGAGCGGAGTGAATTTTGTTTGGAGTCAATCTTACACAAGTCTATTTCATGGTATATCATATACATTTGCGTGTACTTGGATCAAACATATTTTTTCACAACTCAATTAAATTTTAGTGCCATAACATAAGAGCCTAGTGTTTCTCTAACAAGAAACTTTAGTGCGCTTAGTAGTAAAAACCCAATAAGTAATCGTAATCAACAGTACAAAAATGTTTCTTTGGTAAACAAAACATACATCGGTGTTTGACTAAATGAAATCCAGTAGCTGCATATAAGCATATAATATGATGATGGGTACTTTTTTGTCTGATCTAGTTGATGCTGCTCAGAAGCCTTCCTATAACCTAATATTTTCGTTCGAGATTGAAATTACAATAGGGCTTAAGAATTTTTATTTGAGCTTCAAATATAAGTATGTTAAATCCATGGATGACACTATTTCTAGGGGCTCTGAAATAATTTCCAAGGTCCAAAATTACTCTAGAATCTTCATGGATGTTGAAATTAACATTACCAATTGACATTAAACCAGAAGATCATTCCTGAGTGAAAAACACCTACCCCCCCCCCTGCAAAACATGTAAATTTTTGGGCTATATCAAAAGGAAATGGTAGAAGCTTTCCAGAGAATCAAACCCATAAAGTGAATGAAAGAGCTATAAATTGCAACTGAAAACATCTAAAAAAAAAAGCCCATCTTGCTGCAAGTGTGTGGTGTACTATCTCTAATATCAACCTCAAATGCACACACCAATGACAACACAAAACACCACAACCACATTCAAATCCTTACGTTTCTCCTTGAGCAACTTGATCTTCCCAAACATTTCCTATTCTTATATTCTCAATTCTGCATTCATTTGATTCTGCACCTCTCTAAAAGAGTTCTAAGCTGCACATCCATATTCTAATGCTTTGATAGAACTATTTTATCTAAGTATGATTTATATAATATGCAAGGGGGAGAATGTGGACTTTTTTATTGAAGAGAATGTACTTGATATGCTATTTTTGAAATCACTTGTTATGAAGAGACAAGCTCATTGATCCCATATGAATTAAGGAATTAAAGGAATAGAGTTGCACTAGCACAACCAAAATTAAATAAGTAAAGAAAACTATTTGCATACATCCAAGCTTGTTGATCTTATGCAAGGGTTCGTTTTATCTAAGAATAGGCTACTAGTATTTGGTGTCCAACTTTGCCTAAATTATTGAGGTACAACTATCATCTAGAGAGAAATACAGTTATGGCTAGCCAATTGTTTTGAACTAGTTCTATGTAATTTGTCATTAGGATATGAGCAATGATATGTTGTAGTGCTTGAGTTTACAAATATTATTTATTTATCAACTATAAACTTATCTTCATCCGATATGATTATAGTTAAAAGCTTGTTTAATGATTGTTATAAACTTAATTACGTATATTGACTTATGTGAAAACCCTGTACATTTTCATATATTAATATTGGTTTGGCCCTCTTTTGGGTGTATTTGTCAGCTATAATGCTACAACAAATCGAAATCAATTGCGTTTGAGTCTTTTATCTTTCTTTATCCTATAGTATCATATAGTGCTTATATTGGCTTATATGACAAACTTGTAGGTGGGTTGTAAGGTATTACTATGGACAGAAGTTAGATTAGTATGCATATAACCTCTCTTGAATATAGAAATGGGGTTGAATCAATTTTAGAGTATGCTTTTTCTAATGCCAGGGGAAACAAACTAATAGTATGCCCATGAAATAAAGGTAAAGTTGGACATAATCGTTGCTTCATAAAAAATGAAGTGGCACATCGTCACTTGTTTAATGGTTTATGGCCTTCTTGTTCATTGTTCTATAACAAAGTTCAAAGTACTGCTTATACTCAATCATGAAGCAGTTTTGGTGGCATTAATACTATGGGAATACTTAATGATCTTTTTGGGATGTATGATAATGCTCAAAGTGACATGTTCCATCATAAGTGAGATATGGATGAAAAGGATAGTGGTGAGCTAAGGAATGAGGGGCAAAGGGTGACATTTCCTTGGTACATAAAGATGACAGATATTAAAGGTTATTAGAATAAGGTCAGCATGAGCTATATCAAGGATTAAAGTTTTCGGAACTTTCTTTTATATTACACTTGCTCTATTTGAAATGCATGTATGGTTGGTCTGTTAAGTCATTCAATAAACTTTCGGATTTTATTTTTCCCTAAACCACCCTATTCCTGCCATCATGGAGTGATTGTGAGCAATTATTTAAGGATTTAGGACTTGAATATGATAAAGTACATGCTTGTCCTAGTGATTGCATTTTCCATTGGGATGAAAAGGAAAGACAAGAATCATGTGACAAGTGTGGTTCTTTACGATGGAAGACTAGTGAAAAGAAATTGCCAGCCATGGTCTTACATTATTTCAACCTCACTCCTCGATTGCTTAGGCTTTATTAATCGTCCAAGATAGCTGAGGATATGATATGGCACGATAAGTATCGTACAAAGGATGGGATTTTAAGGCATCTTGCTGATGCAAGGTCATTAAAGGAGTTTGATGAACTATATCCTGATTTTTCATCTGAACCTTGAAATATTAGTCTTAGGCCAGCTAGTGATGGGTTTAAGCCCTTTCGTGTTATGAGTAGCACACACAGTACTTGGCTAGTTTTGCTAATTCCATATAATTTACCCCCTTAGTTTTGCATCAAGTCGTACTCAATTATATTATCGATGATTATTCCTGGAGAAAAGGCCTCAGGTATGAATATCAATGCATATCTTCAGCCATTGATTAAAGAGTTAATGCAGTTATGGGACAGTGTAGATGCATACAAAAAGAAAGAGATTTATATTGCCTATGTGCTCTTTACTTTACTATAAATAACTTTCCGGCATATGCTAATCTATCTAGGTGGAGTACAAAGGGTCATTTTGCATGTCGATCTTGTGCGAAAGAGACTCAATCAGTTTTGTTTGAAAATGGACATAAGTTGTACTATATAGGCCATCATATATGGTTACTAGAAGGTCATCCTTTTCGATATGACAAGGATGGATTTGATAGAACTATGAAGTTTGGCAGAACTCCATCTCCTTCAACAGGGGCAAGTGCTCTTGCATAATTAGGGGAAACAATATTTATATATGGAAAAGTTCAATCTACTATGGATGTTTATAGGTGGGATGAGGAACAAATATGGAAGAAACAAAGCATTTTAATTGATCTCGAGTATTAAAAGTATAACAATCTTCATTATAAGCTGAATGTGACGCATATCGAGAAGAATATATGTGATAATTTGTTAGGAACTCTGTTAAATTTGGAAGGAAAGAGGAAGTATAACTTGAAAGGTAATCAAAATCTTCAAGCAATGCACATAAGACCTGATCTCACCTAGACTAGTTACCAAATGGCAAATATCATGTACCTCCTGCCCTATAAAATTTGTTAATTGATGAGAAAACCTCGTTGTTGAAAGTCTTGAAGCACTTGAAGGTGCCAGATGGATGTGCAAGCAAATATCTCTCGATGTGTCAATTTGAAGGAGTGCAAATTGCTTAATTTCAAGAGTCATCATTTCCATATTCTAATCCAAGATTTACTTCCAATTCCGTTGGGAGCAATTAAGGATGGCAATCTTGTAGATTTAGTGTGAGTTATCTACATTTTTTAAGCAATTATGTGCAAAAGAGTTGGATGTTGAGGAATTGGATAAGCTATAAAACAATGTTGTTATCACATTGCCGTATGGAGAAAGTATTTCCCCACTGGATTTTTTTACGATTATGGTACATTTGATTGTGCACTTAACTAGGAACCGAAGCTTTGAGGACCCGTATTCTACAGACGGATGTACCCTACAGAGCGGGGAGACATTAAATTCTGTAGCTATGTTTATCTATTATTTATTTTAGCTCTAAGTAAATGGAAATCATATGTTAGTGGCAAATTGCAGGTACTTGGCAGGTACATGGCATGACTAGAAAGTTATGTTCGTAATCGAGCACAACCTGAGGGATGCATGGTGGAATGATACGTCACACAAGAGTGCATAACTCTTTGCTGAAGATACATTGAAGAGGTAGAGACCGTTTTCAATCGTCCACAATGGAATGATGACACTATCCCTAATGCAGAAATGTCTTTGTTTGACACTAGTGGGCAATCTAAATTACAAGTTGTAATGATGGAATTGGATGAGTTAAGCCGTAAACATGCCCATTGATACTTGCTCCTGCACGTTGACGGGGTGGACTTTTATTGGAGGTTAGTTTAATTAGTTTTACATACTTTGGTGATAAACTTAAACGGTAGTAATATTCATCTCATCAAGTTTATTATTTGTACGCCTTCTTGGAGAAACGTACAACATTTTGTTCACAAGAGCCTAGTGATAAGGATAAGCAAAATTGGTTGCTTGAGGACATTCCTAGTTGGTTAGAACAAATGCTAACTTAAAAATCTTATGATGATTGTTCTTTAGGAGAATGATTGGATGAATTATTAATGTGGCTGTTCAATTGTTTAGGTTCTTAATATAGACGTTAATGATCCAAAATTAAAAGTGCTAAGAGTTGTGGCTCAGGTTTCGAACATCATAGCTGAAAGATGGAAGCTTTCAATATCAATGGGCATAGATTTCACACTCAAGCTCGCGATGGGATAAAGAAGACTTAAAACCATGGGTTATGGTCGATACGGAAAGATCACCAACATTATTGAGTTGGACTATTTTTCTAAATGTAAAATAGTTCTACTTCGATGTGATTGGGTAGATGTAAACTCAAGGTGGGATTGAAAGGAGGAGAGAAGGGGTTTCACACTTCTGAATTTATCACACAAGATAATAAAGGAAGTGTATTAAAGGATGACCCATGTATCCTCTCTTCTCAAGCAAATCAAGTATTTTATGTTGAGGATGAGAAACACAAAGGGTAGGTACATGTCGTAAGGGAGATAATTACAAATTAGGATCCACCATGGTAGATGATGATGAATTGTATCCATACGACGTGTCTCCTAATATATCAAAAGAGGATGAGTTCAGAGATCTAACTAATTAAGCTACTGTTGATAGTGAGGAATGAGATCATTACCATTCATTGCGTAATGTATTTGGTGTTCATATATCTTTCTATTTTGTTAACTTGGAAGATAGAACTTCTATTATTTTTTCATTTTGGTTTTCATTTATAAACATCCAGCGACATTTGGTTGAACTTTTTTTAGTTTAGACTTGATGTCAATCCTGATATTAATTTTGCTAATACAATGACTTGTTTCATTTTGATTTATTCCTTCACATTTGAATGTCTCGCCATATACTATAAATTGGTTTTGTTGAATGAGTGCGAAAATTGCTGCAGTGTTAAGCTGCTATGAAGCCTCACTACATTTGTGAGTGTGGTGCTGCCTATAGTTTTACTAATACATCAGTGTTGATTCTAACTTTATTTTTCTAACCAACACGGGTGTTTCATCTAAGTGTTTGCGCACATTGGTCATGTTCCAATCTAGAATTACTTTTGAAGAATGCCTTAAGTTTATTGAACATGAAACTCCAGTAGGTGAAGTTGTGTGCTTAGATGTTATTGGCATGGTGCCTAGTTTGGAAGAAGAAGATGTTGAACATGATGAAGACAATGCTTTTGAATCAAGGATTTCAATTGACGTTAATCATTCTTCCCTAAAGACTTTAATGATGATAAAGAGGTGTTGATCATTGGTAATGGAATCTTAAATACTCATCTAGTAGTATAATTTCTGCAATTTTTGTATTAGCTATAAAGTCCATATCTAGCTATGATAAGGTAATCTTATTCTTCTTTTTTTAATCTAGATGAATGAGGCAACGCTAGAAAGTTTTGAGGGAGAATAGTGTGAATGTGGCATATAAATTAGTTCCTCTAGAAAGGATTATGGAGCCTTTGAACAAGCTGTTACAACTAATCAAGAAGGCAGGAACTCTTTTTAACATGTTCCTTGCTAATACGGCAAAGACGCCTAGTCTATGTCCTCTTAATGATGAAGATTGGCGATGACTACCCCAATACTTTAGTGTTTGGATCATAATGTTTATCAAGGTAAGCTTTTATAACTAGATATGACATATTCCCTAGTAGTAATTGCTTGTATTTATTACTTGAACTTTTGGTAGGGGAAGTTTGTGCTACCGGATGGTGTAGAAGTCAATCAAAGAAAACTAAAATAACTTTCAGCAAGCATCCTTCTTTACAATTCTGTTTTGCCATCATTCTTTATGTCAAGTAAACGTTAGCACGGTCATTTATTAAGAAACAACACCAGCAGCAAAAACTGCACTAGAAATAGTGCAGTTTATGAATGAAAATTGCCAAAGGTATTGGGCTGGCTTAAATGTATGAACGTTTTCTAAAAAGCTGAAAAAAACAGCACTAGTAGAACACTTCAAAACCCCTCGCTTTTTCTAAACATGGTAGAAAATTGTCGTAAGTGCTGAGCTAGTTCAAATGTATTCTGAGAAGCTGAAAAAATAGCAGCAGTAGAGCCCTTCAAAACCCTCACCCTTAGTGCAGTTTATGACTAAAAATTATCAAAGGATTAAGTGAATGTTCACCAACTTGGAAGCACTTTGCTCTTTGTAATAGGATTATAATCATTAGCTTCGTTACATTTCTATTTGACGTTGTATTTACTCTTTAAGTCTTTGAATTTTCCTATTGAATTATGGGCTACAAAAATGGTCTTAAAATGGAAAAGAGGAAAGCAGCTACATCGAAATACGAATGGGTCACAAAGTTTCCCAATCAAAAGGGACAAGTCCATATGTTAATCAAGTTCCTTTTATATTCACATTAGTACTTAGTTAACTGTTTATGGCAAGAAACTGAACAGACATAAAGACCATTAGTGTTGTACGCCTGCAATGAAGACTTTTTTCAATTCTACTATATACTAAATGCTTTATTTATGCTTATTGATTTTTAAGCAAAAGAGTGTCAAAGAGAACCTGGTCCCTTAGAATGGTTTATGGAAACTCCTCAGGATAAACACGGATCTCACCATGAGCCCGCAAGTCAAAAGTTTGTGGTATGGGTTGTGGACAATTTTTTCTTAATTTTTTTCTTAATTTCGCAAAAGCACGTCATTCTGTTGTAATATGTGAAAAGTGTGACAGTAAGTATTGTTGGGTGTGGGCTCCCAACTATGTGTTTTAAAAAAAAAAAAAAAAAAAAACCCTATTTGGAGAATATTTTCTCAGGCCCATTTGTCCACTTTGTGAGGGAAAAGTCAGCAGGCAGCCATTCTTGAGAAAACATATAAATTCATTCACGCACAAAAGAGAGGACAGAGAGAGTGATGAATTGCCGCAGCTGTTGATCCCAGAATCGCAGGTCTGGTGTTTGCGACGATCGGAGGTCCAAATCTTGCCCGATCGAGCTGAAATTTTAGGAGGAGTCAGGGGACTCGTGAAGCTTCAATCTGAACGGTGGAGATCGAATTCCAACGGTTAGATCGTGAGTTACATGCTTCGGATCAGACTCTGTTTTTGTTGATGTTCTTGCAAATCTCTATTTTGATTCTAGTGCCTTCGTATTGTGGTTAAGGGCTAGATATCATTGTGATTTGTTGGATTGTGGATTTGTACTCTCTTTTGGTGCTAGTGGAGTTGGTTAGACCGAAGGGTCTCGTGGTTTTTTACTCTTTCACATTGAAAGGGTTTTCCACGTTAAAATCGTGTGCCCCATATCATTTGTTTTGTGTTTGGATCATCTTGTTGCTTGGTGTTGTTGCTTGCTTGTGCTTCTCACAGATTCTTTCAAGAGGGAAAGGTGTTGATCTTGGGCACAACCATATTGCTGGTCTTTCTTTCCCAATAAGTATTGGCATCTATTTGTATAGGATGCTGCTCCGGGTATTGTTAAACAAAAGACAGGTGCTTCAGAAGTGGTATTATCAGAAACAACAGTACAAGCAGAGACTTTTGTTTTCACAATCTAATAGGTCCTGAAAGCCAGTGGCGAATCCAGAAATTAATTCAAGCGGGGTCGGGACTCAAACATAAATATGATTTGAAATTTGAAATTTAACAATAGTCATGAAAACGAAATTACAAAGCTAATACAATTACGGCAATTGTCCTCGGCGAACCTTCATGTTTTGAAAGCGATACATGATATCATCATTTGATACTGTTTCGAAAAGATCATCCTCAAAATAAGTAATAACAGTATCATTTAAAAACTCATCTGATATTCTGTTGCGCAAATTGGTCTTGATGATCTTCATCGCTGAGAATACCCTTTCAACAGTTGAAGTGGAAACTGGTAAAATTAATGCCAACTTCACAAGTAGATATAGGCGAGGAAAGCTCAGATACTTCTTCGTTTGAAGCAATTTCCTTGAAAGGTCACCTATGCCCCTCAAGTCGGAGAACCTCTCATCATCATGTACATTGATAATAAAAGTATCAAGTTCACAACTAAGTGTCTCAATGCCCAATTCATCAAAATCATCTGGATACAATTGAGCCATTCGAAGGATTTTTTCCTTATCGAAATTGGAGAATGAATCTACTGGGTTCAAACAAGCTACACCCAGAAGCAACTCAGTGCTCGCTTCAGGAAAGCGACTATTAAGCTCTTGCATCTGCATATCAAGAATTGTGTAGAATACATCAACACGATAGTAATGTTCATTTGTCACTTTAGAAACTCTGCGGTTTACTCTTTGTCCCCGAATAACATGGAAATCATCCATGACAGGAATGTCAATATCGTACTTGTGACAAAATGCATAAACATTTTCAATCAAACAATCCCATCCTTGATCCCTTGTCATTTGTAGCTGTCGCTTAGCTGAACCAAGTAATGATATAGCGTTGACAATGTCTTGATCTCTTCTTTGTAAAGCTTGACTGAGAGCATTTGTAATTCCTAAAATCAATTTCATCAAATGCAACAAGAAAACAAACTCAAATTTTTGCATGCCGTCTAAAGCACTTTTGGCTTTGACCCTGTCTTCTGGATGATTAGCATAATCTCCAATCACATCAAGCACATCAAGAATTGGATCAAACATGATAATAATATTGCTGAATGTTTTAAAATGAGAGCCCCAACGAGTGTCTGCTGGTTTTTGTAGCCCAAGTTCTTGATTTAAACCTCGCCCAGTTTGAAGCTCACCCATACGTAATGCTTCTTCAACCTTTTCTGCTTGTTTTTCTCGAAATTCATCTCTACGTCTATAGGAACCTCCAATCACATTCAACATGACACCAACCAAGTCTAGAAGCCATCCAATATCATTATGATTTCTTGCAACCGCGACCAAAGTTAATTGAAGTTGATGAGCAAAGCAATGAATATAATGGGCTGATGAACAATCTTGCATAATCAAGCTTCTAAGCCCATTAATATGACCTCGCATGTTACTAGCCCCATCATACCCTTGTCCCCTTATTCGAGATGGACTCAATGATAATTCAGAAAGCAATGAATAAATAGACTCCTTCAATGCCAAAGACCTAGTATCGGTCACATGAACAAGGCCAACCAAACGCTCCATAACAAATCCCCTTTTATCAACAAACCTTAAAACGAGAGCCATTTGTTGTTTACATGATACATCACGGGATTCATCAACTAATATAGAAAAATATCCATTGTCAAGTTCTTCAAGAATAGCCTTCACAGTTTCTTTTGAACAAGCATTTGCAATTTCTTTCTGGATGTCAGGGGAAGTCATTATATGATTGCCTGGAGCATTTTTTAAAACAACCTTTCCGACATTGTCATTCTTTTCCGCATGAAACTGTAAGAAAGTCTTAAAAAGTCCTTTCCTTCTTGACAATTCACTTTCATCATGGCCTCGAAATGGCAATGCAGAAAACAAAAGTAATCTCACAATATCAACTGAAGCATTCAGGCGAGTATAGTACTCAGACTTAGTTTGCTCTGATTGTTTATCCAATGCAGTCTGTATGGATTGCTTTTGCATCATCAAGTCTTCACATCTTTTCACGCATTGATTATGGACACTATTTGACCCACCCATGTGCATCTTAAATCTTTCTGTCTTATTCCAACTTCTAAATCCTTTAGAAGTGAATGTTTCACCTCCAAAATGACTTGAACTTTCATGCTCATTCTTGAACAAATAACAACACAAGCAAAAAGCCGCATCTTCTTTAATGCTATATTCTAACCAATTGCCATACATATCAAACCAAGACTCATTGAAACGACGATAATTTCCAGACATCAATCTTTGAGGAAAAGCATGATTTCGGGGTTGACAAGGGCCTTTTTGAATATAAGCTCTTCTTACCTCATCATGCTCGTTTGGATGATAATGTGAAATTGGTTTTCTTTCAGCAGGATCTGACTGAATAGCACTTGAATCAACTTGTCTTCTCCCACAAGACGAGGGATTAGTGTTTGCATCAAAATTTGAGGTTTGTGTTTGAGTGTTGTGTTCGCCGGTTTCTTGATTCAAAGGAGAATTTTCAGGTGCAGAAGTTGAAGGAAACGATTCGGTAGCCAACCTTTTGAAATATTTATGCATTTTCAACTAAACAAAAAAAGATTTAATTAGGCAAGTAAAGGATATTCAAATATTCAATAATTATAGGTATTTATAACTAATCAGAAGAGAATCGAAGGAGTAAACAAACCCATATAATTACAATTGACAAATGATTTATAGCCAATTTCATGAAATGATTTCAATAATTGAAACTAATCTAGCTATGTAAATAATTAAAGTGCAAACAATCAAAAATTTGACAAAGAAAACGAAAATTTAAAAACTATCTAGAGGAACTTAACATACTGTCATACTTAATATCACAAAGTTCACATTCTGAAAAGTCATAATAAAGAGTATCAATAATCAAACTATCAATTGCTTAATTAACCATTGATAGTTCATAGACTCATAGTACTGATAGTAGAATACTAGAATGAACTCATGGCTGATGGGCATATGACAACGAACCCAAATCACGCTCACAATCAAACATCAAATTCCATTTTATTTCAAACAGCAAAGTAGAATTGTAGAAACCTTCAATCAGTTCAATGTGAGTCTGTGTTTCTGACTTTCTGTCACTGTGGTTGCGGGCTGCCCTGGCGGCGAACGTCTCCGGTGGAGGTACCGGTGGTGGAAGGCTCACGGCTAGGGCCTAGGTGGGTCTGGGCCGTGGCTGGGCGTCACTGCGTCAGGGTGGTTGCTTTCAGTTTGCTGGACTGGCCGTTGCTGCGTCAGGGCGTCACTGCGTCACTGCGTTTGTGTCTCCGGTACCGGTGGTCAGGGTGGCCGGTGGTGGACGGCTAGGAGGTGGGTCTGGGTGGCAGCGGCGGCTAGGTATGGTGGCTGACTGGTTGGACTCGTTGCTGGCTTGCTGCGTAACCTGCGTTTGTGTCTTTCTGCCGTGAGCCCGTGAGTCAAATTGGGGAAAGGCGAAAGCGAATTTACTCCAAATTCCAAAACTTGGGCCCAAAAAAAAAAAAAAAACGGACAGTAGGAGGGTTCGAACCTGGGACGCGTGAGGATACCTATATCCAAATTGCACGCCCTCTCTACCACTGAAGCAGGCTTGCTTTGATGGAATCAGTCCCTCACAAATTACATATATATGTTGTTTATTTATTTTTTTTAACTTAACTAGCAGAATTTTTTTTTTTTTTTAAGCGGGGTCGGTTGACCCCACGTGACCCCACCATAGCTCCGCCACTGCTGAAAGCAGTGGGAGGGCTAGAGGGCTAGGGTATAGAGTGACCTCTAATCAGCTTCATGGAAAATGTAATTGTCAAAATGGGATTCGAGGTTTACATACTACCTTTGTTAGTGAATTGTTAGAAATGGTCCAGTCCTTATGCCAAGAGGTGGCTTACTTGAAGTCTCAACGAAGTTATAATGTGCATGTTACACCTCAGGTCAAATCAATTGTCTCCTCATATTTCCTTTGCAGTTATCGCAAATGTTAGATAATAAATATATTTTGCGGTAGGGAGATGGTGACTTCTTTGTTTGACTAGTGATCAGAAAGTTGCTGTTGAAGAGAGCTAGGGGATCAAATCATCCTTAAATGTTCAACCTAGAAAAGAAATGTCGATAACAATTTCTAGATTACCTTATAGCAATGAGACAAGTGTTGGTTAATGCTGGAAAAATGGAAAATCCCGTAGTTTTACGTGATAAAGGTAGAATTATACATAAATCTAGGTTGCCTCAATTTGCAAATAAAGTGAGCTGAAATCCTCTAAATATAAATGTATTATTTTAAAAAAAAAAAACATTGTAGGATCTGATATTAATTTAATTTGCAGGTGATTCAGCTAAGAAGCAACGTCGAAGGCAAAGAAAATGTGTAGGTTTTTACAAAATTACCTACCTTGGAAATTCGTCCTCCTTACAAATTCTCTCTTCCCGTTCACAAGTTCTTTAAGATGAAAGTTAGTGGGTAGATAGTACTCGCTGAAGAAAAAATGCCTACATATTTTAGTATGCAACTGTCACATTACATTAGCCAAATACCATTCAAGTTAACAAATCTTTGCAAAGTTAAACAAGCAACAAGCATGTTAGTGTAACAAATGAAAAGATGGAAAATTCCATGACACTGTTGATGGACATCTAACTTAAATAATGAACAACCTTCAATTGCCCAATTTTTTAAATCAGGTAAATGCTTATTGTCCACAAATAACTCTATCATTAAATCTAGTGAGCGCCTTTAATAACGAACTTTTAGTTTTGAACTCCTCATATTGTAATTCATTCGTAGGTGGATAACCAAAATGCAAGAGTTAGGGAGAAGACAAATGTAACAGGTTCCTTAAACCTAAAAGAGCTAAACATTGCTCAAAGGCTTAACTTTGACCATGTGAGCATGCAAGGATGATACATCGACTAAGCACCTGTTTATTGTTTGAGTAACTTCATGTTTTCGAGGCCTTCCAGATTTAGACATAACCAATTTACACCCTACTTTTTTTTTGGGTGTATATCAGTCTTTAATCTTGGTGTTTTATACTCCTAAGCACCATAAATGTATAACATTCTTTGAACAGGAGGCTCACTTGTGCTGTTATCTAGCTATTACTTTTATTTTAGCTGAAAACCATTACAGGAGTTAATAAGTTCTGTAAGAGTCAAATCAGCAAGAAACAGGTTAGTGTGACAAATGATATGGAAAATTCTATGATGCGGGATGATGGAAACGTAACCCAAAATATGGACAAGTCATGATTGTGCAATTTGTTGAGTCAACTACATGCCTATTTTATACACAAAAATATATCATTAAATCCAGTAAACGCCTTTAATAATGAACCCTCATTTTTAAAGTTGCTCCTTGTATTGCAATTCTTTGTAGATGTATAAGCAAAATATAAGAGTTAGGGAGAAAAAAGACATTACAGGTTCCTCAAACTCAAAGGAACTGGACATTACTGAAAGCCTTAACTTTGACAAAAAAGAACAAGGATGCAAGGATTTTGGAAGAAGGATTTTCGATATAATACTGGATGCAAGAATGAAATAATAAAAAGCATTCGTTTATTCTTCATTTGTAATTATTAGTTATGTAATCCATTTGTATAATTTGGTAAGTTATTTGACAATAGTTTTTATTTAGTTAAATCATATTCAAGGAATTACTAGGGATCCCAGCTTTATGTCTCTGTGCTCACCGCTCTCAAAGAAACCCAATTGGTCTACGAGATTCGTGTCTTCAGGACTAAATGGGCAACTTGGACAACAAAGTTAATTTGTGAAAGCTCAAGTGTCTAAAATTTTTATCTCATCTTATACGATTGAAATTGGATATAGATTATTTAGCATGTTTGCCTCTTACTATCATTTTAATTAGGAAAACCGTGACAAAGGCATGTTACACATGCTTACAAAAGCTAAGAGCCCCCAAGCTGCATTTAGGTCTTCTAATGATGGGGTTGGCAGAGGCAGATGTCAGATGCTCGCAGAAAATGACAATTCTTAGCATGCATAAAATTCAATTACTATGCAATAGAGGAAAGAAGTGGATACTTCTAATCTTCAGCATGGTATCAATATGTCCAAAAAGCAAACAAGTATGATACAACGTCAGCCTATATCCAACGAAGTTAGTCATCAAAGAAAGATACTAGTGACTGGATAACCATTTTTTCACCTTTTCCTTTAATATAATTATGTGGTTATCTTTGCTTTTCTTTCTGAAGTATCCCCAACAATTGATTTAATTCAATTATTCTTAAGCTTGATCTTGTTGGGATCTAGAAGTTAGTGGACAAGATGATTGGAGAAAATCCGAACACAGTAAGAAGTTTTAGGACTCCAAAGGACATACAACACGCTTATTTATTACTGGGTGGCATGGCATGTACAACATATGGTTTCTTACTTTTATGGTTTGATTGATCATTTACTTTTGCTTATCTAAATGAGGAAGTAAAACATCTTTTATTATAGGCTTTTAATGAGGGCAAATGATGGGTGGACAATGAAGCATTGAGCAAGATCATTCGGAATAAGTTGATGGCTACTCTTAATCAACCTGGTAAGAATACAATCTTTGATTTTTTTTATGTTGGGAATGGTTCCTGTTGATGATATGGAAAGAATGGATCAAGCAAACATTTTCTTATTGTTTGGTATTATTCATTGTTGGTTATGTTATGGTGATATGAAAATGTCCTCCCTAACTATAGTAGAGTACACATACCGAAATAGAACATGCTCTTTGGTTTTAGCGATTCTGTGACAACTTGGACATGCATATATTACTTGGAAATACATATGGTTTGGTTACATGCTTTGTGTGCTATGCGTGTGCTCTGTCTATGCTAGTCAAACAGAGTTTACTATGTATATATATATTTGTTCCTAGTTATGGGTTATGGGTGTTTTGCTGGCTATAGCAATTTTTGTTACAATTGCAGCAACTATTGGTTTAGATGATGATTTCAATTCCTTTCCATTGTGAAAAGGCGTTAGCACTACTGTTGGAGTACTAGTGGAAATAGTGCTAATAATGGGTGGCCTGATCTTGCTGTTTTCACTCCATATTCAAGATTTCAGTAATAGTGCTAGGCTAGCTACTATCTCAATCTTATCATCTTATTTCCTTTTCTCGGCAAGTGTTCTAGGAGGAGGGGATGACTGGACAAATTGATCTCATATTGCTAAAGAAACTCTGCAATCATGTTTTTTCTATTCCTGTTGGATAAACTAGGGTTGGTTTTGTTATCATTGGATAAAGACCCATGTATTTGATAGAGAAATATATGCATTTTTCATGGACTATCAAGTTGAGGTAATTTTTGAAGGTGATGAGGAACGTCACTTACAGTTGTCACTTGGTTCATGTGAATGCATTTCTATATACAACATACAAACTGATATAGCTTTCTTTACTGCATGTTTCTGGATGCTTACTTCAAGAATTGTCACTTATGGAAGGAAACAATATATATTTCATCCAACATTCCTGGGAAATTAAATGGTGATTTAAGACTATCAAGCGGGATGTGCTATGTTCAAGAATGTCTGCAGCTAGGCACTATGTGTTGTTAATTAGGACACCCTCTAATACCCCTAAAAACCCATCTAGGTCTTCAATTGAGTTAGAATTTAAGGCAATGGCAATAGCATTCAGTGAAATTACCTGGTTGATATATCCTATAAAGGACTTAGGGATGTCTAAGCTAGAACTAGTTAATTTGAATAGCAACAACAAGGAAGCCTTGTGTATGCCCTCCAACTCAGTGTTCAATGAAAAGACCACACTCCTAGAAGTTGACTGTCACTATACAAGGAATAAGCTAAAAGGTTGAACAGATTGCGCCTTTATACGTTGCCCAGAAACATCAATTGTAGATTTGTTTAACAAGATTATATCAATAAATCAATAATCTAACTCATGGATAAGTTAAGGGTTACAAATGCATTTCAACCACTAACTTTAGGGGATGTATTAAAAGAAACTAAGAGTTATTACTCTAATGTTGAGCTAGCAATGATTAGGTTCGAATAACGTTTGTATATGTTGTGTGTTGCTTTAACTTCTCAATACTGACCAACAGAATGTTCGATCAAACATCCAACTTTTGTCTTTACTTTCTTCTCTTTCTCTCAGTAAACTCTACCATGGTTGAATGAACTTAACATGGATCATAGTAATTTTTGTTTATGAGCACTTTGATGATGTCTTAACTGCCTACTTCATTTTGTGGGTCGATAATAGGGCTATTTCTTTAACATTGCTATGATGCGCTCCACGTCTTACAGGATTTCTATATCTTGTGCCTTCTGTAGCTATTTATTTATGCCTTATGTCTTCTATTCCTATATGTTTATGAGTATTCTATCATCCCACTACCATTTTTATAGTTCATATTTTGATTTCTCCTAAAAGTTTGTCATATTTAATTACTTAAATGTGTACATTGAATTGTTATTCAATTGTAAACCTTGTAGTTTACAATTTTAAATAGTTAGGCAATTGATTAATGCTTGTATAGTGCTAAAATCATATACACCAGTGAGAAGACTAATTAAGGCATTATATTTCTTGGTGTCAATAGTTGGATGCTTAGCTTCAACACTTGTCTTAGGATTAGGTTTTACTTCGTTTTCCCTACCCATGAGAGAGGGGGGGTTATGCTAACTTTTTCATCTATAGCCAATCATCTCGGTTAATGGGGTGTATGAATTCTGAGTGACCTTATCTCACTTTTATGTATGTTAAAGTGCTCCTATTTGTTTAAGCTTTCTGAGTGGGAAACTTGCAGATGTTGATACGTTGATATTGAAAGAGAGCTAGATAGTGGGAATATAGATCAAGATACAATTACATAAGAGACGTTGATGAATTTTATAGAAAGTGATTGCCGTAGTTCTATACCTGGATAGTCCTTTTGTTACAAAGTAGTTTCACATTTGCAATCCTTTGTTGTAGATTTGACTAATGCTTATGAAATCTTGCTAACTGCTAGAGAGACTCTATCAACTTGGTTGTGACTTGTGACCGTTTCTATTTCATAACTTTAGTAGTTGTTGATGTTACTTGAGAATACCACAGTGTCTGGTGGTCTCTATTGAATAACTTTAGTGGTTGTTAGTGTTACTTGAGAATACCGCAATCTCCCTCACTAGTAAAAGGAAACATACTTGAGAATACCATGGTGTCCCTCACTGAGCAATGTTGCGCCATCATCTAGAATTATAAGCTTCCTTCTAAGCTTTCAAATCCGGGTAGCTTTTCCGTCCCTTGTTCTGTTAGGGATATTCCTGTTAGTAGAGCACTCTGTGATCTTAGGGCTCATGTGAGCCCCATACCATACTCTATCTGTAAGAAGCTTCAAGTGGGTGATATGAAACTCACTACTATCACATTGTAACTTACTAAAAGGTCGGTGAAATATTTCCTTGGCATTCTAGAAGATGTCTGCTTTCACATGGGGAAGTTCTTTATTTCATGTGATTTTATTGTCATGGAAATATAAGATGATGCCCTCATCCCTATCATTTTAAGGATATCTTTTTTGGCTACTGTGAGAGACATCATTAATGCCAAAAATGGTAAGCTTTCCCTTGAAATAGGGGATGAGAAACTATAGTTCCATCTTCCAGGAACTATGGCCATTCCAACTATAGATGATAGTTACTGCAAAGTTGATGTGTTAGAAAAGCTTGATGGCGCTGAACTTGAAAAATTGTTGGCCATTCTACAAAAACATAGAGGTGTTATTGGGTATAGCCTCGATAATGTTGAGGAATCAATCCCTTACTCTACATGCATCCAATTCACGTTGATGATGATCATAAACGTTCTAGAAAAATCCAAAGGAGACTAGACCCTAATATGTTAGAGGTTGTGAAAAAAGAGGTTGTCAAACAACTTGGAGTCGCAATCATTTACACTATCTCAAATTATGAGTGGGTCAGTCCAGTTCAGCTAGTTTCTATGATAGGACTATGACTGTCATTAAGAATAAACGTGAAACTTATATCAACTAGGATTGTTAACATAGAATGTATGTGCATTGATTACAGAAAATTGAACAAGGCCACCCAGAAAGATCACTTCTCCCTTCCATTTATTGATCAAATGCTAGATAAATTTATACGACACTTTTGCTTTTGTCACTTGGATGGCTACTTTGCATTCTTTTATATTGCTATTCATCTAAGTGATTAATAAAAGACCACTTTTACTTGCCCTTATGCCACTTTTGCATACCAAAGGATCTCCTTTAGATATGTAATAGCCCTTCCACCTTATAGCGGTACATGACTGCCTTTTTTTACCACATTGAGAGCATCATAGAAGTGTTGATGGATCATGTGTTAGTATATGGAGGTACCACTAATTTGTGTTTGGCTAATCTAGCTAAGGTACACTATGGATGTTAAGAAGTCAACCTTGTTTTAAACTAAAAAAAGTGCCACTTCATGGTGCAAGAGGGGGTTGTTTTGGGGCATGT
Organism: Selenicereus undatus; assembly: GCA_017589665.1. Lineage (NCBI taxonomy): Eukaryota > Viridiplantae > Streptophyta > Magnoliopsida > Caryophyllales > Cactaceae > Selenicereus > Selenicereus undatus. Next base: position 91,063,646 of record JACYFF010031957.1, read on the forward strand.
TGTTTCCCAAATTGGCATTAAGGTGGATAGAGCAAAGATTTAGATCATTAAACGATTACCTCCCCCTACTTTGGTAAAAAGGATTAGAAGTTTATTTGGTCATGGAGGGTCTTACCACCGCTTTATCAAGGATTTTTCTAAAATCACCAAGCTTGTAACTTAGCTCCTCGCCAAAGATACGCATTTTGTGTTTACCGACGAGTGCTATGAAGCTTTTGTAGAATTAAGCCGACATTGATTTCTACCTTAATCATCTAATCGTCATATTGGAGCCTTGTATTTGAGATCTTTTGAGAGTCCATTGACCGTGTAGTGGGGGCAGTATTGGGGCAATGGAAGTACAAAAAGCATGTCATAATCTACTATGTTAGCAAAGCACTAGATGAGTCCCAACAAAATTACACCACTAGTAGGACGAAAGTGCTTGCAGTCCTGTATACAATGAAAAAGTTTCGACCTTACCGTCTATGCTCCAGGGTCATTGTGTACACCGACCATTCTACTTTCAAGCATCTCCTTCAATAGAACAATGCCAAGCCTTGCCTCATCCGGTGGGTCTTACTCCTGCAAGAGTTTCACGTAGAGAAAAAAGATATGGAGGGCTAAAACGTCATTCGCGATCATCTTTCTAGGCTCATTGTTGAGAGCCAAGATATCCCCTTATCAATGCTTTTCCTGACGAGCTTCTACTTGCATCTCTTTGGGTCAATCTCTATGGCCTACAAATATTGCAAATTATTTGGCCTTAGGGAACCTACCTCGTAAATTTCCTCCCTATCATAAGAAAAAGTTCTTCCACGATATCAAGTTTTACCTTTGGAAGGAACTCTTTGTATATAAGTTGTGCAATGATCGATTCTATAGGTGTTGCCTCCCAAGATGGAAATTCAGAGCGTGATATGTCATTGCCATGACTCCCCATGTGAAGGGCATGCTAGTACCCGTAAGACTACTACTAAGGCACTCCAAGCAGGCTTCTTCTGGCATTCTTTATTCATGTCCAATACCATGCCCGTGCTTGTGATAGATGCCGAGAGGATAGAAAATCTGTCTAGAAAGAATGAGATGCCCCTTAATTTTATCCTTGAGGCCAAAATATTCAACATTTGGGCCATTCACTTTGTGGCACATTCCTATCGTCTCAGGGCAAAAAAATATGTATTACTTGTTGTAAGCTACATCTCGAAATGGGCGGAGGCCATTGCTAGCTGTGGAGCCTATCGTAGAGCTATAAATTAAACCACTACTTTGATTTATAAATAATATTTACAGCATAGGAAAGTAGGGATTGATCCCACAAGGAAAGAGTATGATAATAATCTAGTTTAATTCTAAATGATTTTACTGCTCTAATTTATTATAACTTCTCCTTATGTTACTAACATAAATCAAATTTAATAAGTAAAAATCTAGAAAAATACTTAATTTTGCTCCTAAATATTCTAAATTTTATGCTGGAAACAAAACAGTAAACAACTATCCTAAATAATCTGAAAAATAAAAACAGAAATAATAACACAATATTAGGCTGAAAATTAAAACAGAAAATAACAAGCGGAAAATTAATATTAAAAATAACAGAAAGTAATCCAAATTAATATTCTGCAAGTTTATAACTTTATAAATCAAAATTTATATGTAAAATAATTCAGAAAAATTAAAACAGAAAATCAGCTCCAGAAAATGAAAACAGAAAATAAAATCTGAAATTGGAGAAAACAAAACTGCACTAATATAAATACGAAATTAAAAACAAATTTGCCTAGACTTTACGATATAATTTTTTGGACTTAATAAAACCCTAATAACATAAAACAAAAATTAAAAAAATAATTTTTAAATTATTAAAATAAAAACCTGCACATATCCAATTCACGAAATAATTCTCAAAAATTATGAAGTAATTTCCAAAAATTCCCAAATTAAATATAGGCAGAATAGGACACTATATAAACCCTAAAATGGATTAAAATATGAAAAAACACAAAAGGGACTTTTTCTAACCTAATTTCTAACAAACCGATAAATAATTGGCAAAACAGAATAGAAATTAAATATGAAAATCACAACCACACTAAACATCAAAATCTAACTGATATGATATTACCAAGACACTCCTAAAAGACTACTCTTTTGGGGGGGGCAAATGAAATTTATATTAAAGCTTATAAATTTAAGAATTAAAATTGACAAACTAAACAAATTAACTAAAAGGCAACAAATAATTATCAAAGATACCAAATTTATGAAAAATACTCAGTATAATCTATATCCACCATCCAAATTAATATTTTTCATCAACACACAAAGTGATTAATCCATGAGTTAAACTGTAGAAGAAACCCACCAACGGATCTTCCCCGTTTTTCCTTATATTATAGTTTATTTAGGTCCAGCCCTAATGTAAACCCTCCTAGTTTTGATAACCCTCACACCAGCGCAAGAATTTAATCAAACTAGAGCATTACGTATTAGAAAAACATCATCTAATGCCTTGTAACCAATTTACCAGCAAATTGATTTAACAAAGATCTATAATAATTATCTAATTAAAAGATATGAGTTTGAGTCATCCATGATTAATTAGGGTGATACTTATGCCTAAAAGACAATAACTTTTATGTATTTAAGCCTTTTAACTATCATATGAATTTGTATTAAACTAAGTACTATGCATTCTAAATAATCTAACGCGAATATCACAAACGATAAATACTAATCGTTATAGAATCATGAAGAAAAATCAACTAGACAATAAAACATAAAACTTGTTTCGAAATAATTAATTTAGCACGGTTTCAAATAGATTACACTAAGTACAAGGGAATTACTCACGCATATTATAAATAAAATCATAATAATTAACCAAAGATTTCATGCTTAACGCTAAACTAAACCAAAAAAAAATAAAAAATAAAAAAGAAGTAATAGTTTAATACTCCTTGATGGTAGGCGTGTGTGATGGTGCAGATTATGATATAGGAGAAGATGTTGTGGATGATGACCTTGATGGTGATGAAGGTGATGATCTCTTAGTGAATGGGTTAGGCGTGGAGGTGTTTCTGAGAAGAGGGTAGGCGTGGTGCATCAGGGAGATGATCAGAGAAGATGCTGCGTGAGGTGAATGGGTTAAGCGTGAAGATTGTGTGTGATTTAGAGGAGAAGAGGTAATTATTTATAGTATCATTTTATTAGGATTTTCTTCTTTAGGCTCCTTCTCTTCCAAGTTTTGTAATTTCTCTTCAATTAGGAGTAGTAATCCAATCCCAAATAAATCATTACGGAAATAATATTTTTTCATCAATCATTATTTTTGGACCGACTTGATAACTTAGCATGTAAAATCCAAACTTTGACGTATTCTCTTCTCCTCTTTATTTTATCAAAACTTAACTTGAAAAATATATAAAATAAAGTAAATTAGACAAAATAATATATATAATATAATCAAAATAATTTTTAAAACAATGCATGATTTATGACTTAACAAATTTCCCCACACCTAGACTTTGGATGTCATCGTGCAAAGAAATCTTAAACTCGACCTAAAAACTAACCCTCTTTCTTTCTTATAAAGTCATGCATAACTATAATATTCATACCAAGCATTGGCTTGCTTTAAAAACAGTTTCATTGAAAATTAATTAGTTTTCCTTCCAACAAGTGAATAACTAGACACCCAACTACCATCAAAGAGTTTTTTCATTAACCTCACAACACTTATTTAATAAAGCAACAAGAGCAATAATCATCCATCTCTTTTAAGCATGCATACACCGAATAAGAGGTCTAAAAATTTAACGATAGAAAAATTGAAATATGGTATGGCTATAAAGACTATTGAACTAGAAGGAATAACTTATTGAAATTTATTCTAACTTGCCTTGCATTTTGTCTCTTCTTTTTTTTCTCTTTTTTTTTCAAGCTCCGCTTGCACACATATTCGAGGCCCATATAGGGTCTCAGAAATTAAACACTCCCTATCTCACACTCACCCAAATAGAGTTGCTGGAGCAAACAATTCATTCTCATCATTATTTCTTTTTGACTATTAGTTTGAGACGAGTCATTGATCGTCCCAAAAAGGGGTATGAATCTTCCAATCATGGGTTACTCCATACATAAGGCTCAACTGAGACCAAAACTTAAGGGGAAACGGTGCCGAGCCACCTATTCCTACCGATGTTGGTAATCTAACCCTTTTGTCTTTTCTTTTTTCACTTTTTTTTAAGACAAGAAAAGTCACAATTTTAATGAAATATTTTACTAATTCAATAGTCTAGGAAATGGGTTAGGTCATTTTATTGCCCCTGAAGTGGCTATAGAACATGACCAAATAAGATGGAATAATCATGATAGTTACTCATTAAAGAGATATATGAGGATCAACTTAAACTTCTCTGAATGACAGCTAACATGCTCAGAAATCTTCACTCATAAAAGAATAAACTAAAAATAGCTAAAAATAAAATTTTTTAAGTAAGCAAGCCTAGCAAAAACTCATATCATGCATTATTTATAAGAGAATTTTAAAAAAAATTTTAAATAAATACCGCAGGAACTAAATGTAGGATGCACCACCCCACACTTAATTCATGCATAGTCCCTGATGTATGCTGACTTGCAAGCTGGAAAGGATCAACAACTAGCAACTCAACATGGAAGATATGAACTGGCATAAAGGAACTGAATCCACCAACCAGAACTGCACAGGTTCACCACCAATCCCCTTAAAGCACTAGCACCGGAAGGACAGGATAGAGAACCGCTCTCAACACCACCTAAACAGGCTAAACTTAGAGAGATTTGAAAGAGTTTTGCATGAAAAACTAGCAAAGGAGTTTTCAATTAATCATCATCTCTGTGTTACAGCAAAGAACAAGCCTTATATACTCGACCATAATCAGTAGATCGTAGATTACAAAGACTGCAGCTAAAACAGAAAAAATAAAGACTGAAAACAGTAGCTTAATTCAACAGTTGGCTGGATGTTTGACACCTAAACCTGTGCTTATCTCCATTACTGAGGTGTCAAACCTTAAGAGCCCAGAGTACTTGCTAATGATGGTCTTGGGGTGTGATTTACAGCTGATTACCTCGTGCTTAGCCAAGCCAGCTAGCAGGTACAAACACACTAAAATCCAGTGGACAAAGGGAATTTCAGGCCTTCAACTGTTGGCTAAAAGCTGAGGCTGAGGGAGCTAATTCTGCAACTTTAGGACCTTGTTGGATAACTATTTAGACACATTCCCAAGCTCTTAGATTGACCCAAATATGCTGCTAAGTCAAGGACTAATTTCTTCTCAGAACTGTTGTTGCTGCTGACCTGCTGCATGCTGATTGACTGCTGCTGACCCACTGCTTAACAAGGAACTTCCAAGGCAGAATTCAAGTAACCTTCATCATGTAGGAGCTGAACATAAGCTAACAAATGAGTTACGGTACTGAAGCAAAAAGGAAAAGGTCATGTTGGCATGACTAAGCTGTTAGAAACAGGCATGAGCACTGCTGAACATGCTGATTGCAGGAAGGCGTTTATTGACTGAACTAAAATCTAAGACTGCTGTAGGAGCCTCAAAAGACTTGAATTTGGCTAGCAGTGGTGCTAGGGTGTCCAGCATAGCAAAGATCTTCCTAAGGTTTCTTCTAGGCTGAACTGCATTGCCTCACAGAACGGGCCTTGTTGGTGACTGGCATGCAGGCTTTTGACTGTTTCAGGTTGAGGGTCCTGAATTGGTTCTTGCACTACATCATCCACTCCTTCTTTGAGAGGATTTTCCCTCAAATCCCCAAAATCTATCTCATCCTCTATGTAAGGACTAAGATCACCCACATTGAAAGTGGCTGAGACAGCCATGTCCCCTGAGAGTTCCAGCTTGTAGGCATTGGCTCCCACCTTTGCCAGAGCCTTGAAAGGTCCATCTCCTCTAGCCATCAACTTGCTTTTTCTTCTGGTTGGGAACCTCTCTTTTCTGAGGTGCAACCAGACAAGGTCTCCAAGTTAGAACTCCATCCCCTTTCTGTGCTGATTGGCCTTGACCTTGTAGGTTTCATTGACCCTCTCAATATGTACCCTGATCTGTTCATAGAGTTTCTTCATTTCTTTGGCCCTCTTTTCCGCCTCAAAACTAACCTTACAATCAGTAGGTAGAGGGATAAGATCAATGGGGGTCAGTGGGTTAACTCCATACAGTGCCTCAAAAGGTGAACAACCTATAGCCCTCACAGGTGTCCTGTTGTAGGCAAGCTCAGCATGAGGCAGCTTGACATCCCACTCCTTTAAGTTCTTCTGGACCATGGTTCTTAGGAGGGTGGATAGGGTTCTGTTGGTGATCTCAGTTTGGCCATCTGTTTGAGGATGGCAGGTTGTGCTGTACAGCAGCTTGGTACCCAACAGATGCCATAAGCTTCTCCAGAAATAAGATAGAAACTTTGTGTCCCTATTACTTACAATGGTTTTGGGGACTCCATGCAGCCTGATGATCTCCTTCAGGTATAAATCAGCAACATGGGAAGCATCATCAACTTTATGACATGCCATAAAATGTGCCATCTTGGTGGACCTGTCTACCACTACCATAACTGAATCTTTTCCCCTCTATGTCCTTAGCAAGGCAACAACAAAGTCCATACTCACATCCTCCCAAGGTCTTAATGGAACAGGAAGGGGGTGTGTAAAGACCCTGATGGAACTGACTCTTGGCCTTGTGGCAAATGGAGCACCTGGACACTACCCTGTGCACATCTTCTCCCATTTTTGGCCAATGAAAGTGCTCTCTCAGAATGTCCAAGGTCTTGTTCATCCCAAAGTGCCCAGCAAGTGATCCTCCATGGGCCTCTTTTACCAGTAGCTCCCTTAATGGACATGCAGGGATGCACAGTTTGTTTCCCTTGAACAGAAACCCATCCTACATTACATAAGGTCCCTGAGTTGGAGTGCTGTTGACCAACTCTTGGAAAGCTGAGTCTTCTAGGTAGTAGGCTTGAATGGACTACAATCCCAGCAGCTTTGCACCTAGGACTGAAATCAGGACATGTCTTCTTGAAAGTGCATCTGCCACTACATTTTCAGTTCCTTTCTTGTGCTTGGTGGAAAAACTGAAAGCTTGCAGGAACTCTACCCATTTTGTATGACTGAAATTGAGCTTAGGTTGACCATTAAGATATCTTAATGCCTGATGATGTGAATGCAAGACAAAAGCCTTAGGCTTCAGGTATTGACTCCAGTGACTCAATGCTCTAACTATGGCATAGAATTCTTTGTCATAGGTTGAGTAGTTAAGTTTTGGACCACTGAGCTTCTCACTGAAGTAGGCCAGAGGCTTCTTAAGCTGTGTAAGAACTACTCCTATGCCTACCCCACTGGCATCACACTCTACTTCAAACAGTTCTTCAAAATTGGGCAAGGCTAGCACTAGTGCTTCACATAGCCTCCTCTTGATGATCTCAAAGGCCTTCTATGCTGGTGGTGGCTAGGAAAAATTGCCCTTCTTCATGCACTTAGTAAGGGTAGCCATGATTGTACTGAAGTCCTTGATGAACCTCCTGTAGAAGGAAGCCAATCCATGGAAGCTTATGACTACAGTAATTGAGTTAGGTACTGGCCAGGACTAAATGGCCTCAATCTTGGCTTCATCCACCTGAATCCCTTCACAGGACACCACATAACCAAGGAAAATGACATTTGGCACCAAAAACTCACATTTTTCCAATTTTTCATACAACTGTTGGCTTCTAAGGGTGGTGAAGACCTGCTGCAGGTGCTGAATGTGATCAGTTTTAGTCTTGCTATAAACAAGAATGTCATCAAAGTACACAACCACAAACAGACCTATGTAGGGCCTAAGCACTTCATTCATCAACCTCATGAAGGTGCTAGGGGCATTAAACAGTCCAAATGGCACTATAAGCCATTCATAAAACCCTTGCGTTGTTTTAAAAGTAGTTTTCCACTCATATCCCTCTCTCATTATGATCTGATGATAGCTACTTCTTAGGTCCATCTTGGAGAAGATTTTGGAACCATGCAACTCATCCAACATATCATCAAGCCTAGGAATAGGGTACATGTACTTGATTGTGATGTTGTTGATGGCCCTGCTGTCTATGCACATCCTCCAGGTGCCATCCTTCTTTGGCGCTAACAATGCAGGGACTGAACATGGGCTCATGCTTTCCCTTACATAACCCCTATCAATCATCTCCTGAACTTGCCTCTGCAGCTCCCTGGTTTCAGTAGGATTGCATCTGTATGCAGGCTTGTTTGGCAATGGGGCTCCAGGAAGTAGGTCAATTTGATGTTCTATACCCCTTATACAAGGGAGACCAGGTGGTAGGTCTACGGGAAAAGCATCTTGGAACTATTCTATCAAAGGCTGAACAGAAGGATGTAAGGCTGTTATAGTTAAATTAGGAGCACACTCCAACATCAGTATGGCAAAAACAAGCTTGCCTTCGATAACTCTCTCCACCCCTCCCCCATTAACAAGTAAGGCACTTTCTTTGTGTGTAACCCTCCCAGTTTCAGACCTTTGTGTTTGGTTAGGGGGTAAAGGGGTCAGTGTCATCTTTCTGCCTCTCAGTTTGAAGGAATAGGTGTTGGATTGGCCACAGTGAATGACATCACTGTCACACTGCTAGGGTCTGCCTAAGAGCAAATGACAGGCATCCATTGGCAAGACATCACACAGAACCTTATCCTGATATTCTCCAATTGAAAAAGGAACCAAGGTTTGCTTAGAAACAGTTACCTCATTTCCCCTTTTAAGCCATTGTAGGGTATAGGGTCTAGGGTGGCTGATGGTGGCCAGGTTCAGCTTACTGACCATCTCAGTGGAAGCCACATTGGTGTAGCTACCCCCATCCACAATCAGGTTGCAGGTCTTGTTGGCTACCTTGTACCTAGAATGGAATATCTGTTCTCTTTGGCTAGCATCAAGTGTGGTTTCAGTAGCATGAAGGACCCTTTTGATCATAAGCATTTCACCCTCTTCAGGTGGCAGGTAAGAGGTTTCACCTTCTTCAGCAAAATCTTCCTCTTCATCCTCTTCTACCTCCATGTGATCAAGCTCTTCTATCTCTCTAATTGTGAGTACCCTTCTGTTGGGGTAATCTGCCTGAAAATGGCCATAGCCATGGCACTTGAAACATTTCTTTTGGGTTTTAGAAAGCTCTCTGGCAACTTCCTTTCCCTTTCCCTTGTCATCTTTAGGGGTAGGGTCTGGCTTGTAGGAATTGAATGGCCTTGCTAGTACAACAAGTTTAGGAGGGGCAGTAGAGTAGGTTCTCCTAGATTTCAACTGTTTCTCTACTTTAACAGCTAGCTTGCAGGCATCTTCAAAGGTCCAGAAAGGCTGCAGCTCAACCCTCTCCAGAATAACAGTGTTCAAGCCTTTGAGAAACCTGGCAAGGGTTTGTTCAGGTTCTTCCCTCAAGGCACATCTGATCTGCAACTGCTCAAACTCCCTGATGTACTCTTCAACCCTCATGCTTCCTTGGTGCAAGGAAGTGACTTTCGAATACAACTCTTGCTTGTAGGTGGCTAGTAGGAACCTTTTGTCCATGTGCTTTTTCAGTTTCACCCAAGTTTTGACCTTAGGCTTACCTTTCAATGCCCTAGTTCTCTTCAAGTTCTCATACCACAGTGAAGCATACTGTTTTAGCTTCAAAACAGCAAGCTTGAAAGCCTTTTCCCCAGAGTATCCCTTGATTTCTATGATCCTCTCCAAAGCCTGAACCCATTCTAGGTAATCCTCAGGTTTTATACTTCCATCAAACTCAGGTGCCTCTATTTTGAGGTCCTTGAGATCATCTCTGTGCAGTCTCCTTCTTCTTAGCTGAGCATCTCCAGTAGAAGATTCACTTCCATACTGAGAATCAGGAGGGGAATCAGAACCTCCAGGAGGGTCCTGAGGGGGTTCCCTTTCTCTTCCTCTAGGTTGGTTCATAAGCTGTTGAACCTGTGTTGTAAGGGTTCTGATGTTCTCTTGCATTTGTAGAATAGCCCTATCTCTCCTAAGCTCATGGGCCTGTTCCAGAGAGAGGCCTCTAGGAACTCTCACAAGTTGCTGAGGTGAGGAAGAAGTGTGTTCTTCTTCTGCCATAGTGCAGGGTAAGATTTCAGGATGTTGTGGCTGTTTGAGGAGCTTGGTTCTTTATGGCTAGGGTTGTGTTTGGGTCTGACAGGGTTTTCTTGTGTTTGGACAACCAGTGAACAAGTTAGGGAAGGAAAAAAACAGAAGATAACATGAGCAACTCACGAAGAATCAAGTTCGGCTCTGATACCAGCTGATGTATGCTGACTTGCAAGCTGGAAAGGATCAACAACTAGCAACTCAACATGGAAGATATGAACTGGCATAAAGGAACTGAATCCACCAACCAGAACAACACAGGTTCACCACCAATCCCCTTAAAGCACTAGCACCGGAAGGACAGGATAGAGAACCGCTCTCAACACCACCTAAACAGGCTAAACTTAGAGAGATTTGAAAGAGTTTTGCATGAAAAACTAGCAAAGGAGTTTTCAATTAATCATCATCTCTGTGTTACAGCAAAGAACAAGCCTTATATACTCGACCATAATCAGTAGATCGTAGATTACAAAGACTGCAGCTAAAACAGAAAAAATAAAGACTGAAAACAGTAGCTTAATTCAACAGTTGGCTGGATGTTTGACACCTAAACCTGTGCTTATCTCCATTACTGAGGTGCCAAACCTTAAGAGCCCAAAGTACTTACTAATGATGGTCTTGGGGTGTGATTTGCAGCTGATTACCTTGTGCTTAGCCAAGCCTGCCAGCAGGTACAAACACACTAAAATCCAGTGCACAAAGGGAATTTCAGGCTTTCAACTGTTGGTTAAAAGTTCAGGCTGAGGGAGCTGATTTTGCAACTTTAGGACCTTCTTAGAATCAGTAAAAACAGGGGAAAGGGTATGAACAGGATCGAAATGGGGAGCAGGAACAAAACGGCAAGGGATTACCCAGCAACACGACTCATTCCAAGCCTGAACATTCACAGCCATCTGAACGCTAGCACAGCCTTAATTAACATAAATCGCCATTGACACATCTTCGAACTTTCGAATAAACCGAGACAGGGGAAATCAAATTGCATACGCAAATGCGAGAATCCAGAGGCAAATTGAATCGAATTGCTTGTAAAATCGAATTACAAGTTCGAAGTACACCACTAACTCATGAAATTCAACCCAAATACATCCAATTGAAATCGACTAATATAAACCCTAATTGCGAAAATTCGAAAACAAGAGAACGAAATTGAAGAACACGAAATTTCTGAGATTCGAATACGAAAATGAAATTAACAACGAAATTAAACTAAATCTAAACCTAATCCTAAAACCGAATTTAAACCTAAACTTGAACCCTAAAAATTACCTAAAACTCGAACTTCTTTCAATGGCGTCGCTGTTCCCTTTAAATACCCAAACCTTCTCGATCTCTCGACCGTCGATTTCATGGGTGTCGTGGATGGAGGAGATGGAAGCCAGCGAAGATGGGTACGTGGTGGTAGCAGTGTGGTTGACGGTAGTGGGATGGGACGATTAAGATGAAACCGTGGGTGGGGGGGGGGTGGTTTCAAGTGGAGCCGGTCCGGTTCACTGGACCGGTTTGGTTTTATTTTTATCTTCTTTCTTTGGCCGGTTTTTATCGATTTTTGGCCCGATTCTTCAACCTCCGATAATTCTTCTATTTTTCTCGCTTTTTCCGCCATTTAAGCCCATTTTTCACATTTATTCAAAATCTGCAAAATAAAATAAAATCAATTAAAAACCTAAAAAAATATTATTAAAACGAGCCTAAAATAAGTGAAAAAGTACCTTAAAAATATCACATTTTTAGCTCAAACAATTCTGCAACTTTACGACCTTCTTGGATAAATATTTAGACACATTCCCAAGCTCTTAGATTGACCCAAATATGCTGCTAAGTCAAGGACCAATTTCTTCTCAGAACTGCTGCTGCTGCTGACCTGCTGCATGCTGACTGACTGCTGTTGACCCACTGCTTAACAGGGAACTTCTAGGATAGAATTCAAGTAACCTTCATCATTTAGGAGCTGAACATAAGCTAACAAATGAGTTAGGGTACTGAAGCAAAAAGGAAAAGGTCCTGTTGGCATGACTGAGCTGCTAGAAACAGGCATGAGCACTGCTGAACATGTTGATTGCACGAAGGAGTTTATTGACTGAACTGAAATCTAAGATTGCTGCAGGGGCCTCGAAAGACTTAAATTTAGCTAGCAGTGGTGCTAGGGTGTCCAACATAGCAAAGATCTTCCTAAGGTTGCTTCTGGGCTGAACTGCATTGCCTCACAGAACAGGCCTTGTTGCTGACTGGCATGCAGGCTCTTGACTGTTTCTGGTTGGGGGTACTGAATTGGTTCCTGCACTGCGTCAGTCCCTAATGCATGCAAAAAGATGGAAATAATAAAAATAAAAGTAAAATTAAATTGGTGCTTCCCTAAAAAACATTGGTTGTCTCGCAACCAGCGCCTTTGTTTATAGTCGTTGGCTCGACGTCATGAAACTCCTGGATCATCTGGAGTGATTTCTTCAATAAAATTCACAGAGTCTCCATCCCTGAAATGTTTCAACCTATGTCCATTCACTTTGAAAATTTTGTTATTGGATAAGCTTTTAATCTCAATCGCACCATGTGGATAGGTCTTTACTACCTCAAACTGTCCAAGTCATCTTGAATTTAACTTACCAGGAAAGAGTCTCAGTTTTGAATTGAATAACAGCACGTTCTCACCTACTTGAAATTCTTTTCTAATAACTTTAGCATCATGAAATGCTTTGGCTTTACCTTTGTAAATGACTGAATTATCATAGGCTTCCAAGCGAATCTCCTCTAATTACTGCAACTGTAATTTACGTTCTTTTCCTGCTAGCTCATAGTTAAGATTACATTGCTTCACAGCCCAATAGGACTTATGTTCTATCTTAACAGGAAGATGACATGACTTTTCAAAGACTAACCTATAAAGTGACATACCAATAGGGGTCTTGTATGCAGTCCTATAAGCCTAAAGAGCCTCATCTAGCCTAAGACTCCAATCCTTCTTATCTGGCCTAGCTACATTTTCAAGTATGCCCTTGATTTCTTTATTAGAGATTTCAACTTGGCCATTTTTTTGGGGGTGATAACTAGTAGATACCTTATAAGTGACATGATATTTGGCTAGCAAGGCACCTAAAGTTCTATTACAAAAATGAGTCCCCCTATCATTGATGACTGTTCTTGGTACTCCATATCTATACAAAATGAGATATTAAATATGTTTCACCATAGTTTTAGCATAATTAACTCTAGTAGCTGCAACTTCTACCCATTTGGACACATAGTCAACAAGTACAAGAATGTAAGTGTACCCAAAAGAAGAAGGGAAGGGTCCTATGAAATCAATACCCCATACATAAAAAATTTCACAAACATAAGCATTATATAAGGGCATTTGATTCCTTCTTGATGAATTTCCAGTCTTTTGGCATGCTTCAGATCTTTTACAAAAATCATAAGCATCACGAGAAATAGTAGGCCAATAAAATCCACACTCAAGAACTTTATGTGTTGTTCTTTTGGGTCCAAAATGTCCCCCACTTTCTAAAGAATGACAGAAGGTTTGAATGAATGAATTTTACTGTCATCAACACAACGCCTTATTATCTTATCACCACAAAATTTCCATAAGTATGGCTCATCCCAAACATAGTATTTAGATTGAGCTCTTATCTTTTCTTTTTTAGCTTTAGACAAGTCAATGGGAATAGTTGTGGTGACTATGTAGTTCACAATATCAACATACCATGGTAATCTACTACTGATAGCGTACAAAGTCTCATAAGGAAAACAATCGCTAAAAGGACCACCACTTTCCCCCGTTTCCAGTCTACTAAGATGGTCAACAACTAAGTTCTCAGCTTCAGGTTTATCTTTAATTTCAAATTGAAATTCTTGCAATTGTAACATCCATGTAATTAATCTGGGCTTTGAATCTTTCTTTTCTAGCAGATGTTTAAGAGCAGAATGATCAGAGTAAACAGTAACTTTCACACCCAGCAGGTAAGGGGCGAACTTTTCAACAGCAAAAACAATAGCATACATCTCTTTTTCTGTAGTGGTGTAGTTACACTGTGCAGAGTCAAGAGTTCTAGAAGCATAGTAAATCACATGAGGTACTTTCCAAACTCTTTAATCTAAAACTACCCCCACTGCCTTATCACTAGCATCACACATTAACTCAAAAGGTAAGGCCTAATTTGGGGGTTGCACAATAGGTGAAGTAGTCAATTTCAACTTCAATTGATCAAAAGCCCTCATCCAATTATCATTAAAATCAAATGACGCATCTTTTACAAGCAAGGTACATAAAGGAGAAGCAATCTTAGAAAAATCTTTGATAAACCTCCTATAGAACCCTGAATGATCTCACATCCCTGACACACCTGGGGTAGGGTAAAGACTGAATGATGTCAACTTTTGCTTTATCTACCTGTAATCCCCTCGATGACACTACATGTCTAAGTACTACATGTCTAAGTACTACATGACACTTTTCAAAATTAAGCACCAAATTGGTCTCAATACAACACCTAACCACTAGAGTAAGATGATGCAAGCACTCATCAAAAGAAACACCATGTACAGTAAAACCATCCATGAAAACTTCCACAATTTTGGTGATAAAATCGGAAAAGATACTCATCATATATGTTTGAAATATAGCAGGTGCATTACATAGACCAAAAGGCATCCTTCTAAAAGCATATGTGCCAAAAGGACAGGTAAAAGTGGTCTTTTCCTGATCTGCAAGAGCTATAGGGACCTGAACATAACTTGAATAGCCATCTAAAAAGCAATAATGTGAGCTTCCAGCTAATCTCTCAAACATCTGGTCCATAAAAGGTGATGGAAAATGAGCTTTCTATAGTCGATGCACACTCTCCAACCATTCTGGACTCTAGTAGGTATTAGCTCACCTTCCTTGTTTTGCATTACTATTGTTCCCCCCTTTTTAGGAACCACATGGATAGGACTAACCCACTCAGAATCAACAATGGGGTATATTACGCCAACATCTAACCACTTAAGAATTTCTTTCTGGACTACCTCCATCATAGGTGGATTAAGCTTCCTCTAAGGATCCTGCTTAGGCTTAGCATCTTTCTCTAATGTGATGTTATGTGATCATAAAGTAGAGCTAAGTCCCTTGAGGTTTGTTAAAGTCCACCCTATTGCTTTGCTATGTTCTCTAAGTACCTTAACGAGGTTTTCCTCTTAGTCAAGGGTAAGTGCACGAGAGATGATGACAGGCAAAGTCTCATTATCCCCCAAATACGCATACTTCAAATTATTCGGTAAAGGTTTCAATTCCAGTTTAGGGGGTGAAATGCTAGAGGGAAGTAATTTAGCATGATTTTCAGGCAATTCAAGCTTGTTAGGTCTATTATGCACTTGCAAGTGGAATAAGACCCTATCACATCAACTAGATTATCGTTAACCTAGTAGCACACTCTTTGAAATTTAGCATGATCAAGACTCTTAGTAAGCACAGTAAACAGTTCATCTTTGTGAGACAAGTCGTAAATATCTTGGGACAACTCATCAATAACATCAAGTGCATACACATAATTCACATTAGCAAGAAATCTCATGGCATCAAAAATATTAAATTTAATCACTTCACCATCACGTTCCATGGTTAATGCTCCTTCATGCACATCAATTTTAGTCCTAAATGTTTTTAAACATAGCCAACCAAGCAAGATAAGAATATCATGACATGCATCACCCATGTTCATCATATAAAAATCAGCAGGAAACACAAGCTCATTAACTTGGACTAAGATATCCTCTAAAACTCCATTTGGGTAAGTACTGCTCCTATCAGTTAACCGAATCACTATACCAGTTTTCTTTAACTCTCATAAGTTCAGTTTGTCATAAACAAACGTAGGCATAACATTAATGGAAGCACCCAAATCAAGCATAGCTTTATCGAAGCAAAGGTTTCCTATTTTAGAAGGAACAGAAAACACACCTAGGTCTTTGCACTTAGGGGGAATGTTCCTTTGGGAAACTGCGGACACATTTTCCCCCACACTTACCTTTTCATTGCCTACTAACTTTCCTTTAGTAGTACACAATTCTTTCAAGAACTTAGCATGGCAAGGTACCTGTTTATTGGCATCAAGGAGGGTTATGCTGATCTCTACCTTCCTAAATGTCTCCAAGATCTCTTGGTTAGCCTCATTCACCTTAGAAGTAGGGCTCCAAAACCTACTAGGAAATGGTGGTATTGTCTTAAAAGGTTCTTGTTTCTTCTCACCTATTTCCCTAGTAGTTAGATTAGAATCTTTATCTAACTCTGGTTTAACACCTTTGACCTCTAACTGAAGCTCTACTTCTCTACTCTTCCTAGATTCTTTTAGTTCTTTCCCACTCCTAAGTGTCATGGAACTCACATTCTCCTTGGGGTTAGGGTAAGGTTGATATGGTAACCTATTTTGCATTTGAGCCTGCAAGTTGCTAACTATGGTATCAGTTGCAGTCCGTCTCTCTTAAACCTGCTTAAGAGTTGTCTCCACATTTTGGAACCTATCATCCATCTTCTTAAGGACTTATTCTAGTAGGAAGTTGGTCATATCCTGATTAGAAGATTGACGAGATGTTTGGTCAAAGCCAGGTGGGTTGGTTTTAGAGTCATACCTAGGGTTAGGGTGGTCTCTTCATCCTTCACTATAGGCGTTAGAATATGGGTCATACCTCCTTTGACCTTGGTTAGAATAGAAAGCATTAATATTCCCCTCTTGAAGTGTAGGACATGCATCAGTAGGATGCCCTTCTAGACAACAAATTCCACATATGACTGCTTTTTGTACTCCCCCAGTAACTATCCTATTTAATATAGTAGTGATGTGAGATAACTGACTCTCTACATATGAACTAGAGCCAATCTCATTAACCCTTTTAATTTGTGACTCCTTAGCACCAAACTGCTGAGAATTTTGGGCCATTAAATTGAATAAAACTCTCGCCTTTGTCGGAGTCGTATTAACTAGAGCCCCCCACTAGCAGCATCAACCACATTACGATCCATAGGAAGCAACCCTTCATAAAAGTATTGAATCAACAACTGTTCAGTTATCTGATGTTAGGGATAACTAGCACATAGTTTATTAAATCTTTCCCAGTACTCACAAAATGTTTCCCAATTCATTTGTTTGATACAACATATTTCCTTCCTAATTGATCCAATTTAGGATGTTGGAAAAAAATTTTCTAAAAATGATTTATGCAATGCAGTCCATGTAGATAATGATCCAGCAGGCATGTAATATAACAAATCTTTAGCATTACCAAGCAAAGAAAAATGGAAGGCTCTCAACCTAATTTGGTCTTCAGGAATCCCCTCAGGCACCATAGCAAAGCATGTGATAAGGAATTCACTAATATGATAGTATGGGTCCTCACTAGCTAATCCATGAAATTTAGGTAGCAGATTGATGAATCCAGAGTTCAGTTTCAGAGGTTTATCTAATGCAGCATAAGTAATGGGCAAAGGTTGGGCTTCTAGATTAGGGGCAACGAGTTCCCGAAGAGTAGGCATACTTACCGTTTTAGATTTAAGACTTACTAGTTCAGGATCACCTTCTTTGTTTTTTGCCTCCAACGTTTGTTCCTTGTCTTCTCCAATCTCGTTACCACTCCTTAATTTCATAAATTAAAGGCAACTACAAAAATAAAATACTAGAGTAAAAACAAACCAATAAAAGTAGTAAAATTAAATAGAAGTAAACTAACGATTTTATTTTCTTTCCTCGGCAATGGTGCCAAAATTTCTAAAGCCTATCATAGAGCTACAAATTAAACCACTACTTTGATTTATAAATGATATTTATAGCATAGGAAAGTAGGGATTGATCCCACGAGAAAAGATTATGATAATAAGCTAGTTTAATTCTAAATGATTTTAGTGCTCTAATTTATTATAACTTATCTTTATATTATTAAAATAAATCAAATTTAATAAGTAAAAATCTGGAAACAAAAACTCAGTATTGCTCCTAAATTTTCTAAATTTAATTCTGGAAATAAAACAGTAAATAGCTATCCTAAATAATCTGAAAAATAAAAACAGAAATAATGACACAATATTAGGCTGAAAATTAAAACCGAAAATAACAAGTAGAAACTTAATATTAAAAATTATATAAAGTAATCCAAATTAATATTTTGGAAGTTTATAACTTAATAACTCCAAAATTATACCTAAAATGATTCAGAAAAATTAAAACAGAAAATTAACTCCAGAAAATGAAAACAGAAAATAAAATAGGAAATTAGAGAAAAAATAAAATGCACTAATATAAATACGAAATTAAATAAAACAATTTCCCATATTTTAGGATATAATTTTCTGGCCTTAAAAAAACCCTAATAACATAAAATAAAAATTAAAAACATAATTTTCAGATTTGTTAAAATAAAAACCTGCACATATCCAATTCACAAAATAATGCTGAAAAATTATCAAATAATTTTGAAAAATTCCGAAATTAAATAGAGGCAGAATAGGACACTATATAAACCCTAAAATGGATTAAAATATCAAAAAACACATGAGAAACGTTTTTTAACCTAATTTCTAACAGACCGGTAAATAATTGGCAAAATAGAATAGAAATTAAATCTGAAAATTACAACCACACTAAAAATCAAAATCTAACTGATCTAATATCACCAAGGCACTCCTAAAAGACTACTCTTTTGGGGGGGGGGGTGTAAATGAAATTTATATTAAAGCTTATAAATTTAAGAATTAAAATTGACAAACTAAACAAATTAACTAAAAGGCAACAAATAATTATCAAAAATACCAAATTTATGAAAAATACTTAGTATAATCTATATCCACCATGCAAATTAATATTTATCATCAACACACAAATCAATTTATTTATGAGTTAAACTGTAGAAGACACCTATTAGCGGATCTTCCACGTTTTTCCTTATATTATAATTTATTTAGGTCCAGCCCTAATATAAATCGTACTAGTTTTGATAACCCTCACATAAGCGCAAGAATTTAATAAAACTAGAGCATTACGTATTAGAAAAACATCATCTGACGCCTTGTAACCAATTTACTCACAAATTGATTTAACAAAGATCTATAACGATTATCTAATTAAAAGAGATAGGTTTGAGCCATCTATAATTAATTAGGGTGATACTTATGCATAAAAGACAATAACTTTTTTGTATTTAAGCCTTTTAAACTATCATATGAATTTGTATTAAACTAATTAGTATGCATTCTAATTAATCTAACGTGAATATCATCATAAACGATAAATATTAATCGTTATAGAATCATGAATAAAAATCAACTAGACAACAAAGCATAAAACTTGTTTCGAAATAATTAATTTAGCATGGTTTCAAATAGATTACGCTAAGTACAAGGGAATTACTCATGCATATTATAAATAAAATCCCAATAATTAACCAAAGATTCCATGCTTAACGCTAAACTAAACAAAAAAAAAAGGAAGCAATAGTTTGATACTCCTTGATGGTAGGCATGTGTGAAGGTGGACATTATGATATAGGAGAAGATGTTGTGGATAATGACTTTGATGGTGATGAAGGTGATGATCTCTTGGTGAATGGGTTAGGCGTGAAGATTGTGTGTGATTTCTAGGAGAAGAGGTAGTTATTTATATTATCATTCTATTAGGGTTTTTTTTCTTTGGGCTCCTTCTCTTCTAAGTCTTGTAATCTCTCTTCAATTAGGAGTAGTAATCTAAGCCCAAATAAATCATTACGGAGATAATATTTTTCCATAAATTTTTATTTTTGGACCAACTTCATAACTTAGCATGTAAAATCCAAACTTTGATGTCTTCTCTTCTCCTCATTATTTTATTAACACTTAACCTAAAAAATATATAAAATAAAGTAAATTAGATGAAATAATATATATATAACATAATCAAAATAATTATTAAAACAATGCATGATTTATTACTTAACACTAGTCCTATCAATGACTCAAGAGTAGTGGCATATCTCTTCAATAAGACCATCTTCTCTCATTTGGAGTCCCCATGGTGCTCATTAGTGATAACAGAGCCCATTTTATTGAAAATAACTTGAAACCTTGTTGAAGAAATGTAGACTGTGTCATAAGTATGGCCTTGGCTATCATCCTTAAACTAGTGGCCAAGTTGAGGCCCCCAACCATGAAATAAAATTTATATTAAAGAAAGCAGTTGAAAGATTAAGGAAAGACTGGAGAGATTAGCTAGATGACACCCTCTAAGCTTACCGCACGACATTCAATACTCCCATTGGCACAACACGATTCTGCTTACTCTATGGTAAGTCATGCCACCTCCTCATGGAGCTAGAACATAAGTCCTATAGGCCCATCAAACATCTTAATTTCGATTTGACATCAACGAGGGAAAAGCTGTTGTTGCAGCTTATTGAACTTGAGAAAATCCATTTGGATGCATATGAAAGTTCCAAAGATCTATAAGAAGAGGATGAAAAGGTAGCATGATAAGTACATTAATAGGAGAGAGTTTTGGGAAGACAACTTGGTTATTTTATTTAACTCTAAATTGATGTTTTCCTCAGTAAGCTTCATTACAGGTGGTCGGGTCCTTTCAAGTTCTTGAAGGTCTATCCTAATGGAGCCATTAAGGATGAAAAAAAAAGCCCCTTGATCGTTCAAGGTAAATGGCTCGAGTCTCAAGCATTACATTGCGGGTGAGGCTATTGAAGGGAAGGTCTCTTACGACATCCCCAATACTTCTTTTACTTAAAAGCCGGCAAAGGTCAAGCTCAGGACTTAAAACAAGCTCTCCTTGGGAGACAACCTAAGTTTATTGCTTGAAGAAAAAAGGTTGAAAAAGAATTTTAAGAAAAGACAGAGGGAAGACAAAGAGGTGCGAAAAGTATGGATTTTGGGTAAGCAAAAACGCATGGTCCTGTCTTGAGGGCAAAAGGTCGCATGTAGATTTGTCAGCCTAGTCATTCACTTTTGCACTCCTGTGAGAGCCGTGCGTCGATACATGGTCGTGTGTCCCTATTTGCCATCACCTTTGGTTTGCTTCCACTCAGCAGCTGGTACCACCCCGCTTTCTAATCAATAGCCGGCCATCGCCACACCCCCAATGCGGAAAACTGCTTCCCCCCGTGTTTCTCTATCCTCTTTTGATTTACACCCACTCTAAGTCGTTCCCCCCTTCCCTTTATTTAGCATGGTTATGTATTTCATTGGGGCCAATGAAATGTTCAAACAAGGGGGTGAGCTCATGAGCTGTTGGATATGATGATTTGGGGTGATCTTTGTGTTACTCAGGTTATGGCTGGCGGATATTTTTTGTGGTTTGTTATAGTCATGTACATGCTTCTTTTCATTTAGTATGCTTGCACTTAAGTCTTAGATTTCATTTTTAGTTTAGGTGCATATTTAGGGTGAATAAGGCTTAATTTTATCTTTTGTTTAGTAGAGTATGTAGGATTTAGCATATAGGTTGACGTTGCATTATATATATTATCTTTAACCATTCATCTCAAATGGGGATGTGTTGAGTAGGGCTTCCATAAGTAGGGCTTCCATAAGACCATGAGGTAATCTTTCTAAGCCTTCTCTCCATTTGGCCACTTATTGATTGCCTTAGTTGGACTTATTGCTTTGAAAAGAAATATATGAAAAAGGAAAAAAAATTGAAAACCCCTCCTATGATGATGAGTCTGCTAGTCAATAAATCGATGCAATTGTGCATGACTATGAAATATTATGGGTAAATTGTTTTTGAATGATAATTTTGAAAAGTTCATACTACACTCATTGGTTCTGTACATTTATTGCCCTTTGAAGGATCCATTTCAACATTTATTATCCCTCTCAAGTGGGACATTTCTGAAACTAGTTGGGTTATTCTAGCATTTCTTCTCATGAGATTTTGGGACTGCCTAAACTATTGATTCTTATCCAGTCTCATTCTTTTCGTTCATTATGTGGCCCTCCCGCGTGCATGATTTCTAGAAGTTGTTTTGCTTTTCTCTAGGACTACTCATAGTATGTGCATTTGACAAAATGATGGAGACATTTTTTGAATGATTGATAGCCATGTAGCCAGATAGCCTTCATGTGATTAATATTCTTTCCCTTGCTAACCCTTTGTGCCTTCAACTGATTTCAATAGTTATGAACCTTCTTCATGCCTCGTATAACTTCCTATCCCCATGCTAATACTAGGAGAAGCTTTGTGGCAATGATTTTTGATGAGTAACATAAGGTATAGGCTCATTTATCGTGATGGTTATCCTTAGATGTATTAATGTGAATCTTTGTTGTTCTCCTTTTTCAAGTTTGATAGGATGAAAATATGTTGTGAAAATGAGTAAATTGAGGTTCGACAAATGTTTCTTCATGCCTCACATGAAAAAAACAAGACAAAAAGAACGTGAAAAGACAAGACGTGAGAATATAAACGTTGGCACGTTTGGTTAATATAATGTAATATTGGTTGTTGTAACTCATTTCTTGTGGCCTATTTAGGGGTTTCTCCTCAGTTGGTTAGTGTGGAATGACATGACGATGTAATGCATCTGAGGGAATGTTTTTAGTACTTTGTAGTCTTTCGACCTTAGCTCCATATTCTTAAATCTACCATCCTTTTTTCACCCATAACCTAAGCCTTAACACATCCTCTGGATTGTCATTTTCATTTGCATTTTGGTAGTGGAGGTTAAAGCCAAACTTATGGTAATGCTATTACATTGGGAGGATAGTCGAGAGAGCTAGCCATTTCCAAACACCTGAAAGAGAGTATTCTTACTTTTCCTATGTGAGAATTCTGCCATATCAGCTAGTTCACTACTTGTTTGAAGGCATCCTGATTGATGGGAGTCCGAATATGGGCTAGTTAAATGTTAAGTCTGGGCAATGTGATTTTAGAAATGACTTCGAATGGTTTTTTTGACCACTTATTTGTGCTTTCAGCAGGCCTGTTGCTATTTTCAATTGTGCCTGATTGACTGATTATCATTTGACTTTGCCTAAGCTGGCTAAATTAGAGGATTCATTGCTTCTTTAGTTCGTTCATGTTTTCAGTCTCGCTTAGAGACAAAGGCATTTGTTTCCCTTGATTTTACCACGTCTTCCGATTTATTTCCCTAATTAAATGAGGAACTTGGTCATATTTGCCCTTTTTTGCTCATAATTGTCTCTTTTGGATTAAATTTTCTTTTGTGGATATTTTGGTCCTAATATGAGGGAATTCGCACTCAAAGGCAAAAGGATGAGTGCGCAGCGATGTTTTGGTTGGATAAGAGCTTTGAGGAGTCGATAGAAAGACCAAGGAATCAAAAAGCAAGAGTTGAAAGATCTGCAAGGCCAGTAGTGCAGAATTATTAAAACATCGAAGACATGCACAGGTGCACCTACACATTTTGCACATCCATGACTCTGAGACTGAAAATCTTTGTAGTTTTGCAAAACCAACCATACACTTTTGCATGAACATGCGCTTCCACTTGTTGATTTTGCACGATCAATAGTGTGTCCAAACATAGTTATGCGTCCCATAAGATTTCGCATCACTTAAGTTTTCTCAGATAGAATAAGAGGCATCCTTGGATCATATTTCTAAAATTATTGTAGAGCAATCTCCCTCGAGGGCATTTTAGGGTTTATTTAGGAGATTTCTAAGACTTCGTTCCATCAAGTTTGTAAGCTTTAAGTAAAATTAAGGATCATTTGTAACACCCCTAACCCCTAGGGCTGGAAGCGTTACGTTTTCTTAACTATTCACTTAAAATCTAGGACAAAACAGACGGAGTTTTCCCTGAAAACCGACCGTTTCTAGGCTAAACGCCTTACAATAAATCCCTGCAAATCAACGGAAGCGTAAACATATAAAACATAGCTCAACGACCACACGCCGGAGTTCATAACTGGACGAGCCACCCGCTCGGAGTACACCAAACATAATAGTTCATTAGTACAGAAAAAGTAAAAGATACAACTCAACGGTTCACACAACCGGAGTATGGGATTTACATCCCAAAACATAACTAACTTTGACCAAAAAGACATCTAGCTAATTGGATGGTTGGCTCATATGGCCATACAGAGCGACTCATAAACAATATGCATTACATGAACTTAGAATACTTGTTTACAATCATTTCAAACTAAGAACACATGACATGACTTCATTAAGCACGTAAGACCCCTTCAAATGGATCTAAACAACACTTGGCAAGCAAGAACAGGTTCCATCTCGACATAGCTGACTCAACTTTTTTCTGTTATAAAGAAAACCTGGGGAAAAGAAGAAACAGTAGTGGGATGAGCAACCACACGCTCAGTGAGTGTCCCCCGACCCCCTTAAAAGAAAACCGTTGCAAGCAGTAATATCTTTAATAATCACATACCACATATTCATACTTTACTATCTTATTAGGCATTCATAAAACCCTTACGGAAGGATCTCTATACATAAACTTCATTTTAACCCCTCGAACATATTTCTAGGCTCCTGAATGATTAAGTTCCTTGATTAACAAGCAGTTAAGTAATACTAACATGGTATTAAACTACATATCACAACTCGTAGGCTCTTGGCTACACATTTAAGCATGATAGATTCTAAGTTTCGAATAGCGTTGGCATGCTAAGAACTTTCCTACTCATCATGTGTTTGTAAAACCTAAACATTGGATACAGTATCACTTACATACTCAATATGCACTTTTAATCAGACAGGTTTGATATGCAAAAGGATGAGGCCACATGATATTGGAATCCACTTTCAAACATGCTTAAGAATCATTTCATAAAGCGTTCATTGAGTAGTTTCTTTCTTTCATTGAAAACATTTTCTTAACCTCTTGAGGCTCTTGTCCTTTTGAAAGAGATTTCATTCGTATTGGTCGTACAATGACCCTTATAAGCATTTCATATTCATTCCATATGGCCTCTTCGAGCCCATAAAGACTTTCTTTCCTTTTGAAACACTTAAAATGGCATAGTGCCCATTGCTTTTCTTTACTTTTTAGTAAAATACATCTGGCATAAGATCATTACAGGTGCTGATTGGGTGAGATCTATTCTCAACCCCATAGTGAGACCTAATGCTCACACTTAAGCTCTTACTCCCGAGATGGCTACATAACATATTGGACCATTACATTAACCCTCGTCAGGGCTTCTAGGGTTTCGGGACCTTCCCCTAGGATAACATTGTTCTTTCGTTCTTTTCATATTGTCCGAAGCACATTATCTTAGCCACTTAAAGCGTATCGGTCATAACAGCTATAACTTTGCGTTTCAAACAGTAAAATCATTCAAAATATAACTCACACCTTTTTAAAACTCTTTAGGGATTCCCCTGTTCAAGCGAGTTCACTCCCAAAACTGTTTTCATTTAATTAAAATAGGTCATCATGCACTAATAGTTATGGCTACTATCATTTCAAAACATGAAATCCTTCTTTGAAAAACTCACCCTTATGCACATAATGCAATTTGAGGACATCGAAGGGAAAGGGGTTCACATATATCACATTCAAGCACTTCATAATCAATTCAACACAATGAGCCACACATGGCCTGGCAATCCACACGATTGTGGTCAATTCACAACCCGAACTCCCTCTCACAAGCATCGTACCACAAAAACCTCGAACCACTCATAGTTCTTCCCCAAACCATCTGACTACCATATTGGTTTCAATTTCATAATTTAGTATCCTAGTCATCATCATATACTGGAAGGCGATACATAACTTACGCAACTTACCAATGCCTGACTTGTCAATTAAATAACTAGCGATTATCGAAGCGCTGCAGCAAATAGTTATAATCATGTGCATATATGTACATTTAAGCATTCATGCGAGCTTGACCAGAAATGGGCGTCTAATGTGTTAGGTTAAACTGACTAGGCATGAAACGTTTCACTGTTCAGGCTATTATGGTCATTTAAACATAATGCGATTCTAAACATTCATATTTCGTTTCGACACTACTAATTAGGCAGGAGTTAATTATACGTGCTTGAGATGATCATAAACATGTATAGCTCATTTCAATCTAAATCTTCAGGCATGGATTACTATATGCATTCGAATTAACGCTAAACATATATAATTCGTTGTTTCGACATTGCATTTCAAGCCTATTTAAGCCATTTAAGCATAATACGATTCTAGACGTTCGTTTATTTCTTCGAAGTCGTCAATCGAATCTAAATAAACCATTTAAACATAATATGAGTCAAGGGATTCGTTTATTACGTCGAAGTTGCTATTTGAACCTATTTAGGCCCCTTTAAACATAATGCGTTCAAGATATTCGTTTATTATATCAAAGTTACTAATCAAGTCGACTTTTCAGGCATGCACTAACTGAATTTACTTGAATCGAATCTAAGTGTGCATAACTCATTTCGAACTATGTTTTCAGGCATGAACTAACTAAACTAACATGTATCGATTCAAGCCACTTTCGAGTATTAATCAACTAAACTAACATTTACCGATTCAAAGTCGTTTTCAGGCATAAACTAATTAAACTTAACATGCATCGCAACTTAAAGCTTAAAACCATTTGACTTTGAGTGCTGAAAAAGCTCGATTTCCTGACCATTGCTTACTGGTGCATGAACAGACCCAACCCATGCTTGACCCACGCAAAAACGGACTCAATTCGACCCCAAACCCAGACACGAATCAACCCCCTTTTACTGTTGTCGTTGCTGTTGCTGCTTCCTTAAGGCTAACCGATTCGAGCCCTGATCACTGTTGTCGCACTCAACATCAGCCACCGATGGTGGTGGTGGTGGTGGTGGTGGTAGCGACGTCGCTCGGTGGTGGTGGATAGGGTTTGGCTCCACATCTCGCTCGCTCGGCCTTTCCCTCTCTCCCCTCGCTTGACTGCGGCATGGAACAGGTCGACTAGGCGCGACGGCGGCCGACCAGTTGCCGGCAAGGCGACGCCAGATCGTCGCCCCTCCTCTCGTCTCTCTCTCTCGCTGATGGGTGTTCGCGTAGGGATCGGGTAGAGAACCCCCCCTCTGTGTGTTTTCTTTGCTGAAGAAAGGGGCTTTGCCCCCCTTTTTTATTTCCCCCCTTTTTTTGTCTTTTATGCTCAATTGCTACAACAACTCGATCCCAAAAGCGTTATCGATCAGTTTAAGCTCGGGTTGAAGGATCTTAAAGCCAGAGTCCTAACTAAGTTCGGGAAACGACTAAATAAATCGAACAACGACTAAATTAAACTATCGATGTAATTTGAAGGCGCAAATAGCACGAATTAACTTTAAAATCAATAATAGCAATAATAATCCTTTTTAATAAAATTATTGCTCTCAAAAGCACATCGATAATAATTTAACTCGTAAAGTTAATAAAAATACGATTTTATAACATAAAAAGGTAGTACAATTAGCTTAACGGAAAATAGAAATGCGGGTCTTACATCATTATTGCGCTATGTCCAAGTTTGTTCCATAATTCATTTTTCCTTAGTTATTGCTTCTCTAGGTTTTCATATCCATCGTTGCTTGCCAAATTAGGTTTTAGAATTGTAACTTTCAATATGTATAGAGGCTAGGTGCCAATCTTAGGAAGGAGTAGCTCTTATTATGCTTGATTGATACATGATTTAAGCTTTTATAGACTTTGTGCAGTTTGCATCTTGGATTCTTATTAGTACTCTTCGTAGGGAAATAAGCTTTAAAGTTATACCGCAAGTGAACTACTTGTGGTTGTGTACTTGGGGTGTCGTCCACTGAGAACAAGGCTTAGGGTACCTAACTTAGTGATTAGATTGAATAGGAGGCGGACTTGGGCTGAGGGATTAGTCGCTAGTGGCTACTTATGCTAGGCATCAGTTCTTGAACTTTGCTCAATTTACGAGTGATCGTAAGGGGGTGATTGGTTCACTTCGGGCTGCCCAAACCTACTTTCGTAGAGTAAAGTTAAGCTTAAACCGCAAGCCCGCCTATTTTCATGGGGGCTCGAAGGTTGAGGTTGAAGAAGACCAACTTGCTCCTAACAAGGCTTTGGGTTATTTTCATACCCAATGCCTATTCTCTCCTCTTCTATGCACATAGGACGAATAGCTACATCTCGGTGTGGTTATTTGCCCTAAGTATTAGATGGAATGTCCTTTTGGACATTTCATTGAATAGTTGGTGGGTAGAGAATGAGCCCCTAAATAACTTGAAAATTAAAGCAAGACAAGATAACACCAAGCTAATTCTGTTATCCTAGCTCCTAATCCCCATTCCAAGTTGAGGAAAACTACTCACCAATAATCATTGCAACAATCCAACAACCACAACCAAGCATGATCAAATAAACTAAGCAAACCCAAGTAAAGAGGGAAAGAGAGAGAAAAAACAAACTTTGATTAATGGAAACGAGAATGAAAGCCTTTAAAATCTTCAATCAACAATAATTCAAGAATACTAATCCTGCTTTAACCATAAATCAAACCTAGAAAGTGTTTAAAGTGCTTTTTATGAGAAAAAGGAAGCATAACCCCACAATTAGGCAAAACGGGTATTTATAGGCTAAACAAGTGAAAAAGAGCAACGGTGGTTACCTAGGTGACAACTTGATGATGCCCCAGCAAAAGCCTACCGCAACGGCGACGGCTGGCCGTCCTGAAATTGGAGGCTTCTCCTACAAGCATGCAACAGCTTGGTTATTGACTATGCAATGACCGTCACGCCCTCTTGCACACTTGTATCCTTATTTTTTTCATTCCTCTTGCTTCCATCGAGCCTGTGCATCACCGTCCTTACTCTTGCATTGCCTTTCTTGATGTACTAGCTGCCCCTCTTGCTTAAATAGCTTGAAAAACGCCTGCAAAAAGTCAAAAAGGGCATTAAATAAGGCAGCAACCCCACGGGGGGCAAAACTCGTTCAAATCCCTCTAAATCAAGGGATAATTAAGGAAAATGAACGAAAAAGGGGAAAAAGGATTAATCAAAATTGAGTTCTATCAACTCCCTCATGCTTAGCTCTTGCTTGTTCTTAAAGAAGCTTAGCTTGACACCGTATGAATGGGGGAAATTGGCCCCTAGAGCACACTTCACAAGGATGGCCATAAAGGCCAACCAACAAGCAAAGTCACACAATCAAGAAGCAACAAAGATGAGGCGAGGGAGCGAGATAAACATGAAACTCTCGAGGGCTCACCTCACCTAATAGCACATACCAAGACTAAGCGACATCCTCAAGGCAAGCAAGGAGGCGGCTTGCTAATGGCCGGTAAAAGAGACCGGGGAAAGCATCACTTCATGGTCAAGTGGAACTCTCCTCTCCAAGTGTTTAAATATGTTCAGATGTACTCTCATTACTTAACCAATCATGCAAAAACCATAGACTTAGAAGGGTCCTCATCCTCCACCACTCAGGCTAAAAACACAAGCCCTTTGATCAATAAGGCTTTGGAAGGGCTGAAATGGAGTTCTTCGGCAGCGGTGAGAACGCGGAAGATCTTTTGGGATAAGAGGAGCTAAATACCGTTTGAGATAAGGAGCAAGAACGCTTTCCACAACAAAGGGATGGAAGGAAAACATTACTTTGGACCTACAACCTTCTTTGAGCACTTAAGGAGAGCTGATTTATTTAAAATGCAAATCATCGTCCTCAGCATCTTATTTACGCACGCTTTCTCTTTTTTTTTTTTTTTCCTTTTTGCATGTTAAAGCGCTTTCTATTTTTTTTTTTCACTTTTGCTTCAAAAGTTTTCTTTTGTTTTATAAAAGAAAGCTTAAAACAAGGAACTTTATGCTACGCACTTTGTCAAGGATACTCCACCTTTCTTTCTTTCCATTAATGACACAAATTTCCACAACATCCACCAAAGGATGTTCCAACTGAAAAAGAAAACATGATAATTGTAAAAAGTGTTGCGCCACTAGCCTCTATAGCATTGGGTTAGGAAATGTATATAGGCCAAGAGTGAAATTGGTGTGGAAATAACAAAGACAGGCAAGGCTAAAAGTGGGTGAGCAAAAAGGGTTTCAACATCATTTAGGTGGCTTTTTAGG
The DNA here is from genome assembly GCA_017589665.1 of Selenicereus undatus. Taxonomy (NCBI): domain Eukaryota; kingdom Viridiplantae; phylum Streptophyta; class Magnoliopsida; order Caryophyllales; family Cactaceae; genus Selenicereus; species Selenicereus undatus. The sequence continues at coordinate 91,093,770 of JACYFF010031957.1, forward strand.
CTAGATGGCATAAAACAACAAGGAATGCCTCAATCATATCAAATGATGCATATTACCTAATGTGGTTTTGGAGAGGACAAAGCCAAGTTCTAGCATTGTAATCAATGGTGAGCCACATAAGAAGAAGAGAAAGAGCCACTCATAATGAGTAGTCACATGAAGGCTCAAAGCTCAAAGGTCAAGTCACCCTGGTGATGTCTATTTTCCTTATGAGTTAACCAGTAGCTAAGCCCCTCTAAATTAACCTAAAATGGTCTGAAGAACTAAAGCATGCACATAAGGTGAAACGATCACCAAAGGGAGCCCCACATTACCATGCGCTAATAACCAACGCCATTACCACAACTGAAGTGTGCAACCAAGCTAGTTAGTCAACATTTACACCATATATTTACATCATAGAATGGTTTTTTCAGAAGTTTTTAATTTTTAAATTTTTTTTTCAAAAGGGAGATCACGAGAAAGAAATGATAAGTAGGGTAAGAAGTGTACCTTGCAAGCCCAATAACATCCTCAAGATCAACAAAGAAAACAAGTATATACAATGCAAAAGAAGAATCTACATGCTCTAAACTATATGCTCTACTAATGCAAGTCCTAAGTATGCAATGATTCCTAAAATGTAACTAAATAGGTTACCCATTCTAGTGGACTACTATGTGTAAGCATAAGCACCTCTCAACCTGGCCAATCACTTATCAATCATCATAATTCCTAAGAAAGCCCCCCGCCCCAATGATGTTAAGAAAGACCCATTTCAGAACCAATGACTTTCGCACCACATAATTCATCCAACATGAGCACACTAGCTCACCCCTCATGCTTAAGACATGCATTGTCCCCAATGCATAATCATGCAAAAGAAATTAAAGGAAAAGGGATGAGGAAACTTACAAACCATCAATAAGGGCTGGGAGGGCCACTAGGCCTCCAATCGAGTGGAGGGTAGCGCCAACCATGGTGTTCATAGGCATAGTAGACGTGGTGCTCCAGGTTTTGCTATCAACGATCAAAACCCATTTGCTGGGGAAGCAACTCTTGTTGATTTTGAGCGTGTTCCTATTGACGCTCATCAATTGCATCGAGGCTCAAGTTGAGGCAAGAGAAATAATCATCCATGTACTGGTAGAAATGGGAAATCGCCTCAGCACGCCTCCTAGGCAAAGGGGGATCATATTGCTCCTGTTCAGGAGGGACGGCGTGGGCCCTAGAACTCCCGCCCCCTCACTGCGACCAATATTCCCCCTTTGGGGTTGTGACTCATCCTCATCCATCTCTGATAAGTGCTTTTATATGTTTCATTGTTAGGACATTTTGTGGCACTTTTTCAAGAATTCATGAGCCTAATGCCATAATTTACGGTCATATTCTCTTTTTATGCTTGGGTGTGGTTCTTGGATGATTTTTATAGGATTTTAGACCATTTGGCCTAACAATTGACCCCCATTTGATTGCATATTGACCCACCACAAAGGTACCCCAAGCCCTATGCCCATGGAGGAAGAGAAGAGCAGAAAATTTCAGAACCAACTAGTACCACGGTCTCACCGTGGTGAGCATGTAACTGCTAACCTCTTCACCTTCTTTCGTTGAGCAACTGAGGATGCATTTGCTGGTGATAAGGGCGTGTTCCAAGCCTTATAAAGGAGAGATTTCAACAACCATCAGCATCTCACTACTTTCTTCACATCTTTCTCTTCTAGTTAGAGTTTACGTTAGTTTATTTTTGGAGAAAAAGGTGAATTAAACGGAGAAGCTTTGCTCTTGGAGGCTTGAAGATTGTTGAACAATTGAAGGACTACCAATGTTGTAAAGTTTTCCTTCTTTTAAACTTATTCTTGAACTCTTGTTTTAGTTAAATTAGAAATATGAGTGAGTAGTTTTATTTAATCTAAGGAATTGTTAGCCATAGTATTGTAGTTGGATCCTTTATCTTTATAATCTTGTGCTTATTTCATGATTGGAATGATTTGTATCTATTACAAGATTGAAATGTTGTGAGTAGAATTTGGTCAATTTTGCTTGCTTGTGTTAAATAATTACATGAAGTACAAGAAAGTCAAACTCACTACCAGATCACCTTGATAGAACTTAACTTAATGAAACTCGAGAGAGGATTGCTTCTTAAAAGGACTCTTAGCATTCACGGATCTTGAACCTAGACTAAGTCAAGGACACTTGAGAGAGTGTTAGTTGAAGTCATTTAGGCAATTTAATTTATTTCAAAAGAAAGGATTAAATTCAACTTGATTGCAATTCTCTGAATCGTTCAATCTGTGAAAAGCCCATGGTTAATTCTATGATCCAACTGTTTACTCGGCAAATTAAATTCCTAGATGCTTTACATTGATTGAATTTCCAATTAGATAACTAGTTTATTTAAATTGACTCATTGAAAAGATTGATCACTTAGCAATTTCAACAAGATGTTAACTCGATAGATTGTTGTGGTCCCCGAGGACCATCTTTTAATCCATATTACAACACCCATGTGCTTACAGACATGACCAACTTTTTAGTGCCGTTGCCGGGGACCAAATTATTAGCTATGGAGTTAGTATTACGAAATTGACTTAGTGTTTTACTTTATTTTCCTTTTCTTTTTAATTTCATTGGTAGCGTTGGTGATTGTGCTTGTAGGAATTTCCCTCGTTTATATGAAGTCCATTTCTGTATGAACCCAATCCTAAGATTGAGATGACTTTCCATTTAAGGAGGAACAAGCAAAGAATCGACGAAAAAAGGCACAAGGCTAGAGAAACCTCACCAATTATGGCAGGAGGAGGTGGTGAGCAAAGAAAGACGCTTGGGGATTTTGTTTCTCCACAAGTCTAAGGCATTGCCTCAAGGATTGCATGTCTTAACATTGAGGCAAACAATTTTGAGCTCAAGTTGGATCTTATTTCCATGATGCAACAATTCCAGTTTGGAGGCACCCCATTGGAAGACCCGAACTTACACGTCTTCATTTTTTCAGATGTGTGTGACAAATCGAAGCTCAATCGAGTCTCTATCGATGCCACTTGACTACTTGTATTTCTCTTTTCACTTTGGGGCAAGGCGAGAACATGGCTTCATTCTTTGCCTCTCCCGAGCACGTTACCGCATGGGATGAGCTTACTCGAGCTTTCCTTGCCAAATTTTTCCCACCAAGCAAAACAGCAAGTTTGAGGAACCAAATCACCCACTTTACTTAAAAGGATAACGAGACACTCCATGAGGCCTGGGAGTAGTTCAAAGAGTTGTTGTGGTTGTGCCCTCACCATGGCCTTCAACGATGGATGATTGTTAAAACTTTCTATAATGGAGCGATGCCGCAACAGGGGGAACTTTGATGAATAAGACAGAAAATGAGGCCTATAATTTGATTGAGGAGATGGCGCTCAACAATTTTCAGTGGTCCAACAAACGAGGCCAATCCAAGTGGCTTGGAGGAAACCTTTAAGTTGATTTACTTACTTTTCTTAATGCAAAACTAGGTGCTCTAACTCAAAGGTTGGAACAATTGAATGTGAATGCTATGAATTCTAGTGCCCCTCCCCCATCATGTGAAATATGTGGTTCCATTGATCAGTTGACGAAGAATTGCCAAGTTAGGAGTCCTTTTGCCCAAAACACTAGCGACCAAGTCAATTCTGTCAATAATTTCAACCCGAGACCGACCAATGACCTTTATTCGAATACTTATAATCCGGGTTAGAGGAACAATCCTTATTTCTCATATAGGCCTAACCCTTTCACTATGCCTCGAATGAATGCTAGACAACCCTCTGGATTTCAAAGACCTCCCTTTCCCGACCAAGCTCCCCAAAAGTCCAACCTAGAGGCCATGATGGAGAGTATGCCTTTGGTGTAACAAAAGCAAGATGAGTATATAAAGCAATTAGCCTCTAAGGTCGATGTGCCTACTATTGACAACTAGATGTTGGAAACCCAAATTTCCCAACAAGGTAGTTCTTCATCTATACCCCCTAGTAGATTCCCAAATAAGCCCAAGCCAAATCCTAGGGAGCAATGCAACACCAGGATCTTAATAGGGAGTAAACAGCTTGAGGGACCTAAGGGGGTGAGCAATGATGAGTCTTTGCACGGTAAGCACGATGTCAATGTTCACATTGTTGAGAAAAAGGTGTCTATTCCCTCTACTAATTTTCATAAAGATGATGTTATGAAGGATGCTATGTGGTTCCTAAAGCAAACTTCCCCCAAACCTTACACTCCGGCTTTACCATTCCCTCAAAGAATGGCTAAGGCTAAGCTTGATTTGTAGTTTAGGAAGTTTTTAGAGGACTTGAAGAAACTATACATTAATATCCCCTTTACTGATGCCATGTCTCAAATGCCCTCTCATACAAAGTTTTTGAAGGAAATACTGTCTAATAAAAGAAAGCTAGAGGAGCATGAGACCATTGCATTGCTGAAGAGTGTAGTGCAGCGATCCAAAAAAAGCTTCCCGTTAAGCTTAAGGATTCCGGTAGTTTCTCAATTCCTTTTCCGTTAGGGAATGTGTCTATTGAATGTGCTTTGTGTGATTTGGGTCAAGTATGAGTTTGATGCCCCTTTCTTTATGTGAAAAGCTAGATTTAGGAGAAATGAGACCCACCACCATCTCCTTGCAATTAGCAGATTGTTCTGTGAAATACCCTATGGGTATTTAAGAGGATGTCCCAATTAAGGTGGGAGAGTTCTATGTTCCAATGGATTTGAGATACTGAGATGGAGGAGGATGTGCGGGACCCCCATCATTCTTGGGAGGCCTTTCTTGGCCACGATGGGGTGTCTTATTGAAGTAAAAAATGGTAAGTGATCTTTTGATATTGGTGATGATCATGTGGAGTTCAACTTGTTCAAGGCTTCTAAATTTCCTTCCATTTCTAATGAATGTCATATGATTGACGTGGTCGATAGTTTGGTACGGAAAACCATTTCTAACCACGAATCTGATGACCCTCTTAAGCGTTGTATGTTGAACGATAGTTCTACTAAGGATGCAAATCCCAAAGTAGCAATCTATGCTCAATTCTTGGAAGCCTCTCCATAAGTTCCACTTATGTTGGCTAAAGCAAAAACCTTTGTAAGTGATACAAAATCCTCGATCGGTGAGGAATGCTCTCCTAGGTAGAATTGAAACCTCTTTCTTCTTTTGTAAGGTATGAGTTTCTTAGGCCTAATTCTACTTACCCTGTGATTGTTAATGTGAGTCTAAGTGCATCTCAAATTGACCCTTTGCTTATAAGACTTAGAATGCATCGAAAGGCCATAGGATATACTCTTGATGATGTAAAAGGAATTCACCCGTCTATGTGCATGCATCATATTTTGATTGAAGATGACCATAAGCCCTCAATTGAGCACCACATAAGGTTGAATCCTAATATGCAATAAGTAGTTAACAAGGAAATTATGAAATTACATAAAGTTGACATTATCTACCCTATCTCCAATAGTAAATGGGTAAGCCCCGTCCATGTAGTACCTAAGAAAGGGGGAATGACGGTCATAAAAAACAAGAATAATGAGCTAATTCTTGCTAGGACTTTCACGAGAAAGTGTATGTGTATTGACCATCGAAAATTGAATAAAGCTACACGAAAAGACCATTTTCCCCTTCCCTTTACAGACCAAATGCTTGAAAGATTTGCTATAAATTCATATTTTTGTTAGTTAGATGTGTATTCAAGTTTCTTTCAAATCCCTATTCATCCTAGTGATCAAGGAAAGACAACCTTTACTCGTCCCTTCAGTACATTTGCTTATAGGAGAATTCCATTTAGGCTATGCAATGCCCCTGCTAATTTTTAGCGTTGTATGATGGCTATTTTCTCTGAATTTATTAAGGACATAGTGGAAGTCTTTGTGGATGATTTTTGATGTATGGTACAACATTTAACCATTGCTTGAATAATTTGGCCAAGGTCTTATAAAGGTGTAAAGATATAAATTTGGTCTTGAATGGGAAAAGTGTCATTTTATGGTACAAAAGGGGGTTGTCTTAGGTCATATTATCTCTAATAAGGGCATTGAGGTTGATAAAGCAAAGATGGAGAAAATTGAAAAATTACCGCCACCAACTTCTGCAAGGGTGTGAGAAGTTTTCTTGGACATGGGTTTTTATCGGCTATTCATAAAAGATTTTTCAAAAATTTCAAAAGCAATCACCCATTTACTTGTTAAGGATGTGCCTTTTGATTTTAATGAAGAATGCGAGTGCTTTTCTTAGGTTAACAGACGCATTGATTACGGCTCCAGTGATGCAAACCCTTGATTATGGCTTCCTTTTGGTGTAATGTGTGACACCAGCGATTTTGCAGTACGGGCAGTTCTAGGCTAGAGGAAGGACAACAAGCCATATGATATTTACTATGCAAGCCGAACTCTTAAAGAGGCTCAAGTAAATTATGCCACGACAGAGAAGGAATTCTTAGCGGTTGTGTTTGCCCTGGAAAAATTGCTGTCTTACTTGATAAATTCTAAGGTCATTATTTTCATTGATCATGCCACTCTGAAGCACTTAATGAAGAAGTCCAACTCCAAACCCTACCTCATTTGATGGGTTCTTCTCCTAGAAGAGTTCGATTAAGAGATCATAGACTAGTCCGGAATAGAGAATGTGGTGGCAGATCACTTATCCCGCTTAGGCCTCGAGGTCACTCCCAATGAAGAGCTCCGAATTTATGATTATTTGCCAAATGATCAACTACTTGCCATTTCTTACCAAGCCACCCCATGGTATGCTGATTTGGTGAATTTTAAGGTGTGTGCGGTGCTGGCTCCTGGATTATCTTATCAATAAAGGAAGAAATTCCTTTCTGATGCCAAATGTTATTTGTAGGAGTAACCTCTTCTATAAAAATTGTGCTGAGATGGGATATGTAGAAGATGCTTCCTAGAGGATGAAGTTCATAGTGTCCTACACCATTGTCATGCCTTGAATTATGATGGACACTTTGGCCCGGACAAGACTATTGTAAAGGTACTCCAAGCGGGTTTCTACTAGCCCACTCTCTTCAAGGATGCAAGGAATTTTGTCATGACTTGTGGTAGATGCCAAGGAATGGGGAACATTTCTAAGCGACGCGAGACGCCTCAAAGTGGCATTCTTGAGGTGGAGTTGTTTGACATATGGAGCATTGACTTCATAGTACCCTTTCCTCCTTCCCATAAGAATCTCTACATCCTTGTCACTGTTGACTATGTCTCTAAGTGGGTGAAAGCCATTTTCACCCCGACCAATGAGTTTAAGGTTGTCATAAATTTCCTCGGGAAAAAATTTTTAATGAGATTTGGGACATCGAGAACTCTTTTTAGTGTCAATGGGACTCATTTTTTGAACAAACCACTTGAGTCACTTTTGAAGAAGTATGGGTTCTTTCATAAAGTCGGTATGCCCTATCATCCCCAAAACAACTGGCCAAGTCGAGTTATTTAACCAGGAATTAAAGAGAATTTTGGAAAAGGTGGATAGATCCCGAAAAGATTCTTCCTCGAAACTTGATGATGTTCTTTGGGCTTACCGAGCCGCTTACAAGACTCCTTTTGGCATTACCCCATACCACTTAGCGTTTGGAAAGTATTATTATTTTCCAATCAAGTTGGAACACAAAGCTTATTGGTCAATTAGGATGCTCAATTTTGATTTTAAGGTGGCTAATGAAAAGCGGTCTTTGCAATTACGTGGACTTGATATGCTAAGATTAGAGGCCTACGAGAGCTCCCCCATTTACAAGGAAAGGACTAAGAAATGGCATGATAAGCACATTTCCAAAAAGAAATTTGAGGAAGGTGACATGGTCATTTTGTTCAATTCCAAGCTAAAGTTATTCCCTGGCAAGTTGAGATCCTGGTGGTCGGGACCATTTCAAGCTAAAGGTTCATCCTCATGATGAAGTAGATATATGGAGTGAATCCATTGTTGCATTCAGCGTAAACGGATAGCGGCTCAAACCTTATCTTGTGGCTAACCCTATTGAGAAATTCGTAGTCCATACGCTTCCTGATCCCAAGCACACATAGTTGCAGGCCAAGCTCTTGTCCATAAAAGTGCGCTTCTTGGGAGACGAATAGAAGAGGAAAAAAAAGAAAAAGATAGAAAAAAGAAAAAAAGAGAGGAAAAAGAGCACAAAAACAAAAGGAAGAAAGAAGCCAAGCATGGACGACCTATACTACCCAATACGGCCCATAGCATGCCTAGCCAGAAAATGCAAAAATCAGCATCTAGCAGCCACCGCGATCCGTGGTGTATTGTCATGGTCAAGGGTTTTGACCACAATGATCATCCACTTTCCCCCATATGCATCTTCTACCTTGACACACACTCTCTCTCTACCTCCTGCTTTCTCTCTCCAAAACCTCCATTGTTAAACCTTCATTCTCCCCATAATTTCTTCCCTTTTCTTTTAATCTTTCTCTTTCTCCAACAAATTTCATCTCTTTTCACCATTTCTTCTCCTAGTTCATCTCACCCTTGCCCATTGTCTATAACCATCTTCTTCTCTCTCTAACTCTTCCTCATTCTTCACTTGAATTCTTCATTTTACTGTCTCACACCTCATTTTTGAGGTTTTAATTTTCTTACATTTTACAACCATAGCACCTACTAAGACACAAAGGAGCATCAATGAGGCAGGGATATCTAGCCAAGCACCATCCCGACCTCAACGGACGTCCCGCACTTCCATAAATGCATAGGCTAGAGGTAAGGTTCTTCATCCCCTTGGTTTGACTAACCCCGAACATGTTGCTAGATATACCTGCTTGAATGAACGAATTGTTGTGGGAACTCGTTATTATGATGAGGATTTGTTGAACCGTTTAGGATTGTTGGATTGTATATGGTGGTTGTTTACACGAGGGGTATCAGACATTTTATTGAAATGAAAGAGCATACATATTGGGAGCTCACTCTAGAATTTCTGAGCACTTTGTACATTCAGGTCACTCAAGGGCCTCAATGTCAAGGGGGTATATTTCATTTTATTTGCAAGGGCACTTTTATGAGTTGAACTTAGGTACCTTCAATAGCATATTTAGTTTTTCACCTAGCATGGACTTACCAAACTGTAAAGTTTCCAATGAATTCAACCCGAAGGCATTTTGGAGCGAGCTTTCTGGGTGTTTTAGGCACAGCAGTAGTTCTTCCAAGTGCATCCATGTTATAAACCCTTGTATTCGAGTGTCTCACCGTATTTTTGCCTGTTGTTTCTTTGCTCGGGATGATAGTTTGAATGTCACTAGATTGTCTAAGTTATGTCTTCCATCCTATATGCTTAATGGTGCCCAAATTGATCTTGGAGTGTTCTTGGCCCCGACAATTGTATAGTGCAGCTGTTGGCACTAAGGTAGGATAGTCACTGGGGATGTATTCACCACCATTGCTAGGTTTCTGGGTGTTGAGCCCAACTATAAGGATCGAGTTTCTAAGTTCGAGTGGCTTGATCAAGTTGTTTTTGAGCTAATGAACTTTTGCAAAGTAGAGGCTAGATGTTTGTGCTGGATTTATCCTAGGGATTCGCTTCTGCCGCTTCTCGACGTTGACAAAACCACCTTACTTCACAGGGCTAACTTTCAATGGCTGCCCAGCAATTCTGAGGTTGTTCAACCCGTGCCTCCTCCACCCCTATTTACTTGTCAAGCTAACCTAGTTCCTCATCCCAAAGACCCTCCACTGACTATGCCAACCTCCAAGCCACCCTTATGTCCATTCAGGAGCAACAAGTATCCCTTCGAGCCTATCTTGCATCTGAAAACGCTGCTCTTCATGACTTTGTCCAAGAATAGCACGATGAGCACTATGGGATGCTTGCTACCCAGTTCTAATATTTTTAGGACGTCGGGGCATGTTTAGAGACCTGGTGAGATTGGCATATCTCTTTTGGTCAACCTCCCTACCCTCCTTCCCCACCTCCCTTCTGATTACTTCTTATTACTCCGCTACCCTTTCTACTACGAGCTTACATTGGGGACAACGTTTTGTTCAAGCATGGGGGAGTTAATTTGTTAATTGATGGCGTCTGATGCCTGACTTGGTAAATTTAGGATTTAATTTTATTTAGCTAGAGCATGTTAGAGGTACATTTAGATTTCTTTTTAATTTAGGACATAGTTTTTTTCCCGTATTTTCTTGGTATTGTTATTAGGAGCTTGCATTCAATAAAAAATTTGCAAAATTGAAAAATGAAAAAAAGGAAAAAAATGAAAAAAAATTCTAATGATGAGTTTCTATACTAAGTAGACATTTTTGGTTTAGATTGATCCTTTGATTTGCCCAACTGTGCATAAAAGTGTTTGAGAACGAGTTTGCAAAAATGAGCTTCATGTTTTCACCGTATGTTGAGTGTGAATTGATTACCACATGATTCTTTACATGAATGTTGGCATGTGTCTCCTAATGAGCTAGGTATGACCTTGGTAGATGTCCTATGAGGCTTTTAGCTTTTAAGGACTGATTTATTAATGTACTCTCTTGTCAATTCGTGGGCGACTCTTCAACAGCATTTCTCTAGAACTTGCTGTGACTCTCATTTAAGATCACACTTAGCATATGCATTTAGGCAACATGATTAAGGCATTCCTTGACTTGTTAACCTAAAGGAATAAATAGCCACCCTTGTTATGCATAAATGTCCCTTCCTAGCACCTTTGACCTTATATCCGTTTGCATTAATTTGAACCTCCGAACATAGCCTTTGGCCAAACATTTATCTAACCCTTAGGCCAATACTAGGGAGTGTTCCATCCTTGTAAATCGAGTCTGATTGGGACCTAGCAAGGTGCATTGAGATGTTTTTGGTGGATTTAGTTGGTTGATTGGTAAAGGGACTTGTGTTCCTATGCTATATATAAGAAATCCCTTGTCTTATTTTAGAAAGATTAGAGAAGAGTTGAAATTCAAGTCTGATATGGATTCCCTTGGCCAACACTTTTGAAAAAAAAAAGGAAGAAAAAAACAAGAACAAGAAAACCAACTCAAAAAGAAACGAAGGAAGAAAACAAAAAGAAATAAAAGAATGAGAAAAGAATAAAAAGACTATTGCCTTGTTTGGATTGTAAAAAGTATATACGACTTTCAACTTTTTTTCTCTTCATTTAGTTGTTAAAGGGGATGCGTTTTGTTATTGAAATGTATTTGTTGAAGGAGAGTGTTACATAAGCGCCTTGGAAGCGTTTAGAGTTTTTGGCTTCTAGCTCCGTATTTCCAAATTATTCATTCCCCTCTTACCTTTACCCATGGCCCCATTACAATCTTACAAACTCGTCCTAATTGTCTAATTTGTATTGCATACTAGTTATGGGGAATTAGAGAGTCTTATCAAGCCTGTGGTAGATTTAAGTACATGGAATGAGAATTGAGGGAACCTTCCTACATTTTCAAACATGAGTGCCACATGACTATAGTGAGATTCTATTGGCATTACTAGCTCCATTTGTTTCATAAGTCGATGTGATTGTATTTGATGATGTTAGGGAAGGTTGATTCAAACTTGACAATGTGGTCTGTCAAACGATTTCGAAAACTTTATTTCCTAGTCTATTTGTTTAATGATTTTTGCACTTTTAGGCTAACCTTGATCAGCTTTGCCATTGAGATGCTACCAATGTCTATCCTGAGGGGGTTGTAAATAATTTTTGGTCTTAGTGTTGCTTAGGGACAAGTAACGATTCAAGCATGGAGAGTTTGATAAGTTCTTTTATATGCTTCATTTTTAGGATGTTTTGCAACACTTTTTTAGGAATTCATAAGCTTCATTTTTGTAGGATTTTATACCATTTGACCCAGCAATTGACCTCCGTTTAAGTGCATATTGACCTACCACGGAGATACCCCAACTCCTACACCCATGGAATAAGAGAAGAGCAGAAACTTTCGGAACCACCCAGGACCATGGTCTATCCCCCATGGACCATGGTGAGCCTGTAACCACTAACCTCTTTATCTTCCTTCATTATGGGGCTGAGGATGCTTCGTTTGCTACTTATCAGGGCATGTTCCAAGACTTATAAAGGAGAGATTTCAGCAGTCATCACCATCTCACTACTTCTCTCACATCTCCCTCTTTTAGTTAGAGTTTAGATTAGTTTATTTTTGGAGTAAAAGGTGAATTGAAGGCAGAAGCTTTGCTCTAGGAGGCTTGAATATTGTTACACAGTTAAATGGATGCCATTGTTGCAAAGTTTTCCTTCCTTTGAATTTATTCTTGAACTCTTGTTTTAGTTGAATTAGAAATATGAGTGAGTAGTTTTATTTAATCTACGGATTTATTAGCCATAGTATTGTAGTTCGATCCTTTATCTTTACAATCTTGTGCTTATTTCGTGATTGGATTGATTTACTTCTATCTTGATATTGAAATGTCGTTAGTAGAATTTGGCCAATTTTGCTTGCTTATGTTAGGTACTTGCTTGAAGCACTGAAAAGTGAAACTCACTACTAGATCACCTTGATAGAACTTGACTTATTGAAACTCGAGAGAGTATTGCTCGTTAAAAGGAGACTTAGCATTCACAAATCTTTAACCTATACTAAATACAAAGACACTTGAGAGAGTGTTAGTTGAATTCATTTACGTAATTTAAGTTATTTCGAAAGAAAGGATTAAATTCAACTCGATTGCAATTCTTTGAATCATTCAATCCATGAAAAGTGCATCCTTAATTATATGAACCAACTCTTTACTTTGAAAAGAAGTTGATAGATGCTTTACTTTGATTGAATTTCCAATTAGATAACTAGTTTTTTTAAATCGACTATTTAAAAGATTGATCACTTGGCAATTTCAGTAGGACATTAACTCGATAGATTACTATGCTCCTTGAGGACGTCCTTTTAATGTATACTACAACACCCATGCGCTTGCAGACGTGATCAGTCTCCATGTTAATATCATCATCTTATGCGCAATTGGAGGGGTCCGAACAGGTGGTTTTTGTGGGGTTTAGGATTGGAGAAAGGAGTCTACCATGGCAGTTCACAAACACTGGGCACCCAAGATTTTGAATATCTTGGTGTTGATAAAAGTGGCAAAATGTAGCTGCCGTCCTTAGAACAACGGAATTAATAGCCTAATTAGAGGCTCCATCTCCCAAGCATATGCAATAGCAAAAATAATGTTGCCGTATGCGATAGGGGATTTAGGAGCAAAAGCGTGCGAGACCAACTGATGGTGGATGAAAGCTCCCGCATCAAAGATTTTATCATTTAGGATGCAACACAAAAGGAAGACTTCACTCAATCGGGCTTTGTTTTGACTCTCGTGTCTTGTGAATACAGTGTTACATTGCCCAGGAGGACGTGAAGATACCGGAAAGTGGGGCTGTAAATAGAACTAGCATTAGAGCCACTAGCACTATAAGCTACGTAACTCCCCGCGTTGTCTTTCACTTGTGTCTGCTTATCACAAGTAATTTTGACCCAAAATTCTTACTGATTGAAATTTACATGCTTGGGGGTCCAAACACCACCATATGGTAGTCTTAACCGGTGGTCAAATTCCACTAGATTTATGTCAAAGGTCATATCGAATAACCAAAATTGAAAGTGAACGGTCGGTTTTGGTACTGGATATTCCAATCGACCTTGATTGAACTTATAAACTCCCAACACAACCGCTCATAAACTTGTTTATCCATTCTTATATATTCACCTCAACTCGCAACCTCAAGTAATTCATTCATACTTTCTAATAGCCCAAGAGTCCCCAACAAACCAAAGTTAGGGTACTTAGGTTCATTTAGTCGCTGAGAAGCAACCGAATCATAATGAGCAATGTGCTCTTGATCAACGAATTGAAGCTCTTATTTGTTAATAACACAAGGGGGAGTAGGGCAATTACCTTGGGCCACTTGGCATAGGCCAAATGCACATTGGCGGAGGGGGTGCGTGCAATAGTTTTAGCGTGCTTGGATGCTCTCGATGATGAAGGCCCAGTTGTTGTACTCTTCTTTTCCCATGGTTGAATCAAGTCCAAAACCAAGCAATCCACCAAGCAATCCAAGTGGTTGAAGGAGAACACTTGAAAATGTCGCACTTCAAATACACTCCAAAACCAAGAGAGCACCAAAATGTAGCTAATAGACCTCAAAAATGAGACTTTCTCTTCAAGCTCAAGAACTCCTCAATGGAGGTGGAAATTAGAAGAGAGTGAAAGTGGTGAGAGAATGGTGCAAATAGGTAGTCAAATGGAAGCTTGGATAGAGTGGAAGCAAATTCTGGTAAGGGAGTGGCCAGAGACACCTCAAGTCACCAGATTTCAAAAGAGGAAAATTTAGGGATTATGGTTTACGTGGTGAGATTTGAGTGATTGGTGCAGAAAGATGATGTTTTAATGGAAGAATAAGTAAGAGGTGATGAAAAAAGTGAAGAAAATGGTGAAAAAAGGTGCAAATTTGAGTTGGTGAGTGGCGGATTTGAGGGTGGTGTACGCAGCTTGGAGACGTTTTTGAGAGAGAAAGTCGCATGGGTTTGGGGGTGGTTGAAGGAGAAATAGAGAAAGAGGAAAGAAAGAAGGGGAAAAGAAAAGGCCGGGTGCTGGCGACGGTCGTCGCCAGAATGACAGCCTACTGTCGCTTGCTTATCGACGACCTATTGTGTTGGCGACGGGGTGACGTTGCCACTCCTTGGATTCTGCCCGCACAACCTATAGGCGCAGGTGGCAGTTGTCGCACAATTGACAGCCTGCCTGTTGCCTGGGCTGTTCCAAGCACTCCAAAGTTTTTTCTTTTTTTTTTTTAAGGTAACGCCTCCATCTTATTAGAGTCAAAAGCCAAGAGGAGGGTTCAAGGTGCCTCCCTAAGAGTGCTCTTTTAAGGTGATGAGCTTGACCATGAACGGTTCTCAAGAAGAAGTAGCATCAGGAAGGTCGTGGATGACCTTCCCGTCGATTAGCTCACCGGTGATGCAGTGCTTGAGCAGCGATCCATTCACTTTGAATGTTCCCATGGCTTCTGTCCCAACTTTGACGGCAACATATGGGAAGGCGTTTTTCACCTCAAAAGGGCCCGACCACCTTGAATGGAGTTTACCTAGGAATAACTTCAATCTTGAGTTAAAAAAAGAGGACCAAATCATTAACTCGTAACTCCCTCCGGTGGATATGCCGATCATGCTGCCTTTTCACCTTCCCTTTATAAATTTTCGAACTTTTATAGGCATCGAAACGGATCTCTTCAAGCCCATTCAATTGAAGTAACCTCTTTTCCCCCGCGACCTTCAAATAAAAACTAAGAAACTTAATGACCCAATAAGCCTTGTGCTCCAATTCGATGGGGAGGTGACTTGGCTTACCACAAATCAACCTAAATTGTGTAGTGCCAATAGGAGTCTTGAAACCCATACGGTAAGCCCATAGAGTATTGTCGAGCTTATTGACAGAATCGTTCCATGATCTTGCAACCATTTTCTCCAAAATAACCTTGATTTCCTAGTTGGAGATCTCCACTTGGCCACTTGTTTAGTGGTGGTAGCCAAGCCCGTACTTGTGACCCTGTACTTTTTCAATAAAGATTTAAGTTTCTTCTTAATGAAATGAGCACCATTGTCCCTAGTGAGGACCCGGGACTCCAAAATGAGGGAAGATTACCTTCTTGAAAGAGCCGAACTACCACTCGGGAGTCATTGGTGGGGTTAGTAATGGCCTCCACCCACTTGGAGACATAGTCGACGGTGACCAAGATATTATACTTATTACCCCGGGAAGATGGGAAAGGTCCTATGAAGTCTATCCCCTATACGTCAAAGATTTTGACTTTAAGAATGTAGTTTGGGGGCATTTTATTTTGCCTAGACAAATTCTACAGTCCGTTGAAATCGATGACAAGCCCGGATATGTTTGTGCACATCTTTGAATAATTAGGGCCAATAAAAAACGGTTGGGAGGATCCCACATGCCAAATAGTTCACCAAACCATCATACGAAGGAGCACCCGATGCTGCTAAAGCAAGCAAATGATCATCCAGGAAAGAGTCATCAATTGGCAAGTCATACCCTTTCGTCATACCCAAGGGGAATAAGTAAGCAAGAGATATGGTCCACCACCACATTCTTGATGCCTTTCTTGTCCTGGATTTTGAGTGCAAATTCTTGGACAAGGAGTATCCACCGAACAAAATGAGGTGTGGAATCCTTCTTGTCTATGAGATGCTTAAGGGCGGAGTTACATAGTGGCCATAGAGCACAAGAGATATGGTCGAAATTTCTCGATTGCGTACACCACCGCAAGCAAATCCTTCCCGATGCTGGTGTAGTTTGGTTGAGCCTCATCAAGTGTCTTACTAGCATAATAGATGACATAAGGCTTCATTTCTCTTCGTTGCCCCAAAGCCGCCCAACCGCGTGGTAACTAGCATCACACATAATCTCGAAAGGAAGGCTCCAATCGGGTGGTTGCATGATGGTGGCGGTGACGAGGGTCTCTTTAATCTGTAATACGCTGCAAGACACTCATTAGTAAAGACAAATGGGGTATCCTTAGCCAAAAACAAAGTGAGAGGCTTAGTGGTTTTAGAGAAATCCTTGATGAAACAGCGGTAGAAACCCACATGTCTAAGAAAGCTTCTCACCCTTTTCACATAAGTGGGGCTTGGCAAGCGCTCTACAACCTCTATCTTTGCTTTATCAACCTCAATAACCCTATGTGCAACCACATGCCCCAAAACCACACCTTCTTGTACCATAAAATGACACTTTTCCCAATTTAAAACCAAGTGGACTTCTTCGCATCTATAGAGGACTTTAACCAAGTTATCCAAGCACAAATCAAAAGTGCCTCCACGGACAACGAAATCATCCATAAAAACCTCTATGATATTCTCCACATAGTTGGAGAAAATGGCGAGCATATACCTTCAGAAGGTAGTCGGGACATTGCAAAGCCCAAATGGCACTCCGCGGAATGCAAAAGCCCGTAAGGGCATGTAAAAGTGGCTTTATCTTCGTCACTTAGGTGGATGGGAATTTGGAAGAATACTGAGTATCCATCCAAGTAACAAAAGAAAGAATGCAGGACTAACTGTTCTAAGATTTGATCAAGAAAGGGGAAGAGGAAACGATTTTTTCGTGTGGCATCATTGAGTTTTCTATAGTCAAGGCACATGCGCTATCCCATGACTGTTCTAATAGATATGAGCTCATCTCTTTCATTCTTGACAATGGCCATAACCCCTTTTTCAGGAACTACTTACACCGTGCTAACGCAATCACTACTCAAAATTGGATAGATGATTCCGGCATCAAGTAGCTTGACAACCTCTTTTTTAACAACCTCTTCCATATTGGGACTCAAACGATGTTTAGGTTGTCCAGATGGTCTATGCCCATCATAAAGGAAAATTTGATGCATGCAAAATGCAGGGCTCATCCCTTTGATATCGTCAATACCATAGTTAATGGTGCCTCTATGCTTTTGATGCACACTCAACAATTTCTCAATTTGGGCACCATTAAGCTTAGCACTAATGATGGCAGTTAAATGTACGATTGGGACCAAGAAATTCATACCTTAGATGGGAAGGTAGGGGCTTTAACTCCACCTCGGGAGCACTCTTCCTGTCTTCATTGGAGGGTCAAACCTCCATATTGAGAACCTCCCTTGCTTGTTGTCTTGGGAGGTATGGTTCGGCCAAGTTGAGGATCCTCTCATATACCTCCCTTTCTTCACCCAAATGAGGGTCAACCTTATTGCCAGAATTGCAAGTCAAGCATAACTCAAGAGGGTCCAAGGGAGGGGCAAGAGTTCCCATCTCCTTAAGTACTATCATTTCAAGCACATCGACTCGGTAGCTCACATCCTCTATGGAAGGGGAAGCTATAGCTCGTGAGAGATTGAATTCAAGCTTCTCCGCACCAACTTATAAGTACAACCTCCCATTTTTGACATTAATCATCACACCAGCCGTGGCTAGGAAAGGGCGTCCCAACATGATAGGTATTTGGGCACCTTCCTCCATCTTCATAACAACAACGTCACAAGGGATGAAGAATTTTCCAACTTGAAAAGGCACATCCTCAAGGACTCCAATGGGCTACTTGACATAACGATCTGCAAGTTGTATCAATATTCGACTGGGCTTGAGTTCACTCACTTAGAGCCTCTTGCATATTAAATGGGGCATAAGAATCATACTTGCCCTTAGGTCATATAATACCTAACTTATGGTGGTGTCCCCAACAGTACAAGGAATGGAGAAAAGCCCTAGATCTTTAAGCTTTCGTGGAAGCTTGTTTTGGAGGATGGCATTACACTCCTCCATGATGGAAACCATTTCATTTTCCTGAAAGTTCCTTTTATTAGAATGCATCTCTTTTAAAAACTTGGCATAAGAAGACATCTCGGAGATGGCATCCAAGAACAGGATATTGATTTTGTAACTTTTCAAGTACCTCTAGAAATTTTCCAAGCTTGGCTTCGAGTTTAGCCTTGGCCAGCCTTTGAGTGAACTGAACTAATGGCTTATAAGGTTCAACTGGCCTCAGCTTTGTAGTCACCTCAAGCTTATCTTTCTCTCAACTTTCCGGGACCAAATCACCTTTTTCTTCCAATATTTCTTTGCCCATGTGTTTGACTGAACCATCATCTTCCTCCCTGTGGGGTCCTTTTAGCTCATCAAGTTGCTTTCCACTCCTTAAAGTGATCGCATTCATATGCCCCTTGGGGTTTGTCTCCAATTGGCCAAGAAGGTGCCCTTGAGGCGGATATAAGGGGTCCACTTGTTGGGCAATTTGAGCTAATTGAGTCTCCACCATCTTTTGGTGTGTGGAAATGCTCCTAAAATTGGTATTGAGTTGGCTTATGGACTCACCAAGAGCCTAATTTGTCTTAGTTTGAGTTTGAATGAACCACTCCATTAGGCTTTCCAAGTTGAAATTTTAAGATGGGGGTTGTGGAGGTTGAAGTGGAGAAGCACAGTATTAACAACCGGGAGGATTCGGATGATTTTGTGAGGTATGATGAGGAGGGGGTTTAGATTTTTGCAAGAGAAGTTTGGGTGGTGTCTCCAACCCAAATTCAAGGAGTTGGAGAAGGGATCATTTTGTGGTCTATTGTCAAAGTTTTGGAGGTCATTTGCTTATTCAATGGTGAAGTTTTGATATGACTGACCAAGATCACATTCATTCCCACCATGCCCTTGAATTCCACACACCTTACAAACACTTTCTTGCCCAAATAACCTGCTAGGGGCTCTACCATCAAAAAGAGTAGGTTGAAGTCGATCTACCTTTTGGAAGAGTGCATTAACCTTGCTTGCAAGCATAGTAAAGGCATCAATCTCATACTTTCCTCCTTTTTTAGGTTGGCCCCATTCACTTGTCCAATGGTAGTTGTTCGATGCCATATCTTCAAGTAGTTGCTTGGCTTCATTGATGGGTTTGGCCGTGAAAGCACCTCAGGCGGCCACATCAATTGAGATCTTCATCAGTTGTTGAAGGCCATTGTAGAACGTTTGCACCACAACTAATTCAAGATGCCATGACGGGCGCACTACAATTGGAGCTCTTTGAACCGCTCCCATGCTTCATAAAGAGACTCACCTTGCATTTGAGAGAAGGAGGTGATGTCATTCTGGAATTTGGCACTCTTCTCGGGAGGGAAATACTTGCACAAGAACACCTTAGAGAGATTGTCCCAAGTAGTGAATGAATTGGCATTCTAGTTCAAAAGCCAAGACTTGGCTTTGTCCTTCAAAGAGAAAGGAAATAGCCTCAACCGAATGGCACCATTGGAGACCCCGTTCATCTTCAGCGTGTCACACTTATCCAAGAAAGAAGCAATGCGGGTATTGGGGTTCTCCATTGGGTATCCTCCAAATTGCTCTTGTTGAAACAAAGTGATGAACAACGGGTTGAACTTAAAATTATTTGCCTCACTGGGAGGTCTCATGATGCTAGATGGAGTGGCCTTTAGATTCGGCATCACAAAGCCCCTCAATGGGTTTGTGGCGGGATCCATGATGGCCTGTTGGGTTTGTGTTCCTTGTTTACTTTGGTTTATTGCACATCCTCTGTGAGCACGGAAAGTAGCTTCGATCTTAGGGACAAAGGGAGCCAAATCACCTAAACCTTGGCTTGTCTTGCGCATGCAACAACAAATACTACCAAATGCAGTAAGCCAACTCAAGCAAGAACAGTAACAATTAAACAAAGATTAAAAAAAAACTCTAGCCTCCAACCACACTTCTAGTTACGATACCTAAGGAACCTTGTTCCCCGACAGTGATGCCAAAGACTTGTTCCTAGGGACAAAAGCTTTAAATTTATACCGCAAGTGAACGGTTTCTAGCTATGTACTTGGGGTGTCGTCCATTTAGAAAAAGGCTCAGGGTACCTAACTCAGTGACTAAATTCAATCTAAAGGGGGTGAAGGCTAAGTTCGAGAGTGATGGAAAATAAAGACTAGGCAAAATAACGGTCTAAAATTCAGTAGGAAATGGACTTGGGTCGAGATATTATCGCTAGTGGCTACTTATGCTAAGCATGAGTTCCCGAACTTAGCTCAATTCATGAGTGATCATAAGGGGGTTATTGGTTCAATTAGGGCCGCCTAAACTGAAGAGTAAAATAACCTTAATCCGCAAGCCCACCTATTTTCATGGGGGATCGAAGGTTGAGCTTGAACAAGACCAACTTGCAACTAACAAGGTTTTGGGTTATTTTCATACCGAATGCTCTCGACGTGGATATTTTCCCAAAGTATTAGATGGAATGTCCTTCAGACATTTCATGGAGCACTTGGTGGGCAAAGAGTGAGACGCCTAAATAACTTGAAAATTAAAGCAGGAGAAGATCACATCAAACTTATTATGCCATCCTAGCTCCTAATCCCTAGCCCAAGTTGAGAAAAACTACTCACCAATCATCATTGTAACAATCCAACAATTACAACCAAGCATGATCAAACAAACTAAGCAAAACCAAGTAAAGAGGAAAAGGAAGAGAGAACAAACTTCGATTAATGGAATCGAGAATGAAAGTCTTCAAAATCTTAAACCAATGATAATACAAGAACACTAATCTTACCTTAACCCTAAATCAAACCTAGAAAGTATTTAAAGTGTTGTTCACACAAGAAGTTAAGCATAAGCCCGAAATTAGGCAAAACGAGGTATTTGTAGGCTAAAAAATTGAAAAAGGGCGATGGTGGTCGCCCAGGCCGCCAGCACCTCCAGGAATAGGAGGCTTTTCCTGCAAGCAATCGACAACTTGGCTGTCAACTGTAAGACAATCGTCGCCTGTCTTACACCCTTGAATCCTTTTCTTATCCTGCTCTCTTGCTTCCCTTGGACCATTGCGTGACAATCCTTACTCTTTCATTTCTTTCTTCATGTATGAGTTGCCCCTCTTGCTTATATAGCTTGAAAAGTAGCTGCAAAAAATCAGAAAGGGGATTAAACAAGCGAATGACCTTAGAAGAGGCAAAACTCGTTCAAATCGCTCTAAATCAAAGGAGAATTTTGGAAAATGAACCAAAAAGGAGATAAGAGATTAATCAAAATTGAGGTCTATCAAGCACACCAAGGGTTTGATAAGAGTCTCAAAAGATAATATATTTACTATTCTTAATTATGATTTAGGGGATCAATGAAAGTTAGAACCTTTGTTTAGTGTATCTTTCGATCAAAAATCTTGATACGAAAATAATTAGTGTTTGAATTGAGATTATTGATTATTCATTCCTGTGGCCTTGTTAGTCCTAGTTTCATGAAAATAGATAATTAAAATTGATCGGCTAGTCTAATAACCTTTAAAAGAAGGCATAGATGAGTTTAGGTTCATAGTTTATCCATTCCAAACATTCACATGGGCTAGTTTACATAGTTTATCGATTTATTCATAAGGCATAATAGTGTGGCAAATCCTAACCTGAGATTTTTATTATCTATTGTTAGCTTAAACCTTTTATTACTCAGCATTTTCAAACTGATTTTTAGTTAGCTAAAACACAAGTGATGATTTGCCTACATTGAGTGTCAAGATCAATTCGGGTGGTTGAAATCAAGTTCCCTCTGGATACGACGTACACTTACTGTAGCTAACTCCATTGGTACCGTCAGTTGTGGTAAATTTACACAACATTTGATGTGCTGTGATGTAACTTCAGTTGATGATAAGTATATGTTTGAGAAATTTTGGTTAAAACTTCGTAGATTTTGGGGTAGTACGTCATTACATTCATAGAATCATGTTCGCAAGATTTTTCAAATTGCAATTGTCATTTGAGCTTTGGTTCCTACATTTGGCGGATATGACAAGATCGAGCTAGGAAGTTGAAAATGAAAAGAGTTTGGTTTGTATAGTTTGGTTTGTAACCTAATTTCAACATGCATAGAGTGGGTTAAACCGTTTATCATCCAAAACTATTCTAAAGAAGAGACATTATAACCTTAAACAGGGATAGTGATTGTTGGTGAGGGTAGATAGGTTAAAATACCAGAACTTTTAACTAGCCTTTAATATTAAAACATTTCCAGAGATGTGGAGATTATTTTTAAGATGCACTCAATTAGGCAAAAGTTAATTTCTAGATATGCTTACTACTCACATACAATAAACATCGAGACAGCTACTTATTAAATTAATGAGTGATTTGCAATGTTTAGTTTTATCAGTTTCATATAGCTATTCACATCATATTTTTGATACAGTTATTTTCTTTTTTACAAGTTTCGAGGTGCGTCAAGCTGAAATAGTACTTGACATAAATCAAAGTGTGTTAGCCGTTAATATTCATATTCACATGGGCACAAGTCAACCTCCAGAAGCTGCGCATATATTTGAAAGAATGTCATACTCCTATCTAACATAGTATTGAATATTGTTTCAACTATTTAGGGATAATTCTTGATTTGGTAATCAAGTATGTTGGAATCATAGTAGATATATGTGCAAGCAATTCTCTTCAACTAAATATATACATATAAAAAATTACAAATGGGCACCTCATGTTTGATATAAACTATTTTTAGGGCCCTTTAATTTGAGAATAGATTTTGAAGTACCTTTCATACTGATGAAACTATTAAATAGTGCTTTTCTAAGATGAAGGGCCATCTGAATTTGAAATCACAAAATAACCCTTATTTTTAAAGGTTGGGGAATGAAGTACACCAGTTGGAGTCGTGCGAAACCCAAAATCCCCAAAACCCATCTCAGCTACCTCTCTTTCTCTTTCACCTTCTCCATCCTTTTCTCGATAGCACCACTGTGCACATAAATTGTAAAGATCTTTTCCATTGTTAACAAGGAAGGAGTTTGAGTGCACTACCATTTGTGGAGTTAAGCTAATCATACAACATTGGTGCGTGATTCTCCTATGCCTGCACGTATTTGCTTCTACTAGTGTTCTATTTATCTTCTTCGTCACTTTGCCTTTGATTTGGTCTTGTTTTTTGTGTTAAATTTAGTGATGGGCGAAGTTGAGTATGATCTTAGAAGCTAATTCCTTTATGGGTCTGTTAATTTCCAAGCTTGAACTTATTTACTGAATTTGTGGTTATACCTAGTAATTAGAGTTTGAATACCTTAGGAATTGTCTGTTTGTAAAGTTATTTTGAAAAAAATTATGAATTTGATCCATGTAAATTTTTATGGTTTCGGTTTAGTGGTGGTTGCAGCACTATTCAAATGCAAAGTGGTGTGAGCCAGTTGCTATATATGATTCCATGCTCTAGAAGGAGTTAAACCTTCAAATTAGAGATAAATCTATGAAGAATTTTTTAAAATTTTGCATTTGAAGTATGAATTTGGGGTTTCAACTTTGTCTGTTGCATATTTGTTTTATTTGTAGGATTTAAATGTTCTAAAAGGATGATTGTGATCTTCTTTGAACAGGTAACTAGAAATTTAGTGGTTCATTACAAGGATAGAATGTTTAACATAATTCATGTGAATTTAGATAACTACCAGGCCATATATCTATTTAGGGATGTGAAGGTAGAAGTTGTGCAACAAAGGGTAACATATCCTAAGTATGCTGGATTTAACTGGCATCTACCTAGGACAGAGAATCAAAGGTGGGCACTTAATTCTTATAATGAATGGTGATGTTAGTTCATAAGTGAGAGTCATTAAGGAGTTTTGTGATCCGTATTTATATAATTGATTTACATGAGATTAGTTAGCCACAAAAAGTGGTGGAAAGCTCAAACAATTTGTAAAAAAACAACTGATAAAGGCAATGTGCAATCTGAAAGCCCATGTGAACCTATAACTGAGCCAACCTTGATTGAAGCTAGAATGTGCATTGAGAATTTGATTGTGACACCATCATCTACATATACATGAGAGACCTAGTTGCATTAGGACAAGCGCAACCCAATTTAAAAGGTAGTCCATATGCAATAAAAGCATCTTCCACATCTGGGAGACAAAAATTAAAAATAACGAGACCCTTGCCTTGGACTGTAAAAGAAAACCCAACTTTCTGTCTGTCTTAGCAACTTAGAAATCAAGGAGAATAATAAACCCAACCACACGCTTCCTCATTATAGCCTAAAAAAAAGCTCTTCTCAAGCTATGAATAGTCAAAGAACTACCTCATCAAAGCAACCAAAGACTTCTTCTCCACCTGTGTACAGTCATAAAAGACTATTAATAGGGTCCCAAATTAGTCTAACAACCAAAGCACCTATTTTCGCTACATCTCCTTCCTCAACATGACCTCCTGCTGATGCGTATCCTAGTTTGTACTGACCCCAATAATAGCACCTTCTTCATCACCACGACCTCCTCCTGAAGATCTATCTAGTTGGTGCTAATCCCAAGAAGACCCTTGACCAGGTCTCAAACTAGTGCAATTGCAGCTGAGAAGAGGCAATCTTAACCTTCTTCGTTGACAATAGCAAGAAGAAAAATGAGTATAGCTAAGCCCCTAAATATTAGTCAGTCACAAACATTCATCTACTCAAAGCAAGATTTCCTAATAGTGAGGATTGACTTAGATAAATTTTAGGATTTTGATGTGTTGGATTTAGGCCAGCCACAAATTCCTCAATTAGATGTGTTGGATAGTGATGTTGATGAGAATTTGAAGGACCCAATAGAGGATGATTTGGATTCAGATAGCGAGGACAGTGACTTTATAAGAGATAAAGATGAGAAGTTCGATAAAGTATCATTAGATAAGGAGTCAAATGAGGATCGGGTGCTTGATGAATTAAATTTAGAAGTTGATATGGAGCAGAGGATGATATTAGGTCAAGACGATAGAGATGGTAATGCAAGGTGTGATTGTAAGTAAGATTGCAAAAGTGTTCAAACAAGTGAAGTTGAGGAGCAAGCATAGAGATGGGACTACAAATTTGAAAGAAGGTGACACATTTAAATGCAAGAATGACCTTCTAATAGTCATAAAGGACTTCCATATGAAGCAAGGGATGAGGAAGTTAGGAATGACAGGAGTAGGTGCATCCAAAAATATGCAATTTGGATTAAATATGGAGAATACATGCATCTGTGCTTGTTGACAAGAGTACATGGATGATTAGGAGACATATAGGGAAGCACATCTATGGTAGGACTGAGGCTAACAAAAGTGCTAGTTCAAGATGGATTGCAACCCACCTTCTACCATATTATAGGGCAAACCCAAATGCTATTGTTGAGAATACGGACGGCTTTATAATTACAAAGTATGAGGCAATAGTTCCAAAGCACACTTTTTGGAGGGAAAGGAAACTTATGAAAATTCAAATTAAGGGTTCCCATTATGATACATATAAGAAACTTTCACAATGTATAGAGGAGTTTAAGGCAAGGAACCCTAAGTCATTTTGTTTCATCAAGTAGACAAATCAATCTCCTAGGAAGAATCCTACATTCATGATGTGCCAGACTTGGAATAGTTCAGCCATAACAGATTTCAAAAAGTATCATAGACCCTTGATTTGCTTTTATGCCTACAACTTAAAAGGCAAAACACACATGCCTCTCTATTTCAGTGCCTGTTTTAGTTGATATGTTTAATTAAACTTTGTAATAACTGACAATGATACATGCCACTTCACAAGTCCATGTAAGGGAGCTCATGACAACTATGGGCTTGGATGGAAATAATGGCTAGTTTCCCTTAGCTTATGGGATTGCACCATAAGAAAATAAGGAATAGACTTGTTTTCTTGAAGGCCTTGCAAGGGCACTTGATGCAAGCGAGAACAGCTACAAGTACACAATTATATCTTATAGGTAAAAGGTACTGGCACTCTTTTTTGTTAACTGACCACTTGTTATGCAAGGCCACCATTTTCTTCTAAGTATTCACTTAATATGTGTGTATATGGTTAGCACATCATTAAAGCTTCGAAGAATGTTATGCCCGAAGCATCAACAATGATTTGGGTGCTCCATTTCTACAAGAACTTTGCTACAAACTACCTTGGTATGTGCATTGTTCTGAAAATTAAATCAAGGCTTTGAAGATGCATAATCTACATTTGTTGACTATGTCTTTCTCCTCCTCTCTTTCCAATTGCAAGGTGCATGTTTCCATTGTTTCTTTTACATTGCTGCAAATGCATACTCTTTTTTTCTTCATTTAAAGGCCATAAATAAGATTAATGAGAAAGAACCTATAACATATCATTGGTTAAGGGACAGTGAACCATCATGGCACTAGGCTAGCTTTAAGTTTGATGTAAACCTAAAATCTAATAATAACACAAATAATTTTATGGAAAGTTTCAACAATACAATTTCCAAACCTAGGGGGAAGCCAATGCCGAACATGTTAGAAAAGATAATAAAACTTGTTGGGGCCAGATTTGATAAAAGGTTTCAGAATGCATCTTGGTGGGAGGGAAAGGTCACAGTAATTGTTGAAAAAAAGCTAAGGTTGAATGAACAAGAATCTTGGAATTGTCTAAGTGTTGTTCATGCTAGCAGATGTTGCTAAGGAATAAACTAATATCCCAACAAAGTTGAGGGATTAATTTTGTGACTACAAGAGATGTCAGTTAATTGGATTGCCCTGCAAATATTGTGCAAGATGTATGTCGAGGATAAAAGGGAAGCTAGAGGGTTATTGTGCTTGATGGTCTTCTACTGAAAATTACAAGAAACTATATTACAATATTATTCATCCTATCTCCGACTCATGTATGTGGGGAGAAACAAACTTGCCTACACTTGACCCACCATTTGTGTCGAGGAAAAAAGGAAGGCTAGAGAACCATAAGAGAAGAGTCATAATGTTGGTCCTAAGTCCCACAAACTAAAGGTCAAGTTAGACATTTCTCAGGCACTAAAAGGTGCAAGCAATGTAAATAGTTAGGGCATAACACCTTGACATATTGAAGGCCTAGAAATAACACTGGGCAGGCCAATGAAGAGATATGAGAGGAAGAAGAAGACCAGCAACAAGCCTTTGGGAAGGGCAAGGAAGACCCACAAAGCTAGCCATGGGACATCAACTGTGACTTCAGCAGCTAGAACTGCACCCCCAACCCAATCTAGCCAAGCTTAACAGTGTGTGAACTTGTTTTGTTGCGCTTGCTGAGTGCATAACTTATTGTAATTTGTAACAGTCAACTTTTGACTTTGAATCGCTCAGATTTGGGTTGTAACTGAGGGAATACTTTATTAATGTTGAGCACTTCAGTTGTTATTGACTGCAAGAAATTTGTATAGAGGAGTTTGGAGTGATTTGATCCAGAGTTGTTAATTTTTTGAGTTACTAATATTTCCTGAAAGCATCAGTCTAGGTATTTATATAATTTTTTTTTATTCACTTAATAGTTTTACATCATCACTAAAAAAAGCCATGAAAGTCATTGTTCAATATTACATTTACAAGCATGACAAGTCACACTATGACTACAATCAATAAAACCACAATTAAGAATTGGCCCTTCTCAATAAATTTCATTATCAACCTTAACTTCCTTGGTTCCTTCTTCACTTCATCCATGTCAACTACCATCTGCCTCTCCTGATAATCCTAGTTTGCTACCCATTTCCTAAATTTTGTCACACCTCATACATTTAAAATAGATTCTTCTAGGGTTTGGCTTGATGAAGAGACCTCCCTTACACGCTGGAATTCCCTCTTCGACGAACCACTATTTCATCTTCATAATCACTTCGTATACTGCTCCTTGATGAAGAAGAGGCTTGCATTCTCAAACCTTTCAAACTATAACAAATTGTTAAATAACTAAAATAAAACATAATTACAATATTTTCACTAATTTTTATGTTAAAATTTATCACAAAATTTTAGGGCTCAATCTTCAATTTAATTTTCAAATTCATACTTCAATTAAAAAGTACTTTTTAATTTCGCAACAAACAAAAAGTTCCAATTTCAAATGTACAAGATTATAGAAGAAAACTAATAACAAGTACATTAACAAGCAAGAAGTAAAGAGTTGCAATTCAAATTTTTTTAAAGTTACCTTCCCAAATTTGGAACTTTAATGGAGGAGCAATGGAGCACAAATGTAGTGAAGGAAGAGAGAGAAGACAGATGAAGAGAGAGAAGAAGCAAAGAAATTTTTTTAAGTTGCAATTACCAAACTTCTTCATCATACTCTTCTTCTTCTCCCTTATACTCTATATGACAATATGCTTCGTTGACCCTCTTCTCGTGATGATATTGGGAGGTGAAACCTTGCATAATCCCAAATGTTATAACATAATTTTGTGCAACACTTTCACTTATGAAGGAAGAATTAAGACATCGAACACATGGACATTTAATTGTATCTCTCCCAATTGTCCTTTTAAAAGTGTAGTTCATAAACTTCTCCACTCCTACTTCATACTCATTACTAGTATGACCATCTCGGCTTTTATTTAGATCAGTGGTACTCTCATAGTTTGCTAAACATAGTAATGAGAATCTGTAAAAACTTTAAACCGGAGCTCCTAAGTAGCCAAATCAACTAAAGGTTCATAAACAACTTAGATATAATAAAGCCAAGCAAACTAAATCTAACCCAGACGACCTATGTAGCCAAGTGAACTACGCACTATATAGAAAGAACTTAAATATAAAAAAAAATTGGTAGAATTTCTTCACCAATTTCTCAAAATTGTTATCTAGAACTCAACATTCATTTACCAAGAAAAAAAAAAGGAATCATAAAAGGGGCTGACAAATAAGGACAATTAAGAGCTTATTATAAGAGAGAGGGACGGGATCAGCGATTAGGACGATAACAGCAACCCAAACCTAATTGATGCCAATTACTCTTATAAATTTAAATTTAAATAACTTAGCTTGACCTTGAAATGACGGAGTTTATCCAATTGCAAGTTGAGATGACGGAGTGACCTTGAAATGAAATTTAATGATGGTCCGTATTTATTCATTCAGAGTTTATAAAAAACATATAAATAAAAAAACATTTATAAAGGTGACCAAGGTTGAAATTTTACGTGAAATATATGTATACATGTGTACAGTTTGTTCGCCTAAACCATACAAATGAAATCATAAAATTAACAGACAAAATATATAATAAATCCAAAGAGCATGCCACTTAATTGGTGGAATTTGTATGTTTGTTTCCTAATAAACCAAGAGAACACTAATATTAGCCCAAGATATTTACTAGTTTAGAAGGAGAATTATTTACTATAAAAAAGAGAACTAAAAATAAATAGAAAATATGTAGAGCTTGTCGTAGAGCTACAAATTAAACCACAACTTTGATTTATAAATAATATTTATAGCATAGGAAAGTAGGGATCGATCCTATGAGAAAAGATTATAATAATAAGCTAGTTTAGTTCTAATTAAATTTACTACTCTAATTTATTATAACTTCTCCTTATATTACTAAAACAAATCAAATTTAATAAGTACAAATCTGGAAAAATGCGTCATATTGCTCCTAAATATTTTAAATTTAATCCTGAAAATAAAACATTAAATAGCTATCCTAAATAATCTGAAAAATAACAACAGAAATAATAACACAATATTAGACTGAAAATTAAAACAGAAAATTACAAGCAGCAAATTAATATTAAAAATTATAGAAAGTAATCCAAATTAATATTCTGCAAGTTTCTAAATTTATAAATCCAAAATTATATGTAATTAAATTCAGAAAAATTAAAACAGAAAATTAACTACAGAAAATTAAAGCAGAAAATAAAATATGGAATTAGAGATAGAACACACCGCACTAATATAAATACGAAAATAAATAAAGAAAACACCCTGATTTTAGGATATAATTTTTTGGGCTTAATAAAACCCTAAAAACATAAAATAAAAATTAAAAACATAGTTTTTAGATTGATAAAAATAAAAACCTGCACATATGTAATTCACGAGATGATTCTGAAAAATTATTAAATAATTTCCACAAATTCTGAAATTAAATAGAGGCAGAATATGATACTATATAAACCCTAAAATGGACTAAATAATGAAAAAACACAAAAAAAACAATTTTTAACCTAATTTCTAACAAACCGGTAAATAAATGGCAAAACAGAATAGAAATTAAATCTGAAAATTATAACCACACTAAAAATCAAAATCTAACTGATCTAATATTAACAAGACACTCCGAAAAGACTACTCTTTTGGGGTGGGGGGTAAACGAAATTTATATTAAAGCTTATAAATTGAAGAATAAAAATTGACAAACTAGAGAAATTAACTAAAAACCAAGAAATAATTATCAACGGTACCAAACTTGTGAAAAATACTCACTCATACTAAGAATAAAATCACAACAATCAACCAAAGCTTTCACGTTCACCAAAAACACAAAAGAATTAAAATAAAATAAAAATAAATAAGAATGCTACTACTTTGGCTTTGATGTGATGAGGAGTGATGATGATGAGAATCTTGGGTGATGGTTGACGATAGGAGGCTAGGGTTGGAGATGAAGAGTGTGATGGCGTGAAGGTGGGTGAGGCTAAGCGTGAAGGAGGCTAGGGTTTTTGGTGTGTGTGTTTTAGAGGATAGGAGATAGGTTTTTATAGTATCATTCTATTAGGATTTTCTTCTTTGGGCTCCTTCTCTTCTAAGTCTTCTAATCTCTCTTCAATTAGGAGTAGTAATCTAAGCCCAAATAAATCCTTATGAAAATATTATTTTTCATAATTCATTATTTTTTTCATTTTTTTGGACCGACTTGATAAATTTCCTTACAAAATCTTTCAGTAAGTAAAACCTAAACTTCAACTTCTTCTCTTCTCCTCTTTATTTTATTAACGCTTAACCTGAAAAATATATAAAATAAAGTAAATTAGACGAAATAATATATATAATATAATCAAAATAATTATTAAAACATTGCATGATTTATGACTTAACAAATTCCCCATACTTAGACTTTGGACGTCCTCGTGCAAAAAAATCTTAGAATCGACCTACACGCTGACCCTCTTTCTTATAAATTCATGCATAGATATGAAATTTATACTAAGCATTGGCTTGCTTTGCAAACAGTTTTATTTAAAATTAATTAGTTTTCCTTCCAAGAAGTTAATAACTACTAAACGTCTAAGTATCATCAAAGAGTTTCTTCATCAACCTCACAGCATCTCTTTAATGAAGTAACAAGAACAATAACTATCCATCTCTTTTAAGCATGCATACACTGATCAAGAGGTCTAAAAAAAAAAATTTTACGATAGAAAAATTGAAGTACGGTATGGCTATAAAGACAATTGAAGTAGAAGGAATAACTCATTGAAATTGATTCTAACTTGCCTTGCAATTTTTTTTCTTCTTTTTTTTCTCTTTTTTTTCAAACTCCACTTGCGCACATATTCGAGGCCCATATGGGGTCCTAGAAATTAAACACTCCCTGTCTCACACTCACCCGAATAGAGGTGCTCGAGCAAATAATTTATTCTCATCATTATTTTTTTTATTGGTTGTTAGTTTGGTGCGAGTCATTGATCGGCCAAAAAAAGGGCATGACTCTCCCATTCATGGGTTACTCCATACATAAGGCTCAACTTGACACCTAAACTTAAGGGGAAAAGGTGCCGAACCACCTACTCCTACCCATGTTCGTAATCTATCCTTTTTTCCTTTTCTTTTTTTCTCTCTCTTTTTTTTAATAAGACAAGAAAGGTCACCATGTTAATGAGTTATTCTACTAATTCAATAGTCTAGGAAATGGGCTAAGTTATTTTATTACCTCTGAAACGGCTGTATAATATGATCAAATAAGATGGATAATCATGAAAGTTACTTATTAAAGAGATATATGATGATCAACTCAAACTTCTCTAAATAACAGCTAGCATGCTCAGAAGTCTTCACTCATAGAATAATAAACTACAAATAGCTAAGAAAATAATTTTTTTTTAAGCAAGCAAGCCTAGCATAAACTCATATCATGCATTATTTATAAGAAAATAAAATAAAAATTACTTGGTTTTTGTTTTTGTTTTTTTTCAGGAATAAATATTGCAAGAACTAAATGCAGGATGCACCCCCCCTAATTCATGCATTGTCTCTAATGGATCCTAATTAATAAAAGAAAAGAAGACGCCATAAGCGAATTAAAAACTTCCCTGAAAAATATTGGATTGCATTCCAACCAGCGCCTTTGTTTACTGTCGTTGGCTCAACGCAATTTAGCTCATGGATCTTCTAGTCGAATCTCCTCCACTAAGCATACTTTACTTTCAGACACCTCAAATGTATGCTCCTTTTGATAATACGACCACTTCTTAATCTCATAAACTAAAACAACCTACAAAAATAAAATACTAGGGTTGAAACAAAATAACAAAAGTAGTAAA
Source organism: Selenicereus undatus (assembly GCA_017589665.1). Lineage (NCBI taxonomy): Eukaryota > Viridiplantae > Streptophyta > Magnoliopsida > Caryophyllales > Cactaceae > Selenicereus > Selenicereus undatus. Next base: position 91,126,481 of record JACYFF010031957.1, read on the forward strand.
ATTAAATAGAAGTGAACTAATGATTTTATTTTCTTTCCCCGACACGGCACAAAAATTTGTAGAGTTTGCCTTAGAGTTATGAATTAAACCACTACTTTGATTAATAAATAATATTTATATCATAGGAAAGTAGGGATCGATATCACAAGGAAAGATTATGTTAATAAGCTAGTTTAATTCTAATTAAATTTACTACTCTAATTTATTATAACTTCTCCTTATATTACTAAAATAAATCAAACTTAATAAGTAAAAATCTATAAAAATACTTCACAGTGCTCCTAAATATTTTAAATTTATTCTTGGAAATAAAACATTAAATAGATATCCTAAATAGTCTGAAAAATAAAAATAGAAATAATAACACAATATTAGACTGAAAATTAAAACAGAAAATAACAAGCAGAAAATTAATATTAAAAATTACAAAAAGTCATCCAAATTAATATTCTGCAAGTTTCTAACTTTAAATCCAAAATTATATGTAATTAAATCCAGAAAAATTAAAACAAAAAATTAACTAAAGAAAATTAAAGCAGAAAATAAAATTTGAAATTAGAGAAAGAATAAACCGCAAAAATATAAATACGAAAATAAATAAAGACAATGCCCAATTTTAGGACACAATATTCTGGACTTAATAAAACCCTAAAAACATAAAATAAAAATTAAAAACATAACTTTTAGATTTATAAAAATAAAAACCTGCACATATCTAATTCACGAGATAATTCTGAAAAATTATTAAATAATTTTCAAAATTAAATAGAGGCAGAATAAGATACTATATAAACCCTAAAATGGACTGAAATATGAAAAAACACAAAACAAACTATTTTAACCTAATTTCTAACAAATTGGTAGATAAATGGCAAAACAAAATAGAAATTAAATCAGAAAATTATAACCACACTAAAAATCAAAATCTAATTGATCTAATATTACCAAGACACTCCTAAAAGACTACTCTTTCGGGGGCTAAACGAAATTCGTATTAAAGCTTATAAATTGAAGCATAAAAATTCACAAACTAGAGAAATTAACTAAAAAGCAAGAAATAATTATCAACGGTACCAAATGTATGAAAAGTAGTCACTCATATTAAGAATAAAATCACAACAATTAATCAAAAGCTTTCATGTTCACCAAAAACACAAAAGAATTAAAATAAAATAAAAATGAATATGAATGCTACTACTTTGGCTTTGATGATGAGGAGTAATGACGATGATAATCTTGGGTGATGGTTGACGATAGGAGGCTAGGGTTGGAGATGAACAACGTGATGGCGTAAAGGTGGGTGAGGCTAAGCATGAAGGAGGATAGGGTTTTTGGTGTGTGTGTTTTAGAGGATAGGAGATAGGTTTTTATAGTATCGTTCCACTAGGATTTTCTTCTTTGGGCTCCTTTTCTTCCAAGTCTTCTAATCCCTCTTCAATTAAGAGTAGTAATCTAAGCCCAAATAAATCCTTATGAAAATATTATTTTTCATAATTTATTATTTTTTATATTTTTTGGACCGACTTGATAAATTTCCTTGTAAAATCTTTCAGTAAATAAAACCCGAACTTCAACTTCTTCTCTTTTCCTCTTTATTTTGTTAACTCTTAACCTGAAAAATGTATAAAATAAAGTAAATTAGACGAAATAATATATATAATATAATCAAAATAATTATTAAAACATTGCATGATTTATGACTTAACAAAATGAGATATCTAGAATTATGGGGGTTAAATTTGATAAAATGAATACTATAAGTTTGTCCCCACCCCCCACCTCCATTTTCATGCAGCATCAAAACCCCCAATTCCCACGCTAGGTTCCTCCTCACCCCCTGCTCTGTTTGTTACTGGCCCTACTTCCTCTTCACCTATTTATACTCTTTTTACTCCTTAATTCGATTGGTTAATGTGTTGATTGAGTTTAGATAGATGTGAATTGGTGATGATTTATAGTTGATCTTGATGAATTTGAGGTTTGGAATCATTGGGAGCTTGTGGGTGCTTATGGGGTAATTAGATTTTGAACATGGATTGTGGTTTTGTATTCTTATAATTAAATTGACTGAATTTTGAGTATTATTGATCGTGTTTTGAATCGAACCAAACATTGTAGGAGTGAGGGGTGTGCTATGAAATGCTTAGAGAAGGGTGGTGAGACTTGAGGTTGAGGGAAAAAGGCATTTAGGGCTGTAAGTAGTCCCAAAAGCACGGACACATTTAGAAATAAACTTCTACTTATTTGTACATCAAAAAATTGTGATTTTTGGTAAATTGGTAGGTCAATGAGTTATCTTTCAATTGCATCTAGAATCACTTAATTATGAGTTTTGTAGACGAAGTTATGGTAGTTTACTATGACTGTGCAGAATCAACTAGATTTGTGCATGGTTTGCCTTAAACTCAATTTAGAGGTTGTGTCATGGTGGTTTTGTCTTGCAGTGTGAATGAAAGTCTTGCGGGAAATCATAAGCTTTTCATATTGGAGTTTTGGGTCTTCATTTGAGGTCGAGGCTGAAAGATATGAATTTTTTATGTAGACCTTAAAAAGGTAATAAAATATCACAAGATGATGAATTAGAATTTTGGGAGCCATCTTTGCATAAATGATGAATTTATGCTTAACATCGAAATTGAGCGGGAGTCAATATTTAAGCACCATAGTAAGTTTATTGCTAAGAATCACTCAATGTGTAGGTTTTACCCAAGGATATAATTTGTGGTTGAATGTGGTTCTTTTGGGCTAAAAACGACATATTTTCTAGGAGCTAATAATAATACTTTTCTCAATAATAATCATTATGGCAATAGTATTAGCAATAACAGAGACTACAATTTTAATGCCCATAACGAGAATGACAGCTTTAGCACTATTAGTGATAATAATAACGGTGATGATATAAAAAGAAGAGACAAAATCATTTTGCATGGTTAAGTAAGTTATGATGGGTGTGTTGATAATTAAGTAAAATACGGAGAATTATAAATTACTTATTGAGGTTACAATTAATAAATATCACTTGAAACTCTATTAACGATGCAAATATACATTGCTTGGAGAACTGAGTCGACCCTTGTCATTAGCAAGCCGTAATAAGTCCTCATAACATACAAGTATTTAATGATTCAGTTTGAGCATTATTTTGCCACATTATTAAGTGGAACTGCTGGTTGCAGTTATCAAAGCGTAGGTCATCCACTTCACCAACACGGCTTTAGCTCAGGCTATAAGTCTGGAAGGCGTGTACCTATTCAATGATCACAGTACACATATGAGCTCATCAATTAGGGTTCCACTTTTAGAAAATAACCGATAATAGTTTTACTTATATTCTCTCCCTCTTTGACACTACTGCAAGCTCATGGGTATTGTAGTTTAGTTTTAGTATCATTCCCATAGAGATCAAATGTAATCTGTTGAGTTTTGATCCATTATAAAGGGTTAAGCAAACAAATTCCAATGGGTTGTTCGAATTACGCTAATTAACTACTTCGGAAATTCAATTAAATTAAATTATCTAGGGAATTTTTTCACTTGGTAAAGAGTTGGATCAATGGATTAAATCATGCACATTACATAGATTGGATAACTGAAAGGAGTGCAATTGAGCTAAAATCTAGTATTTTCTTTCAAGGTAAACTGAATTGCCTAAAGTAATCCAATTAACACTCTTTCAAATGTCCTTGTTTTAGTCTAAGTTGTAGATTTTGATTGGCTAAAGTTTCCTCTTGACAAAAAATCTTTTCCAAATATTGCTAAGTATTGAAGGTTTAGATTATCCTCGAGGGGGGGTGAATAGGGTGATCTTAGAAAATTAAAACCAAAATATTGAAGGTTTAGATTATCCTAGAGGAGGGTGAATAGGGTGATCTTAGAAAATTAAAACCAAAACTCAAAGTAAGAACTGAAATAAAAGAGAGACAAAACACAAGAATATTTTAATGATGTTGGGCCTCAACAGGCTCAGGTCCCCGCCTAGAGTTATCCAACTCTAGGATTCAACGCTCTACTTTTCTTATTAAGATGAGCCTTCACACTTTCTTTTAGAGCACTATATTCTGAAGATCCCAACTACTTAAATGAACCACTGATTTAAGTTTGGGAGGAGTTGTGACCTCACACCAACTCCTTCGTTCACTCCTTAATAAGAATTCTTCAAGATCTCTCAACACTTTTGATTACAATTCAAGACTCAAAGGAATTTGCAAATGTATAGCTCAACGTAGTATGATTGCAACTTGCTTGTGTGATTGCTTGGATCTCATTGCTCTTGCTCTTGTGATAAGTATTTATAGCCTTGGAAGTTGTGACTCCCATCATCCAATAAGGAAGTGTCTCATCAAAGATATTCTGATTTTATCTTGTGATCTTCTTCAATAAGAAAGTATATGCTCACAATCTCTTTTCTTGCCTTTTGGACATGTAAATCTCTTTGAAGCTTGGCAACAAAATGTATTATATTTGTAATAAAATAAAATAAAATCATGCAATATAATCTTTGTGAGATCAAGTTTGAAATTCAACAAGAATATTCCAATCAGGTAATGTTGCTAGAATATTTCAATCAAATAAGGACAATATTTTGTCATGGCTAGAATCAGGGATAGAATTATTTAATAAAAGAAAATCCTTTTTTTAATAATATTTTCCATATTGTCTCTTGCTTAGCATACATAATTAATCTTATGATATCTTTGCCTTTAAATAATATTGCATACAATATTTCCAATCAAATAAATGTGATATGCATACAATCTTTGATATCATCAAATAAATTTGAGATGCATGCAATCTTTTATATTTTCTTCATAATTCTTTATGATTATATTAATATATATTGCTTCTTTTTTTTGTGCATTACATCTTTTTAATGCAACAACTAAGTGACTAATTTTGTGTTTCATCAAAATCATTGTGGTTACTAAGTAAGTCAATAATCTCCCCCTTTTTTATGAAAGACAAAATTTAGCTTGTGTCAATCTTATATCAAGAAAATTATGCAACATAGTCACCAAAAGATAAACAATCATAAATATTATTAAGCATACTTATACTTGAAAATTACTTAACATAGCATATCATAGTCATACTTTCTCCCCCTCTTCCATCAAAAGGAAGCAAACAAGGAATGAGGAAATGTTTGAGCAGATCAACAGGGGATAAAAATTATTTTTAGAAAAGCGAAAAATAGGAAATAAGAGTGAATCAAAGCTTGGTTTTGGAGGCCCTGCTGGTGGCAAAGAGCAACTAGGAGGCATATGTAGCACTTTAGGCACGTTCAGCAGCAGAGAGAGGGACAGCTTTGAGGGCACATTGGCGAGTCAAACTTCCGATTTGGATGAGGTCGCCCAATTTCTGATGGACCTTAGTGATGTGAGTTGTGAGCAAGGTCTGAATGCGGTTGAGGCGGTTATCCATGATGGCTTGGTTGTGAGCGATGTCGTCCAATGCATCAGTGTGCTGGACCAGGATGTACTCAAGCTTGCCGGCAGTTTCTTGCAGTTCATAGAGACTCTCATCAAGGTGCTGGATTTGGTCAAGGAGAGAGGAAGGAAGAGGTGAGTGGGACAAAGGGACGCGAGGTGCAAAGATGGAAATTGGAGATTTCTCTCGTAAGGCAAGGCAGAGATTCGAAGGCTGAGATATGGCAAGGGCAGAGATAGGGCAAAGCAATTTGTGGCAAGGCGGAGATTCGAATGGGTGGAGGTGAAAGATGTGGAAGGTTTGAAGATATGGGGTCCGGTTGTTGGAAAGATAGCGGTTAGGTATCTTGAATCATGGCATTGGAGATTGGAAGCTGGGTGTGTCGGTTCCAGGGAGGTCGACGAAAATGGCGGACGTCGATCGGGGTACCGGTTCGCAGAGTGGGCGAAACAGGGTGCAAGTGAGGGAGACGATGGTGGAGGGCGGAGAAATGGACGGATGGGGTTCGAGGCTGAGGCCAGTGCTCGGGTTGCGGTAAGCGATTCTGGGTTGCCGAGTCGAAGAGAGCAGACGTGTTCTGCTGGGTGGGTTGAGGAGAGGAGAGAGAAAGGCAATGTTGACAGAAGTTTTAATATCATCTGCCAATTTGCGGGTAGGTGCTACCATTACTGATAAGTGTTGAGTGAATGGAATGGTATCGCGTTCAGACGGTAGCTGCTGACTTTGGCTTTGTGAAGTAGGGAACTGACAAGGTCTCTGATTTTGAACACAGGTAGGCTTCTGATTTTGAAGACAGGTAAAGTTTCAACCCTTTTTTTTGTAAAAAAAATAAAAAATAAAATTCCTTTGATCAGTGATAGAAGGAAAATTATGAAGAAATTTCCTCTATCAATTTTGCTTATTCTGTTGTATACTGGATTCAAGTCAAGACACGGAAATAAAATTATTTATGCCGTGTCAATTGAACCATGTGTCATAGTGACGTACCTTATTAATGATTTAGTATAACCGATAATGATCTTACAAGAATCGGTAAATCCTATATTGAAAAATCATTAGTTCTTGAATTTTCACTTTAGCGAACAAAGTCAGTAATAAGAGAGGGCTCCCCCTTAATTCATGCATCAATATTCAACATTCCAAGTTCATGTCGAATAAAATTAAATCGATCTTCAATTAATGGTTTTGTAAAAATATCAGCTAATTGATGATTTGTAGGTACAAATTCTAGTGTGATATCACCTTTTTTAACATAATCACGAATAAAATGATGACGTACCTCAATGTGTTTATTACGTGAATGTTGAACAGAATTTTTGGTAATGTTGATAGCGCGTCTGTTATCACATTTAATTGGAACTCCTTTAAAATTTATTCCTAAGTCCCGTAACTACTGCCTTATCCAGAGTAATTGTGCACAACATGCACCTACAGCAATATATTCTGCTTCTGTCGTTGATAAGGCGACAAAATTTTGTTTCTTGGAGTGCCAAGAAACTAGGCTGGGACCAAGAAACTGGCATGTGCCTGATGTACTTTTTCTATCAACTTTGTATCCTGCATAGTCTGCGTCAATGAAGCCAACCAAAGAAAAATCTCCCCCTCAAGGGTACCATAATCCTAAGTCCTTAGTTCCAGCTAAGTATCGAAAAATTTGTTTCACACAGGTAAGATGAGATTCTTGAGGTGAAGCTTGAAATCTAGCACATAGACATACACTGAACATGATATCAGGACGACTAACAGTGAGATAAAATAAAGATCCGATCATTCCTCGATAAACCTTTTCACTTACAGGTTTACCGTTTGTATCGAGATCTAACTTTTCATTTGTTGCCATGGGTGTTTTTGCATTCTTAGCCTGGCCCATTTTATATTTCTTTAGGAAATCTTTGATATATTTACTTTGATTAATAAAGATTCCATCTTTATTTTGTTTAATCTAAAGTCCTAGGAAGAATGTTAGTTCTCCCATCATGCTCATTTCAAATTCTTTTCACATAAGATCTGAGAATTCCTTACAAAGAAGATTATTTGTAGCTCCGAAAAGAATGTCATCAACATAAATTTGAATAACTATAAAATCATGTCCTCTAGATTTAGTGAATAGGGTTTTGTCAATATGTCCTCTTTCCAAACCATGTTCTAGAAGAAATTTACTCAAACGCGCATACCAAGCTCTAGGGGCTTGCTTTATACCATAAAGGGTCTTTTGAAGTTTGTAAACTTGAGCGGAAAAATTAGGATTTTCGAAACCAGGAGGTTGTTCTACATAGACTTCTTCTTGCAAATAACCATTCATGAATGCGCATTTTACATCCATTTGATATAATTAATCTTTTTATTTGAAAAATTCTTACGATATCTTAGCGGAAAAATTCTTTTTATTTGAAAAATATTTTCCATATTGTCTCTTGCTTAGCATGCATAATTAATCTTACAATATCTTTGCCTTTAAATAATGTTGCATACAATATTTCCAATCAAATAAATGTGATATGCATACAATCTTTGATATCATCAAATAAATTTGAGATGCATGCAATCTTTTATATTTTCTTCATAATTTCTTTATGATTATATTAATATACATCGCTTTTTTTTTGTGCATTACATCTTTTTAATGCAACAACTAAGTCACTAATTTTGTGTTTCATCAAAATTATTATGGTTACTAAGTAAGTCAACAGTTAAGTCCTATCTTATTTGACAAATAACAAGTTTCTCCTTTCTGTAATTCAATTAAGTATCTAGCATAAGCACACAAATTTGGCCAAAATTCATTCATAAAACTTCAATCACAAGGTAGAATTCAATTATTTCAACACAGAATAAGCACAAGTAACAAAGATTAAGGATCCAACATCAACACTTTGGCTAACGAAACCCTAGAATAAATAAACTACTCACTCATGTTCAAAATTAACAACATCTGAAAGAAGAGATCAAGAAAATGCTAAAGTGAGAGAAGAGTTAGCAGTAGTGGTAATTCTCTAAAGGTGTTCCAATCTTCAAACCTGGAGAAGCAAAAGCTTTTCTTGAATTTCTTCCTTTACTCAAAAACATAAACTAAGAGTCCTAATTCTAGTGAAAAATATGAGAAAGATGAGTGAGAAGTGACATGAGTTCTCTCTTCTGTTTTACAGTCGAACAACCCTTTTTAAGATACGAAGGAAGACAAAGAGGTAAGCAGTTTAAGGCTGACCATGGACTGTTTGGGGTGACCTCTGTCTCAAAATTCTTTAGCTCTTCTTTTCCTCCATAGCCAACTGACTTGGGAGCATCCATACACAATCAAATCATATTCAATTGGGGGTTAAAGCTGATGCAAAAAGGTCCAAAAACTTACAAAACACAGAAAAGAACCATAGCCAAGCGTAAAACGGGAACAATAGTGAACACTATAAGATAAAGTTCATAAATCTCCGTACAAATGCAACAAAACGACCCCAAAATAAAGTAAACTCTAACCACATATTAGGCGTTGGCTCATTTTTTGAAATATTTTGCGTTTTTTGTTTTAGGTAAGGGATGAATGGACAAACTCATATCTAACAAGCTGGAGCAAGTAAAAAGTGAATGAAAGGCTCATGACTTTTGTAGTTTGATGCCACATTCACAGTGGATTTTCACATGGGGGGTTGGGGGCATTATAGTTGTAGTACTAAAGCCAGGTTTAGGGCGACTATAAGCAATAGGGTGTTTTTGAGTTGTGGGACTAGTTAGAAGAGTTGTTGACCATGGGTTTTTGTGTATGAGTGTATAATGTAGCAAGGAAGCATTCAACCGACCTCATGTTAATGCACGTATTCCAGAGAAGCTATGAAGGTCATAGCAGTAATCTTGCAAGATTTGGGGTTGCTTGTTTGTTTTGCAAGGGTGGCTTTAATCTAGAGGTTCCACTAAGATACATAGATATATTTAATGCTTGGGAATGACAATGTTTAAGACATAATACGAGGGAGCCATTCAAAACTTCTTATGTGATTAACATAGTACCAAATTACATCCAACCTCCTAGACAGAGGGAGCACATTATGTTGCAAAATCTAGGTGTTGAATCAATATGAATATCGATTGTAATAGTGATTATAGCAAAGGATCTATCAAACTGTCCTAGGTTATTTACAATAACAATTTATTGTAGTGAATTATGCAAGGAGAGTCCAACCGCTTATAGTGTGCTACTCGGTATCAAATGGGTAATATTTAGTAGGACAACGCTATCATGCAAAGAAAGTGTTGTTATTAATTCGCTTCCACATTACGTGAACTTATATGAGATGCCCTATGCTAGGTGCATACAAGTTATTCTACATGAAAGTATATTTTACAATTACAAAGGTAACAAAGATGTGGAGAATATTTAGATATGGTTTTTTGGTTGACACTGAGACTTTAGGCCATTGACCTAGATTATGTAAATAAGTATGCCTCAATCTAAGCGATAGTGGGCGTTGAAAACTTTGAAATGTGTAGAAGACTCCCTTAAAGGTTGAAGGTTATAGAATGTGGTTGGGCCTATAATGTCCATCATTAAGATGAGGATAACACACCATAGAAGTTACTAAAGATGGATTTTACCGGCAAGGTACTTATAAGGGATATCAAAAAAAAAAAAATTGGTGCGAACAACTCCTAATCCAATACTAGTGAATTGGGTGATGGGTGTTGTTGGGTCGAGCTATGATCACTGGATATATAACATACATTAGGTGGAGAAAACTTTATTTTCTAGTGCAAGAGGTGATGCGATAAGCATAATCATTAGCATTAAGAAGGGTTAGGGAAAAAATGAAAGAGGAAAGCATAAATGAAAAATGTGTTCCATTGCTTGTCTAATAAAAAATGGAAGGCTTTAAATTATTTGGGTCAGAGGAGCACGATGAGGTTAGGTGGAGTGATAATCATGAAGGATAATCTAAGAAAAGTAAAGAGGAAAAAAAAAAGAGGGAGACAAGAGAGACTGAAAAGAGAAGATACTCATACGTTGAGTTCATCAAAGAAACAGGAGTGGCGGTTAACGACCCTAAGTATACTCATTTTATAGAAAATGATTATTACAAAGGTGGAACCATAACGAAAAGGCTTTAGGGGGTGCTACAAATGAGTACAGACATGTTACTTTTATATACCGAAAATTCTAAAGATTGTAATTTATACTTCAACTATTGAGCAGACAAGGCTCATGGATAAGATTTCGGAAACAAATAATCCATGGAGAAGTATAATATAGTACAACAGTTCTATGTGTTGAACTCAGGTTACTTGATTTTGAAGGATCACAACTCATGCTATTATGGAACTAGGAATGGTGACCTAATGCATATAATGGATAGACTCTGGAGGATTACAAGAAGTGATTTTATAAGATTGAGATGTCCAATTGAAGAAGGTATTGCTAAGACCCATTCTAGGCACAGTAACAGAGGATTATATGTCAATAAGATTTGGGAAGTGTTTCACATAAAGGTTAATAACTCAAACAACTTCCTTTTGAACATATTAAACCTGTGTAATTCTAGCTGTATGAATACTTGGATTGATCTAAAAGAGACTATAGTGACTTTTGGCCAGTTGACAAAAGACCTTCCTTGTAAGATACCGTTATGTAATTGTCAATTTTTCATTGGGAACCTTTGATCTCTTTAATTACAATCTAATGCTAGCCGTAACCATTTTATGCAATAACACAATTTAGTTGGTAATTCCTTTTTTGACCCCCCTTTGTGTAGCAAAAATTGTTAGATCGCCTTAGCACTACTTTGTTGCATATCTTTTCTGTCATTGAATTATCCCATGACATCAATCTTTATATGGAATCTCCATCACTAAAGTGAAATATGACCTTTTTGCTTTCGCTACTTACCTCTACTCACCTTACTTTTTGCGATCATCCTTCTAACAATCACATTGTCTTTCTTGCTCCAAACCAACCACAATTCTTGGTATTTCGTTTTTGCCACTATTCGTGAATGCATTGCATTTGAAAGGATGTTCTCCTTTCATACAAGTGAGTTCAAATTAAGTACCTTGGTGACCAAAGACTACGCCTATCTATGATACTAAAAACTCATTTCTTACCCCTTTTTAATGTTGCCAATTGTGTGTGTGTGTGTGTGTGTGTGTGTGTGTGTGTGTGTTTTCTTTTTTTTGGGTGAGCATTGCTTAGACTTTTACTGCAACGCCTTGAATATGAGATAACTTTTTGCCTTACCTCATGTGTCACATCACTATCTGTGCTCCTGCAAGCTTTCTACTCAACTTTATAACCTTCACCATTTGTTCTGTTCTCCTAATCTTCAAGGACAAATTAGTGTAACCACATAAACCTACACATGAATATCTACATAATAGGTGAAGGCCACCTCTGTTAAATCTCATTACAAGTATTTGCACCCAATTTTTGCAGAAGGATAATTTCATAGTTTGATTCTCGGTTAATACCATCTACACACTATTCTTTGTAAATAATGACATTCGATCTACTTTAGAGATTTGATCACCAGTTAAATTGTTTATGTTACAGTTAGCTTAGCTTTCAAAATTTATATCAAATGTTTCTTGCTTCTATTTAATGAAGGTTTGAAACTATTTGACCCTTATTTTCACCATTTTTGAATTGTTTATGCTTAAAGCTATTTTGTTCTACCCGCCTCATAGTACTATTTTCTTCACCCAACACTTCATAATCTGTCATCTATTCTTTTCATCAAAGTTTTACATTAACAATATTTTCCTTAATTTTAACAATTAGTTTACTTTTGTCCTAGTTATCTTGATTTATTTATTGGCATCATCTCTTCATTATTACACCTCTTCTTGGGCTCGAACGTTTGCTTACAAAAATCCTAACCGACATCTAGACTTCATCGATTGGTTTGTCTGTTGTATTAATGTTCTTTCTTCTAGAAACTCTTGCATTTGTTTGTTGTGCCTTATCTTTGAAATTTGCTTCCTTCAAACATTATTTAATTTGCATTTTTCATTACAACCTTTGAAGTTTTGTTAATCCTCAAGAGTGCTCATACGTTCTTTCTAGCATGGTCTACCATGCCCTTAAAACTTGTTGCCAAATCTGGAGTACATTCCTAACCGACTGATAATGGTTATCTGCATTTTGATATTTTTATTTTCATCATCTTCTTCATTCCAACAAACGTATCGGGTATCCTGCACTCCATTTAGTCATAGTAATAAGCCCTTATAGCCTGTCTTGAGTTAACAATTATAGCTTGTTTTGAGTTAACGGTTAAATTTAGCTCTCACACATGCGGCTGAATGTTGATTGTCATGTCCCACCATTCCTCTTGCTTTCAATTTCACTCCTCAAAAAATAATTTGACCCTTCATACTTAATCTCATTGCTTTATGTGAAGTTACTGGATGTGAGCAACGGCATATTCCTGTGAATTTGTTTTATAATAAATCCTTGATACTCTACACTTTACTTGTCCAAATATCTATCGTACATACCATACTGATTATGGCTAGCAGGCCTCCGTGATTTTTTTTCTAATTCAACTGTTAAGCGTAAGGGTAACTGAAATATTGGTCTATTATGAAATCATTCAAAACTCTTGCCTTCAAATTTCTACTTTGGTCATCAGTTACTGCTCTATGTTGGATGCCATGATTATTATATTCCTTATAATTATTAGTACTATATTTATAATTTCAGCATTTAACCGCACCTTGGTGTGAACAATTCACCTTCTTATTCCTCGTCAGGCTCAATAAGCCCCAATTCATTCCCATTTATGTTGTGGTCCAAGCATCCTGTCTAAGTTATAAGAATTCTTGTTAAAAGTAGCACTGATTGAGCGAATAATCCTATCTTCTTGTTCCACATATTTCAACCATTTCTTATCCTATAAAGACCATAATTTGATTTACAACTCAGCCTTCTAAACACCCATCCTCATTGAGATGGGGTAAGATATTTATCCTTATCGTTGACAAGATTCAAGAGGTGCTGACAATCTATTAGTTGCTCTTGTGATCTATACTTGCAAACCATAATGCTTATGGCCTTCTATTTTTGAATTGTTACGAAACTCATCTCTACCTTTATTCTAGCAATTCCAAGACGATACCTCCTTATCCATCATTTGTAATATTGCCGTTATTTCTTTTCAAAATAATAAACCACTTGGTTACTATTTGATCATTTTTATCCAAGAACATATTTATCTTAAAGTCGAATTTAAACATTGAGAAACGTTTGACTAGTCTAATGAGGGAAGAAATATAAGTAAGTTAGAATTACAATGCAGCGTACAAAATATCCCATAAATGTCATCCCAAAAAGGGTACCATAGACTAAAAACAAGATGACATCAAATCTCAATACATAGCCAATAAATCATTCCTTGTGAGTATGTGATACAATTGAAAACACAAATTGTGGACCTTTTGATAAGAGCAAAATCTCAAACAATGCCTAGCCATGTTGGAGTGACTTGGATCAAGCATTAATCATTAGGTCGAAGTTAAACCAAGCAACTACTAAAGAGGTGAGAAAGATTCAAGCATACTTTAAGGCTGCTTAGAGCCACCAAAAGAGCAATGCCGATAGCATAAAGAGACCATTACAATTTCAAGTGGGAGACTAAGTATTCTTACAATTTTCTCTTTATGAGGGTGTTAGGAAGCTCAATGTCAAAGCAAAATTAGGCCCTATGTATGTCGGCCATGGTGAAATTATTGAAACGCTAACCTTGTGGAATTTAGGTTGGCTCTACTAATAAAGCTCGAGCATACACATAGTGTTTCTTATATTTTACAGCTTGAAAAGTATGTTTCAAACCCAAACCATGCAATTGTGAATCAACCCATAGAGATTACTAAGAACATGGGTTCTGACAAGCATTCCCTGCAAATACTAGACTATAGAGTTAAACAACTTTGTAATCAAAGCATCCCTCTAATCAACGTTCTATGCGATAGTCATGCCTTATCAGAAGCCACACAGAAGACAAAGGAGGATGTGGGAAACAAGTACCCATACATGATTTAAAGTAAATTTAAGATCTCTTCCAAATTTACAAGTTTGGAGGGCAAAACGTACTTTAAGGGGGGGAAACTATAATAACTCGAACCTAATACAAGCCAATTACCCCTTGTTAATGTCAATTTAAATTAATTAAGTTTAGTGCTACATTTCAATTCAACCTTTGATATATTTATGCAATTACAAGTTGAGATTACAGAGTGTCCTCGAAATGAAATTTAACTTGCTACATATTAATGCATTCAAAGTTTATAAATAAACACATAAATAAACAAATAAAATTAGCACATTTATAAACGTGACTATGGTTGTACTTTTACATGGACTAGATGTATGTGCACAAGTTGTCCGCCTAAATCATAAAAATGAACTATAAAATAAATAAACAAAATAGAAAAGAGTGCAAGGCGCATAACAATTAATTAGGTGGAAATAATAAACCAAGAGAACACTAATATTAGCCCAAGATATCTACTAGTCTAGAAGGAGAATTATTTGCTACAAAAAAAAAAGACAGATAAAACCAAATAGCAAGTGAAATACCTACAACTAGGGGTGTCAAATTTGACAAAATTAATAATATTAAGTGTGGTGCCCCCTTATTTTCACGTATCATCTGAGCCCTGCACCAATTCCCACGCTAGGTTCCTCCTTACCCCCTTACTCTATTCATGGCTGCCTACCCCACCACCCAACACTAGCAGGCCACCGTCGGGCCCTACAGCAGCACCACCACTACCACCTCCCCACCGTTAATTCCTTCCAGCTTGGTTCTTGGAGTTGTGGAGGTAAATCCAAATTTCCTCCTAATTCAATTAGTTTATGTATTGATTAAGCATGGATAGATGTGAATTCATGAGAATTTGGAGATAATCATGATAAATTTGAGGTTTGGAATCATTGGGAGCTTTTGGGTGCCCATTGGTGAATTAGGTTGTAAATATAGCTTGTGCAAGCTATATTATTCTTGTACTAAAATTTGTAGGATTGTGAGGGTTGTTGATTATGTTTTGAATAGAAGAAAAGGTTGTATGAGTGAGGGGTGTGCTACGAAGCGGTTAGAGAAGAATGGGGAGACTTAAGGTTGAGGAAAAAAGGCATTTAGGTTTATAAGAATACCGAAAAATAGAAGCGACTTTAGAAATAAATTGACACTTGTTGGTGCATCAAAAAATAGTCATTATCGATGGATATGAAGCTAAATGAGATATATTTCAATTGCCTCTGGGATCCCATAATTTTGAGTTTTGTAGACAAAGCTATTGCTTATTTACTGAGCCGGCACAAAATAAACCGTAGTTGTGCACAATTTTGCTTAAGCTAAATTTGGATGTTGTGTCGTAGTGGTGGTGTTTTACATTATGGATAAAGTGTTGGCGGACATTCTAAGCTGTTCAAATTGGGGTGTTAGGTCTCAATTAGAGGCCAAGGTTGAAAGTTATAAATTTTCTAAGGTAGACCTTAAAACGGTAATAAAATATCATGACATGGTAAATTAGAATGTTCAGACCCAACTTTGCATAAACAATGAACTGAAGCTTAATATAGAAATTAAGAGACTCGGGATTTAAGAGCCATAGTGAGTTTGATTTGTAATTTAGTCAAGTAGTGAAGATAATGTAATATAATTAATTTTAGTATGGCTTAGGTGTAGGTTTTATCCAATTATATAACTAGAATTTGAGTGAGGTTCTTTTGGGCTAAAAATACACATTTTCTAGGAGATAATGATAATGCTTTTCTCAATAATAATCATAATGGCAATAATACTTGCAATAATGGAGACAACAATATTAATCCTCATAGTGACAATAATAGCTTCAGCACTATTAGTAATAATAATGATGATGATGATATGAAAAGGGGGAACAAAATCATTTTGCATGGTTAACTGATGATGGTTGCATTGGTAATTAACAAACATACCATGGAGAATTATAAATTACTTACCAAGTCACCACTGCTGCAATTGCATGAGTAGTCATAGTATACATGAAAAGATCGTCCTCAGGGACCACAGTAATCTATCGAGCTTTGTCTATCAGAATATGCTAAGCAAATTCTAAATCAAGAGGTTTTGATTCAACAACTTCGAATTTACTAATTCTAAATCAGTTAAGGAAAAAAGCCTAGGAATTTAAGTAGTTAAGAAAGGTGATTGGATCAAAATGATAAACATGTGCTTTTCCCGAATCAGTTAATTTCAACAAATTACAACATATCCCAAAATTTAGTCTATTCTTTCGAAATCAACCAAATTTGCCTAAACTAAGCAAAAGTGGTTCTTCAAAACTAATTTGTCTTAATCCAAGTTGAATATTTTCGACTAGACTCTAGTCTTCCCAACATGCAAATCACTTTTTCGAGTCGATGCTATGTTACGCTTTATCAAGCAATCTAACAATCAAATGTATCCTTTCCGTTTTTCACTCAATTGTTTCAAGTGTGCAACCAAACCTTGACCAATAATTCACTCACAACATGATGATCACTTGATAGAACGAAATCAAACAAATCATGAGACAAGCATGATTCGATTGATTAAAACATCATCCAACTATACTTTCACAAACTAACAATTCCCTAGAAAAAATAAACAGCTCGCACGTGAGTAAAGATTAAACAACTAACCAACAATTCGGCGAAATCTCAAAGAAAGGATTTGACAGAGGCAACCTTCGACCAAAGGCTTTGAACTCCCTCAAAACCAAACACACTCAAGATTTCTTACTAAAACAATAATCAAACTAAATATTCTAACTAAAAAGAGCAAAACTTTGAGAAAGGAACTTAACTATGCTATGCTTCCTCTCCTTCTTTGCTACTGAACAACGAGACTTTATAGAGAAGCTTGGATGTTTTTTGCCACACAGCCAAAGGAAGAAAAAGAGGCAACAGTTACATAGCTCACCACGGTCCATGGCAGGCACCACAGTCCGATTGTGGTCTTGGTTGGAATAGATTTTATGCTCTTATCTTGCTCCACAGGCGTAGCTCACATGGGTGTCTATGGGGGAGGTCAAAATGCATCCAATGAGGGTCAAATGCTTGGTAAAAAGGCCTAAAATCCTGCAAAATACATCAAACAACCATAACCAGTCCTAAATCGAAAATAGGAGTATAAATAGTAACTTAAAGTACAAAATTCTCCTAAAAAATGTGGAAAATTTACCCTAAAATGATGTATGCATTAAGCACTTATCAAACTCCCCCATGCTTAAACTGTTACTTGTCCTCAAGCAATGCTAAAACCAAAAATATACACAACCTCCTTTGGATAGATACAGGTAACATTCCAATGGCAAAGGTGATCCAAAGGTAATCCAAAAAGATGCAAAAATCATTAGCAAACAGATTATGGAATAAAATTTTCAAAAACCACTTGATAGACCACAATGCCAAATTTGAATCAATCTCCCCAAATCATCAAATACAACCATTCAACATACAAAACAAATGAAGCTAGCAATGTCGGTAGAACATTACTATAGTTATGTGGCACTCATCACTCATGTGTTTGAAAAATTATGAAGGTTCCCTCAATTCTCATCTCTTAAAGTCAAATCTACCATAAGCTTGAAAAAGACTCTCAAATTTGCCATCACTAATATGCAAACACACTAAACAATCATGAGGGCTTTCATAGGGTTGTAATGAGGCTATGGGTAGAGGTAAGAAGGAAACAAATGTTTTGGAAATGAGGAGCTAGAAGCCATAAACTAAGTGCCAGATGTTTCCAATGGGTCATAGAACATCCTTCTTAGATCAATACATTTTATCAACAAAGTACATCCCCAATTGAGAGGTAATCAGTTGAAAAATCATAAAAATTTACAATTCCAACAAGGCTAATACTTTCTTTCTTATTCACTTTTCTCCTTTTTTCTTGTGTTCTTTTGCTTTTGCTTTTTTTTTTCCAAAAGAGTTAGCCAAGGAAAATCCGTAATGAACTTTAAATTCTAACTCTTCTCTAAACTTTGTACAATAAGTCAAGGGATTTATTGAGATCTCAAAACCCTTCAGCAAACAATACACCTTACTAGTTCCCAATCAAAATTGATGCAACACTTCTCTAGTCTTGGCTTAAAGTTGAGATAATAATTTGGCCATACGCTATAGCAAGAGGTTCAAATAAAAAAAAATGGATATAGGCTCAAATGGGCTAGCAAAGGATATAATACGCAACAAAGGTCGCTATTTGGTCATTGGGTTTAACAAATCAAAGAAAATTGCCTCAATCATATTGCCTAAATACATGCGAAATGTGATCCTGAATGAGAATCAAAGCAAGTTCTAGAGAAATGATGCCAAAGAAGAGTCACACATGAAAGAAACAGGAGATAAATTCATAAATAGTCCCTAAAAGCTCAAAACCTCACGGGACATCTACCAAAGTCAAAACTAGCACATTAGTAAACACATGCCAAAATTCATGTAAAGCTTTATGGGGTAATCAACTCACACTCAATATGTGGTCAAAACATGGACCTTATTTCAAAAACTGATTTGCAAACATTTTATGCACAATTGGGCAAATCAAAGGATCAAAGTAAACCAAATAAGTCTACCTAGTCTACAATGGTCATCACCGGAGGATGTTTTTTCTTTTTTTCTTGTGCATGCTCTTAAGCTAAAATTCAAAAGAAACTAATAAAAGAAAAACTAAAATACAACCTAGAATGAAAAGGAAACTAAATGCACTTCTAAAATAGTGCTAAACAAAACTAAAACCTAAAATAAAAACTCTAAAAACTATCGCAAATAACATATACAAAACACAAGCACACCGAACCAAATCAGGCATCAGACGCCAAAAATAACGACAAACTCCCCTATGCTTGAATCAATTATTGCCCTCAATATGAGCACATAAGAGAAAAATAGAAGGAGAGCAGCAGCAAGCAATCAGAAGGGAGGTGGTGGAGGAGGATAGGGTGTTTGGCCACAAGAGATATGTCACTCCCGCCAAGTCTCCCAACTTGGCTAATAGTCCTGAAAATATTGAGTCTGGGTAGTAAGCATCCCATGAAGCTCATCATGGTGCTCTTGGACAAAGCTCCGAAGAGGGGCATTCTCAGAAGCAACAAAGGCTCGGAGGGACACT
Organism: Selenicereus undatus; assembly: GCA_017589665.1. NCBI lineage: Eukaryota > Viridiplantae > Streptophyta > Magnoliopsida > Caryophyllales > Cactaceae > Selenicereus > Selenicereus undatus. Next base: position 91,146,025 of record JACYFF010031957.1, read on the forward strand.
TGCTCCTTTAAGGGTGTCTTGGAGGTCGGTGTAGTCAGAAGGGGGTGGTTGAGAGGAAGAACTAGGTCTGACTTGACTAGAATGAGGGGCTGGATGATGTGGTGCTGGTTGAACAACCTCGGCATCATGAGGTACCCAATAAATGTTAGCATGATGAAGTAAGGTAGTTCGATCGACATTAGGAAGTAGCAAAAGCCAGTCTCTAGGGTAAATCTAACAAAAACACATAGCCTCAACTTTACAAAAGTTCATGATTTCAAAGGCAGCTTGATCAAGCCACTCGGACCCAAAAACTCTATCCTTAGGGTTAGGCTCAATACCCAAAAATCTAGTAACAGTAGACATAATACCACCTATGACCATCCTAACCTTAGTGCTAACAGCGGCACAATGCAATTGCCTGGCCAAAAATGAGCTGGGGTCAAGCTGGACACCCTTAAGCGTACAAGACAAGAAGTATAACTCAAACAATCTTAGGACATTCAGACTATCATCTCGAGCAAGGAAACAGCAAGCCAGGATACGCTGAGCTACTCGATTGCAAGGGTTCCTAGTATGTGTGCACTTCGATGAACTAGTGTTGTATGTAACACTGCCCGAAAGCTCGCCCCAAAATGCATTTGTGTTGAATTCGCTGGGGACTTATCGATGCAGTAAATCCATAATAGGTAGAAAACCAATATACCATTCAAGGTACCTAAGTTCAATTCATATAATTGTCCTTGCAAATAAAACGATATGTACTTGGGTTGACATTAAGGCTCTCTAGTGACGTCGACATGGGGTGTATTCAGGAACTCTAGGGTCAGGTCCAGGTAAGTATGCTCTTTTATTTCAATAAAGTGTCTCATACCACCTCGTGCAAAAAATCACCTAATATCATCTACCATTCCTTATCGAGCTGACAAATCCTCATCATAATATCGAGTTGCCACAACCATGCATTCAAACAGTTATATTTAACTATAAGATTAGGATTCATTAAACCAAGGGGGTGAGGAATATTACCTTGAGCACGCCCATTCGTTGAGGTTAGGGATGTCCTTTGAGGTCAGGTTGGTGCTTGACTTGAGGATCTAACCTCCTTGATACTCCTTTGTCTTTTGGTAGGTGCCATTAGTGCAAATTGAAACAAAAATTAAAACTAAAATCTGAATAAAAAATTTGTGGAAGAAAAATGAAGATTTCAAATAAAAAGAAGAAGAATTCAAAAGAGAAAAAGATGGTTATGGGGAATGACCAAAGGTGAGATGAGTTTGAAGAAAAAGAAGAAGAATAAGATGAAATTTATGGGAGAAAGAGAAAGTTTAAGTGAAAAGGATGAATTTTAAGTGAAAATAGGTGAAAAATGAGAAGAAATGAGGTAGGATTCAAAGTGTTTAGCTATGGATGTGTAGAAGGAGAAAATGGAGGTAGAGAGAGAAGGAGCTTCAAAGAAGAAGATGAGTTGAGAAAAATTGAAGGATCACTGTGGTCAAAACCGTTGACCCCTGACCATCGCAGATCACCACAGACCGTAGGGTTCACCATGGTCTGACTGTGGTGTCTGCTTACACCATTTTTTTCGATTTTCCTTGTTTGCACCCCATGACCGCGGTACTAAGTTTCTTGGCCGTGAAGCCTAACATTTTACATATTTCTTTCTTTTCTCTCTATTTTTTTCTTTTTTTCTCCTTCTTTATCTCTCGCTTTCTTTTCTTTTTCTCGTGTATTTTTTTATCATTTTTCTATTTTTTTCTAGCTACATAAAAAATGAAAAAAATGAAAGCTAATAAAAGAAAAAGGAAAAGAACTTAGGTTGTTTTCCATGAACGTTTTTTTAAGGTCAAGAGCGTCACCCTTCTTCTATGCTCGGTTTGGATCAGTGAACATATGGATGTTGACCTTATCAGTAGGTTGTCACAAAGATATGGTTTTAATCACTGTCCATTGACTGTGAACGCACTGGTAGACTCACTACATATTTCAACTTCTCTACTAGGTTGAACTTTGGTGATCTTAAATGGTCCCAACCAGCGGGATTTCAATTTGCCTGGAAACAATCTCAATCTTGAGTTGAATAACAGGACAATGTCACCTTTGTTGAACCCCTTCTTCATGATAAGTTTATCATGCCATTTCTTAGTTCGCTCTTTGTAAATATGCGAACTCTCATAGGCCGCCAACCTTAGTTCATCTAGCGTGTTTAGTTGCAAGAATTTTTGTTCTCCGACTGCCTTAAGATCAAAATTGAGTGTCTTTATAGCCCAGTATGCCTTATGTTTCATTTCTACTAGCAAGTGACAAGACTTCCCAAACACTAACCGGTATGGAGTGGGCCTAGAGGAGTCTTGTAAGTGGTGCAATGTGCCCAAAGAGCATCATCAAGCTTGAGGGATCAATCTTTGTGGGACTGATCCACCATTTTCTTCAATATGCTCTTTAATTCTCTATTCAAGAGTTCCACTGGCCCACTTATTTCGGGATGGTAAGGCATAGCAATCTTATAAAATATCCCATATTTTTTTAACACTGATTCAAGAGGTTTGTTGCAAAGGTATGTGCCATTGTCACTTAGAAGAGCTCTTGACATGCCAAACCTTGTGAAAATATTTTTCTTGAGAAACTTAAGGACAACCTAGGAATCATATATTGGGCAGGCTACGGCTTCTGCCCACATAGAAACATAGTCAACTGCCACAAGAATGTAAAGGTTGTTATGGGAAGGAGGAAAAGGACCTATGAAGTCAATCCCCTATACATCAAACAACTCTACCTCAAGTATGCCACTTTGAGGCATCCCATGCCTCTTGGAAATATTCCCTGTTCGCTGACATCTATCACAAGTCATGAGAAATTTCCTTACGTCCTTGAAAAGCGTTGGCTAATAGAAACCTGCTTGGAGTGCTTTTGCAATCGTTTTATCTTATCCAAAGTGGCCACCATAGGTTGAAGCATGGCAATGGTGCAAGACACTACAAACCTATTCTTCAGGCAAGCATCTTCTATAAATCCCATCTTCACATAGCTTGCAAAGGAAAGATTCTTCCTACACATAGTATTTGGCGTCGGTAAAATGCTTCTTTCTTTGTTGGTAGGACAACCCTTGAGGTAACACTCCGCACACGTTGAAGTTAACCAAATCAACATACCATAGGGTAGTTTGTTAGGATATAGTGAATAGTTCCTTATCAGGGAAAGAGTCATCAATGGGGAGCTCTTCACTAGGGGTGGCCTTGGGGCCTAGGCGAAATAGATGATCGGCAACCACATTTGCCAACCCAACCTTATCTTTGATCTCCAAATCAAACTCTTCAAGAAGGAGGACCCATCGGATGAGTCGAGGTTTGGAGTTGGATTTCTTCGTTAAATGTTTCAAAGTGGCATGATCTATACAAATAATGACCATAGAATTGATTAAGTAGGATTGAAATTTTTCCCAGCAAAAGACAACCGCTAAGAATTCTTTCTCTGTCGTCGCATAATTCACTTGAGCCCCGTCAATAGTGCGGCCTGCATAGTATATGGCATATGGCTTATTGTCCTTTCGTTGGCCTAAAATGGCGCCCACTGCATAGTTACTTGCATGACACATTACTTCAAAAGATAGCTCTTAATCAGGAGTTTGCATCATTGGGGTAGTGATTAATGCCTCTTTTAACCTGTGAAAAGTACTCAAGCATTCTTCATTAAACTCAAAAGGCACATCCTTAACAAGCAATTAGGCGACAAGCTTTGCAATTTTTAAAAAAGCCTTTACGAAAACGTGTTCGAGAAAACTCTTTACACCCTTTACAAAAGTTCGTGTTGGCAATTACTCAATCACCTCCACCTCTGCTTTGTCAGCTTCAATGCCTTTATTAGAGACAACATAACCAAGGACAACCCCCTCTTGTACCATAAAATGACATTTCTCCTAATTCAAGACCAAATTCATGTCTTCCCATCTTTGCAAATCCTTGGATAAGTTATCCAAGCAATGGTCATAGGTTGCACCATACATAGAAAAATCATCTATGAAGACTTCCATTATGTCCTGAACAAAATCAGAAAAAATAACCATCATACAACAATGAAATGTGGCAGGGGCAATGCATAACCCAAAGGGAATCCTTCTATAAGCATATGTACCATAAGGACATGTAAAAGTTGTCTTTTCTTAATATTAGGATGGATAGAAATTTGAAAGAATCCCGAATATCCATATAAGTAGCAAAAATAGGAATTCTTAGCCAACCGTTCAAGCATTTGGTCAATGAAGGAAAGGAAAAAATGATCTTTACAGGTGGCCTTGTTCAATTTCTGATAATCAATGTACATATGCTAGCTCGTGACAGTCCTAGTAGGGATTAACTCATTATTCTCATTTTCTACAATAGTCATCCCTTCTTTCTTAGGTACAACATGGACTGGACTTATGCTAGCACTGTGGGAGATAGGGTAGATAATGCCAGCTTTAACCAACTTCAAAATCTCCTTTTTTACCACCTCTTGCATGCTAGGGTTCAATCTTCTTTAGTGTTCAATTGAATGCTTATGGTTGTATTCCATTAAGATTCGATGCATACACAAAGAAGGATGAATTCCCTTTAAGTCATCAAGGGTGTATCCTATAACTTTACGATGCTTCTTATGTACTCTAAGCAAAGAGTCAATTTGGGATGCATTTAAACTTGCATTCACAATCACTGGATATGTCGATCTCGGTTCAAGAAATTCACACCTCATGGATGCAGGGAGAGGTTTCAGTTCTACCTCAAGAGCTTTTGCCTTATCAGATGGGGGAATATTTTCATCTTGTAGTGATTCCACCTTAGCAATAGAAGGCGTAATTGGTGGGGAGACTTCTAGAAGTTGGGCACATTTGGCAACATCAGGATTTTCATCCTTAGAAGTGCTATTATTCAACATTAAGTGCTCAAGTGGATCATTAGAATCAGGGTTAGACATAGTTTCCCGTATCAATCTATCAACAACGTCCATCTTATTACATTCATCTGAAAGGGAAGGAAACTTAGCAGCTTTTAGTAAAGTAAACTCTACATGATCATCCCCTACGTCAAAAAATAGCGTACTATTTTTCATATAAATACGACACCCCATGGTGGCCAAGAATGGCCTCCCAAGAATGATGGGGATGCTCATGTCGTCCTCCATTTCTAAAATCACAAGGTCTATCGGCACATATAAATCTCCTACTTTTATTGGAATATCCTCTAAAATACCCACAGAGTATTTCACATAGCAGTTTGCCAATTGAAAGCAGATAGTAATCGATTTAATCTCTCCTAGTTCTAATTTTTCACACAGAGGAAGGGGCATCAACCTCACACTTGATCCTAAATCAGACAAAGCACGGTCTACAAGCATATTCCCTATCAGGCATGGAATTGAAAAACTACCGGGATCCTTCACCTTAGCTGGAAGCTTGCTTTGGATCGCTGCACTGCATTCTTTAGTCAAAGCCACAGTTTCATGTTCTTCTAACTTTCTTTTGTTAGACAGAATTTCTTTCAAAAATTTAGCATATGAAGGCATTTGAGTCAGGCATTTAGTAAATGGAATGTTTATGTAAAGTTTCTTAAGGACTTCTAAAAACTTCCCAAATTGCAAATTGAGTTTTGCTTTAGCCATCCTTTGAGGAAATGGTAAAGGTGGGGTGTAGGCTTTTGGGGAAATGATCTTAGGGTCCATAAGAACCTTGTCAGACTTATGCACAACATCACCAATCACCTTCTTAGAAGGTGTCGACTCCTCGTCCTCAACATTCTAAATATGCTCATTCTAGTCATACAAAGACTCATTATTGGTAATCCCCTTAGGTCCATCCAGTTGTTTCCCTCCTCTCAAAATTATAACATTGCATTGCTCCCTATGATTAGGTTCTAGCTTGTAGTAAGTCTATTTGGGGGCATAGATAAACAACTACCTTTTTGGGCAATCTAGTCTTCCAACATCTTGTTATGAGTTGTAAGCACATCAACCTTTGAGGCTAATTTCTTAATATACTCATCTTACTTTTGTTATGCCATGGGCATACTTTCCATCGTTGCTTCTAAATTGGACTTTAGGGGCACTTGAGAAGGGAAAGAAGGTCTTTGAAAATCGGGAGGTGGTTTAGCATTCATTAGGACCATATTCGAAGGGTTTGGATTATACCTATATGAGAAATTTGGATGAGTCTTCCAACCTGGATTGTAGGTACTAGAGTAAGGGTCATTGATCAGTCTTGGGTTAAAGTTTTGAACATAGTTAATTTCACTAGAGTGTTCAAAAAAATGACTCCCAACTTGACAATTCAAAGTCACATGCTCAATAGAATCACAAATATCATACGGGGAAGGGGCACTAGAATTCCCAGCATTAACATTCATCCGGTCCAATCTCTGAGTGATAGCATTTACTTTAGTAGAAAGTAAAGTAAACGCATCAACTTCAAGCTTACCTCTAACCCATTTGGGTTGGCCTCATTCAGTGGACCATTGAAAATTATTAAGCACCATCTCCTCAATTAGGTTATAAGTCTCATCTTCAGTTTGGCTCATCAAGGTTCCTTCCAGCACCGCATCAATAGTGGACCGAACATGTTGGGTCACACCATTATAAAAACTTAGATAATCATCCAACGATGAAGACCATGATGGGGGCATAAACGCAGCAAATCTTTAAACTGCTCTCAAGCTTCATAGAGCATATCTTCATCTTTTTGCGTAAAGTTGGTGATTTCATTCCTTAAACTTGCCATTTTGCTTGGAGGAAAAACTTGGCGAGGAAAGCTCTTGTTAACTCATCCCAAGTGGTAATACATCCCGATGGCAAAAAAATGTTGGCAAGCTCTTGCTTTATCCCTTAATGAGAAGGGAAATAATCGCAATCGAATGGCATTGGTGGAGACTCCATTAAGCTTCAACATGTCGCAAACCTCTAAAAAGTCCGAGAGGTGTATATTCGAGTCTTCCAAAGGAGTTCCTCCAAACTGGGATTATTGCACCATGGAAATGAGTGCCGGTTTGAGCTTGAAATTATTGGCATCAACATTAGGGCAAGTGATGCTTGAGGCGATCCCTTGGACTCTAGGGGTAACGAAATCCTGAAGCGTCCTTCTTTGGTCACTTCCTCATCTCGCCATGTTTGCTGGATTCCTTCTTGTCTCGTGTCTTTGTTTTTCAATCTTTTGCTTCTTTCTCTTTAAGCGGAAAGTTCTCTCAATCTCAGGATAGGATTCATATAGGGATGGACTTCGCATAAACGGGAAAGATTCTTGCAAGAACTATCACCAACACTACCAGTGGAATCAAACAAGAAAAATAAAAAATAAAAGTAAAAGATAATAAAATACTCCGTCACTTTTGTAAGACTAACTCAATAGTTAACAAATTGGTACCCAACAACGGCACCAAAAACTTGACCACTGCCGCAAGGACATGGGTAGTCGTAGTATAGATGAAATGATCCTCCTCAGTGACCAAAGTAATCTATCGAGCTTTTTCTATCAAAATATGCTAAGCAAATTCTAAATCAAGGGGTTTTTATTCAACAACTTCAAACTTACTAATTCTATATCAATTAAGGAAAAACACCTAGGAATTTATGTAGTTAGAAAGGTGATTGGATCAAAACGATAAACATGTGCTTTTCTCTAATCGGTTAATTTCAAGAAATTGCAATCTATCCAAAAATTTAGTCTATGCTTTCGAAATCAACCAAATTTGCCTAAACTAAGCAAAAGTCTTTCTTTAAAACTAATTTGTCTTAATCCAATTTGAATATTTTTTATTATACTCTAGTCCTCCCAACATGCAAATCTTTTTTTCGAGTCGACATTATGTTACGCTTTATCAAGCAGTCTAACAATCAAATGTCACATTTCAATTTTTCACTCAACTGTTTCAAGTGTGCAAGAAAACTTTGGCAAAAATCCACTTACAACATGATAATCACTTGACAGAATGAAATCAAACCAATCATGAAACAAGCACAATTCTATTGATTAAAACATTATCCAGCTACACTTTTATAAACTAACAAATCCCTAGACAAAATAAACCGCTCGCACATGATTAAAGATTAAACAACTAACCAATAATTCGGCGAAATCTGAGAGAAAGGGCTTAACAGAAATAACCTCGAACAAGGACTTTACACCACCTCAAAACCATGCACACTCAAGATTTCTCACTAAAACAATAATCAAACTAAAAATCCTAACTAAAAAGAGCAAACTTTGAGAAAGAAAGTGACCTATGTTATGCTTCCTCTCCTTCTTTGCTACTGAACGACGACACGTTATAGAGAAGCTTAGATGTTTTCAGCCACACAGTCGAAAGAAGACAAAGATGCAGTAGTTATACAGCTCACCACGGTCCGACCATGATTTTTGCTGGAACCGATTTTCTTCTCTTGTCCTACCCCACGAGCATAGCATCACATAGGTCTCCATGGGGGAGGTGAAAATACATGCAATAAGGGTCAAATGCTAGGTAAAAAGGCCTGAAATCCTGCAAAACACATCAAACAAATATATCCAAACATAAATTGAGAATATGAGTATAAATAGTGACTTAAAGCACATAATTCTCCTAAAAAATGCGGCAAAATGGCCTTCAAATTATGTATACATTAAGCACTTATCACAAAGGTTGCAATTAATAAAGATCACTTGAAACCATTTTAACAATACAAATACACTTTTGGAGCAGAGTCGTTAGCAAGCGATAAACAAATGCTTGCTTTAGAAGTGAGAGAGATTTCAAGGATTCAAGTATGTTTAGTACTCGTACCGTTAAAAAGCTCACATTATTTTATAAGTACTAAAATCTCATTACATACAAGTATTCGATGAATCATTTTGAAGCATTACTTTGCCACATAATCAAGTGGACCCATCGATTATCAATTATCAAGGCATAGGTTGTTCAATTCACCTACAACTTTAGCTCACGGTTCTCGATCGGCCTGGGAGGCATGAACCTATTAAATAATTGAGCACATATATGAGCTGATCAATTTCTGATCAGTTTGAGTTCCACTTTCAGATAATACCTGGTAACAGTTTTACTTAAATTCTCTTCCTGTCCATTTTTCGAACTGAAATGCATTGAAAGGTGGGCAGCCAACTAAATTATTCTAGATGTTGATTTCACAACATGATGATAAGCGTACTCGGCTTCAGTTCATTTTTTAAAAATATTTGTATGTTTTTTGTTTTAGTTAAGAGATGAGTAGATAGACTTATTGATGCACCAATGGAGGAGCAACAAGGTGAGCGGCAATCCAATCCTCTAAAAAAAGACATCAAGGGGGTTGCCCATCTTATGCAAGAGTTTAGCCTAGGTATGATTTCTGATTCGTACCCACACAAGGCTAGACTTTGTTACCTTGTGTCTTGACTTTTGCTTAGCCATTAAGGTTTAATTGTAAGCCAAGTATTTTGTTTAATTGTAAGCCAAGTATTTTGCTTAATTGTAAGCCTAGTATTTTGCTTAATGGTAAGCCTAGTATTTTGCTTAATTGTAAGCCAAGTATTTTGCTTAATTACTAGCCAAGTATTCTCTCTTGTATATGCCTATATAAAGGCCACTATTCACTTGTACATCTCAAGTTGGTGAAGTAAAGAAGGTTGAGTTTACTCCCTCAAGTGTCTCTCTCTCTTGCTTATCTTTGAGTTGGCTTCTCAAGGTGGTGATCAAGAGTCCTTTCCTTGATTATTGAGTGGTGTTACTTATCTCATTAATCCAAGAAAGGGAAGCCCTAAGTAGCTTGGTGGTGTTACTTATCCAAGGTACTTAGCCTCATTTGTTTGTCTTCTCATTTAGCCACAAATCACCCTTTTCCATTCAATACTTGAACACCCTTCTTGGCTCTTTCTTTAAGGCTTAGAAGTGCTTCAAGTATCCCAAAAATCCAAGTTTGCACAAGGGAAAGCTTTAGGCAACTTTTTGGCAAACTCCAAGAAAATGGCACAAAACTGCACCCGGGACGGCCAGCAGAGTGGCACGGTCTACCCGTGCTGAGTGGCACGACCGTGCCACCCCCCCTCCCGTGGTGTTTTGCTCCAGCAGAGTGGCACGGTCTAACCGTGCTGAGTGGCACGACCGTGCCACCCCCCC
>JACYFF010031957.1:91156122-91174642 GCA_017589665.1 Selenicereus undatus
TTAGATATTAAGATCCCTCCTTGGTTTGAGGCCATAGAGGTGCATCACTTATCCCTAACAAGCCAAAGGAAGTAAGAAGTGGAAGAAAGGCTCATGACTTTCGCAGTTTGGCGCAAATAGATGCTTACACAATGGATTTTGGCATGGCATGAAGACTTAACAAAGCTTAAAGGCCATGCTAGATTATATTGTGAATAAGCACGCCTAATGTAGAGTTATAAGTCATGTAATCTTGCTATATCTAGTTGAGTTACAATTAAAATTGTAGTTTGTAGTTGACTTGAATTCTTTTGCTTAATGGGACTTACAAATGTGAAAGTAGACCTGCTATAAGGACGTGTAGTCATTAAATAGCCTTGTCTAGCTTAAGACATTGGCAATGTCTCCGGTCGTTAAGACTTCTGATGCAACCATGTTATTGAATAATTCATATTAAGCTAATTAAGTAATCAGGAATTGGGGACATTATGATAACTAATCACCAAATGTTTCTTAAGCACAAAAAATCTGCAACTCCTCCTTCTACGCATCAAAGAAAATCCTAAAATTATCGGTAAAAACCCAATCTAAATCTCTATGAAGCATCAAAACAAAGGGGGGAAAAAAACCTAACCACAATTGTTATCGAGAACTCATCGCCAACCCCTAGATGACCTTAATGGCACCCTATTCTTGTAATAGCCACGACTAAGACAATGCTCTTAGGGGTGAGCGAGACCACTAAGTAATTGGACTTTACGAATAAAATGCCTTTTCAGAATAAAGTGTGATGCATAAAGCATCAAGGGTAGGTTTGGTTTTGTAACTTTGCAACTAATGAATTTAGGATTGCATAAGTTGTTTAGTCCATTTCATTTAGTTTATGAGGCCCAAGTTATGTATGCCAAGCCCTAAGTTAACTCTTGGCAACACCCTCATCCACACCAAGGCCCAAGTTAACTTTCCTTGGTCAAGTTGGTCACCGTTCCAGCATATCACTCGGTTTCCGCTTGGCTTCTCACCACCCTATTGCAGTCTAATTGTGGCGATCTACATTCTTTGGGAAGCTCAAGGAGTTAACTTTAAGATCAAGCAATAAAATCTTAAGTTAGGTTGCATTCTAATTTTCTAAAGTGATACAAACCCCAACTCATATAGTGCTAGTTTTTATCGAAAACCTTACTGAATTTGGGTCAAGTTAATATCCTACCTAACAAAGCCCAAATTATGCAAGCCCAAGTTTTGGTGATTCCTTAAGATGTCTATTTTAGCCCCATAAGCCAAAATCAGGCATGGAATTTCAATATTGGAAGAAATGGCCCAAATATGTGCAGTGTGTAGAAAATTCTAATTTTGGAGCAATCTGAAATTTGGCCTTAAATGAGAATGTATAGTTGTTATCTTTGAGATCAATTAGTATAGGGTGATTCTACACATGCCAATTAAGATTTTTCGGGTGGTGGGAGCCTTATTGGAGGTGCAGAACCTTCTAGAACCGTCCTGGAAAGAGGGACAAGAATCCTGAAAAAAATACAGCTCACTTTGGTTGTAATTATCTTAGTAAATTGATTTATTTCCCTAACATAATTTGTAATCCCCCTATTGGTACCCTTACGCCACTATTATAACAACTAACCCCTCCCCCCTCCCCGATTGTGTGTTTATAGACCCCACTACCACCATGTAAATGATGTTTGAGTTTAATTATGAATGAAAAGGCAAATGACTATTTTCTTTTACTAAAATCCCTAGATCTTTATCTCTTTAATCTAGAGTGGTGAAGACAGTGCTTCCTTTAGAATTCTTCTTTGCTGCGTAAGAGGCTATAGGAGATGAATTAGGTGGAAAGTTTTGAGTCTTTCCTATAGAGTTCTTCTTGGGTGGCTATGAGCTTTTGATAGAGGAACTTGGTGGGAAGTGTTTAATCTATCTTTTAGGTCTTACCTTAGGTCAAAACTCACAATCTTATTGAATGTTTGAGATTGAATATGAAAGGCATCCTTTAGTGCGATTGTTTTCCTCATTACTTTTTATCTTAGGAGCTTAAAGATTCTATTACTAATCAAGTTGACATCAGCTCAAATAATGTCTCATCAAATTGGTCTTAGAACTAGAGCTTTTTCATGGGTGGTTATTGAAACAAAACCTTCACTGATTCAAGCACCTAACTACCTTTTCAATTTCATGTCCAAAATTCACACTTTGGCTCTTCAAAATTTTTCTTCATCTACCTATCTTCATCAACCCTCATGAGTCCACGAAGAACCCTAATTATAGCCCAAACACAATCCCTAACCTAAACACATCCCTCAAGCTCCACAAAAAGTTTGTAAAAAAAAAAAAAAACCCCCAGGCAAATATTTGGCACAGGCACCCTGTGCTACTTGGCACTATCGTGCCACTTTCCTTGCATGCTTATTCCTATTCTAGAGATTTGGAACAACCGCCTAATTTCATTTTTCTAATATCTTGTCTGTGCCACCCCTAGCACGTTCGTGCTTCACCTATTTCCGTCATTCTCCCTCTGTTCGCCTTAAAAATGACTACCAACTATGGCCAATGAAGCAAATGCTTCTCAATAAGCCCACGAGATAGATAAGGTCGTTGTTAGGCTTGAAGTTCAAATAAGGAAGCTTAGTAAGCAAATGACTTTTATGAAGAAGGCCATGAAAGAGTCTCCTTGCTTTAATAGTATTAGTTTGGATCCTACCATCTATTTTAGATAGGGTTCAATCACTTGAAGATTATTTTGAGGTTAAAGGGTGTTATAATGACCAGAGTTTCTTGATAATTACCCAAAAACTCCAAGGTTATGCCTACTATTGGTTCAAATGCATTAGGAGGAAGAGGGATCTTTAAGGGAAATCTACAATCAAGACTTGGAGTAGGCTCAATTCATAATGGATGAGAGATTTAACCTAGATCAACTCTTTGAAGAGGAATCCTTGAAAGAGGTAGCCATTGTCATTCGTAAGAAGATCAAGGTTCAAGAAAAAGAAGAGCCTACCACGATTCAAGAAAGGCGCTCAGGGAGAGAATGAGATCATTTCGGACCTTGAAGAAAAAGAAGTCGAATCAAAGCTCAACTTGAAGGTTGTGCTACCTGTTGCATTTCACACCCACTCTTATGCTCTCCATTGTCCCAATTTGGGAATTGAGGTGAATATCACTAAGGAAGCTCTTTCATGTTTAATGAGAAAATTGACAAATGAGGCTATCTATGATCTGTTTCCTATGGATGCTTGGTATCTATTTTTTAGGAGGCCATTAAAATTTGGCCCTAAGATTGTCATTCATGAGAGATCCAACTTCCAAGGCAAGACTCTCACTCTGAATCTCAATCTGCTAAATTCCCCCTCAACCTCAAACCCCACGAAAATTGAAGTTCCATAAAGAAATCATTTGAACTTCCAAGCGAAATGTGAAACTCTCACCCTTGTTGGCACAAAGATCATTCAACTAATTTGCCCTTAAAAGCTAGTCTCAACAAATGGAGGTTGTGAATGATAAGGAAATTGTTTTAGGTTTAAGTTGTGATTATTATATTGAGACTTTCAATAGTCTCATGAATGTCGAAAGAATTGTTGATCCCATTGAAGTACACCCTAAAGGCTTCAACAGCTCCTATGTGTTTAACAAGGATGGTACTCTTAGCACAATGAGTGTTCTGAAGGGGTGCAACAAGTTGTCCAGATTGGTATCCTTGGGTTTCAATCACAGGGATTTGAGGGTAAATCCTTCTGAAGAGGGAGAGTTTGATGCATAAAGTATGAGTGGTAGGTTTGGTTTACAACTTTGCAATAAATGGGTTTAGGATTAAATAAGTTGTTTATTCTATTTCCTCTAGTTTATGAGGCCGATGTGTTGCATACCAAGCCCCAAGCCAACTTTTGACTACACCCTCATCCACACCAAAGCCTAAGTCAACTTTGCTTGGTCAAATTGGTCATCGTTATTATAGCATATCACTTGCTTTTGACTTGGCTCCTGCCCACCCTATCAATGCCCAATTTGGGTGATCTATGCCTCTTTGGAAATAGGGAGTTAAATTTAGGATCATGCTATAAAATCCCGAGTTAGAATGTGTTTGGATTCCCTAAAGTGATAAAAACCCAAACTCATACAGTGCTAGTTTTTGTCAAAAAACTTGCTGAATTTGGGTCAAGTTAATATCCTACTTAACAAAGCCCAAAAAAAGTAAGCCCAAGTTTTGGTCACTCCTAAGATGTCTATTTTACCCCTAAAAGATAAATTTAGGCATTAAATTTCAATATTTGGAGAAATGGCCTGAAGATGTGGAGTGTGCACAAAAAATCCAACTTTAAAGCAATCTGGAATTTGGTCTTAATTGAATAGCATGTAGCTATTATCGTTGAGCGTAATTAGCATGGGCTAATTAAATACACATATGAAGGAAGATTTTCCAAGTGGCGAGACCCTCGTTGGAGGTGTAGAGCCTTCTCAAAGCCTCCTAGATGGAGGATGGAGGAATCCTAGAAAAATACAGCCCAGCTTTGTTGTAATAATCTTAGTAATTTGATTTATTTCCCTAAGATAATTTGTAATCTATCTATGGGTACAGTTGCCCCACTATTGTAACCGTTACCCCCAATTTTGGGTATTTATACACCCTAACAACTCCATGTAAACGGAGCTTGAGTTGAATTATGAACGGAAAATCAATGCCATTTTCTCTCACTATAATCTCTACATCTTTATCTCATTGATCAATTGTAGTGACTAGAGTCTTTCCTTCAGAATTCTTTGGTGGCTAAGAGCTATTAGGAGAGGAATTTAGTGGAAAGTTTTGGTTCTTTCCTTTAGAGTTCTTCTTGGGTGACTATGAGCCTTTAAGAGAGGAACTTAGTCGGAAATGTTTTATCTATTTTTTAGGTATTACCTTGGGTCAAAACTTAAAATCTTATTGATTGCTTGAGATTGAATCCAAAGGAAGCATCCTTTGGTATGATTATTTGTTATTTTTTTGTCTTAAAAGCCTGAGGATTCCATCACTCATCAATTTGGTGTTAGAGAAAGTCATTTCTCATCAAAGTACCTTCACCTTTTAGAAGATGGCCAAATCCAAATCCAAATCCAACGCCCCAAAAATTCCGCCACCAAGTGAGGGTAGGGGGATCTAATATAGCAGTCTTACCCTTGAATTACAAAATTACAAATAGACTGATTTGGTTAGATCCTATATCTGAAAACTATAGACTATTTACTACTTCATAGAAAAGAAGTAGAGAAAGTTTAGAGATGCATTTTGTTTTAGTCCACTATAATCCAAGCTAAAAAAAATAATCCAAACTTGTCTTTTTTAGTTTTACATATTACGGGACAAAGCTTTTGAAAGACGCATAGTACAACACTTCAAATGGCGTGGCATTGTCTAATTTATGTAAAAAAAAAAACTAAGAAATATCTCGCCCATTATTTTCACCAAAATAATTACAATTTTGTGATGAGTGTTGGACCACCTACAACGAGATTACATACTACTCCAAAATAATATGTATTTTTTGTGGCCTGACTAAATTAGAATTGTAAAAATGTGGCTTTTAACGGCGGCAAAAGCGTACCCTCGTAATTTTTTGCCATAATTGAAATAATTTCTTGTAGTGAGAAATGAGTGTTTTTTTTCCTATTTACAAAGATAAAATGTTGCAAATAAATAAGAAATAAGATACAGCAGAATAAAAAAAAATGTTGGAGAAGACCAGTTATGGTCTGAGGCATGTTAGACACTATCATTCGAGGTAATTCTGCCCACCTTCAGTATCTGTTCTACCCAAAAGGCTCTGGCAGTCACCCTCACCAGATACAACACGCACATGCTTCCCAATCATGTGCATTCACGGGTGAGGTAACATATACGGAATATTGAGTTTGTGCGATCTAAAAACATGAAATGCGTCGAGTTACTAGTTTTATCAAGGAAATAGGCTTTTCTGTGTGTGTAGTTGATCCCTCAGTGAAATACCTCAATTCATAGAGCCAGAACGGATGTTTAATATTAGCTACTTTTTTTACTAATAAATCAACAAAAATCATGCTGGAAAAGCTCTTTCATAAAATAGCGCTTCGTGAAATCCAATCAATGACGCCAGGCAAAAAGCTTTAATGTCAAATACGCTAGCACTTAGCGTGAGTAATTTGATAGCAAATAGAAGTCTGCGGAGTTTGCCAGCGAATAAGAGATAAACGTAACTTTGACTAGATAGGGATAGAGATTAGGCAAATGATTCGGAATGTCATCAAACTGATACTAAAACAAACACTATCTATGCTACTTTTTCAATAAATATAGTGAAGAAAATTCTTTTGAAATAATAGTTTTTACATTAATCGCATTAATCACGAATCTAGTGGCCTTTCGGCTATATGAACTAGATCTATCTAGGATAGTATGACTTGTAGAATATGGTGGGTAAAATATTGAAGAACTTTGAAAGAGAGGAGATAGAGCGGGAAACAAGAGAGATAAGCTCTGCATGCTCATTCTGAAAATGAACCAAGGATCTTACATGAAGGAGAGGGAATAGCTACCTATATACACGGGCTATGCTACAAGCCTACAACTAATAACAACTTCAGATGTACAATAACTAACTCCATGCTGATGTGGCGATATTGTAACTACTTCCTCAGCATTTATAACACAACGTGAAATTGGGGCACAATCCAACAAACCAAGCCTTGTACGTGGATAATTATGCTGGGATTCGCTCAAAGGCCTCGTCATCAAGTCTGCAACTGGTTCTCTAGATGAGACATCAGCAGTTTGCAGAAAAACCTTCAACAACTTTACCCCTTGTCTAATGGTAGTCAATATTGAGGTGTTCTGCTCTCTAATGGATTAGTGAATTCGCTGTTACAAGCTATGCAGCTTTTTTATCACAGTGCTTGGCAATGGGTGCAAGGAATATGAAGATCATGCATACGATGTGAAATCCACTCTATCTCAGAAACAATTGTTGACATAGCCATGTATTCTGCCTCTGCACTAGATTTAGCAACTGTCTTTTGTTTCTTGGTCTTCCATGACACCAAAGAACTTCCCAAATATAACAATAACCAGTCAAAGATCTAGCACTGGACTTGGAGGTTCCCGAGTCTGCATCACTAAAAGCAGTGACCTGTAGATCAGTGTTGCAGGATAGTACAACCCTCTATTAGGTGTGCCTTTCTGATATTGCAATACATGCAATGCAGCAAGATCAATTGTTGGTACAAAACAATCAATTGAGAAGAAGGAAAGAAGATAGAACAGATTTAGGATACAAAAGCAACCTGGATTGCTCTAATACCATGTAAAATGTTGAAGAACTGTGAAGGAGAGGAGATAGAGAGGGAAAACAAGAGAGAGAAGCTCTTCATAGTCATTCCGGAATGAATCAAAGATCTTATGTCAAGGAGAGAGAATAGCTACCTGTTTACACGAGCTATGGTGCAACTAATAACGACCTGAGATGTATAATAACTCTATGCTGATGTGGCAATATTGTAACTAATTCCTCAACATGGTGAACAAGATTGGTTTTATGAACTTTGACTAGGTAAAAATAGAAAAACTTTGATTAGTTAAAAATAGAGATTAGGCAAATGATTAGGAATTTTATCCGCTTATAGTAAAACAAAAACTATATTGTTTCTTCAATAAATATGGCGAGCAAAATTCTTTGAAATAATAATTTTTGCAATAATCTGCCACTATGTCAAAAGAATTGAAAAATAAATTTGAGTCAATATTCAATTGTAAAGCATTGTGCCTTTTAGGCTACGAACTGGATCTAGCTAGGATCAGTACATTATGACTTGTACAATATGGTGAAGCAAGTCAAACAGCATTGTTTCTGTTAGCCATTATTCTTTTGGTACAGTTAAAACCATTTCCATCCACATTACATTCTTTAATTATGTCATTTAACATATATTAACTGATGCTATAAGCCGTGCATCGTGCTTGGGTTTCATAAATGTTCCGGACTCCATGCTGAAGGTCACATAGGAACAATTGAACCTCACACTTACATAGTTGAGTCCATCAAGTGTGCCGTGCAACTGGCGCACAACCCTTTATGGATTGTGGATCTCCTATTAAGAGTATAATTCAACCTCATCATTAGAGTATTTTACTATTGATGCCGTACGAATGGGCTCTGCACACTGCAAGAAAATCTAGTTTCTGTAGCACCTAGTTTTGCCACAACATGCTAAAATTCTACTACAATAACCTTTTGTGGCAATTTGAAACTTTGCTACAAAGTTGTCACAAATACTGCGTTACAAAAGGCTATTGTGGCAAATTTTAGTTTGCCACAAAATATATAGATTTTGTGGCAAAATTTAATATGCCACAATTACCAAATTGCTACAATAGCTCATGCTTTGTAGCAAGTCAAACATTGCCACAAAAATGCATTTGCTACAAAAACATGCTACTTGTAGCAATATAATTAGCTACAAAACTACATTTTGGCACCAAATTTTAATATATTTTGTGGCAACTCATATTGTGCCCCTAAAAATTTATAATTATTTGTATTGTACAATTTGTACATTTGAATTTTGTTTTAAACTGGATGGATATATGTTGTTGTAGTAATATAATTAATATTCCCAATTGGTAATGAAATATAATATTATACGTAAATATGCTTAATAAATAAAAACAAATAAAGGAAACCAAAGACAAAAGTTGAATCTTAAAATCAATTCCATATATTAGAAGTTCAATCACATAGTATTACTCTTCATAAGTGTACTTTGTTTATAATTTCTAATCAATGAAAAATTGAACAATTCCGTTAGAAAAGTACTGAAATCCAAGAAGACTAAATTGTGGAAACTAATTAAGAAAGCAAAGAGAAAAGCGAAGCCTTCATGATCAACATCTTATTCTCTTCACTCCGTATGCGTGTTCGACACCGTTCTTTAAATTGGACGCCTATATGAAAGATGAAGTAAATAAAGAAATAAGTATTAATGTTCAGGTACTATTTACATACAAAAAACATGACAATGTATGTTGCGATGATTCTAAAACAAATAAGAAATAGATGAAAACCCTAGCAGCCAATATGTTGTATTGCTTGATGGTCACTAAAATAATCACAAAATTGTCACAATTCACATGCTGCCAGTGCACCAACTACCATGGCCGTCAGTGCAACAACTGCTTCTCCGTGCACAGTTGTAGCCACAACAATTGCACAGTTGCAGCCGCTGCTGTCTGGATAGCACAACTTTCTGCCTGGACAGTGCAACCATTGCTTGTTTAGCACAGCGAGCTGCTGCCTGGATAGTGCAGCCACTACTACCTGCGCAGGTGCGGTGTGCTGCCCGTTCAGTGCAACCGCTGCTGCCTATGCAGGTGCAGTGTGCTGCCTGGAAAGGAGAGCCATTGCTGCCTGCGCAGGTGTAGTGTGCTGCCTGTGCAGTGTAGCCTTAGCTACCTGTGCAGCGGAGCCTCATCCCTATGCAGTACCCAAACAACCCAGCCAGAAAAATTCACATTCCATAAAATACCGATAACTTTGGCATTTTATGAAAAAAGCAGCAAAAGAAAAATCTATCTCCGCACAAAACTCCAATGACGTCAATGATGGTAAATAATACCCATGACAAAGACACCTTTGATAATGATCGTAACCATAGATATATACAACACTGACCTCACTATCTAAATCAAACAACATTGGGCTCACAAACGAGGCACCATGTCAACTCAAACCAAATCAGAAACACAAATCCTCAAAAACACTGTAAGTACTTTCCAGGGCTACACTCACTGTTTGCACAACTAATGCAATGCCAATTCAAACCCTCACAGTTTGCACAACCATCACAATGCCAATTCATATCTCACATTAACTGATACCACCAATGCTGAGCAGGCCCAAGAAGATGACAGTCAATAGACTTATCATTAGCATACATAAAATTTAAGCACAACCATCACAATGCCAATTCATATCTCGCTAAGTCATCCAAAGTATATCAGTGCAACCAAGCAGGACCCACTCCACCCCCAAAACAAGTCAACAACGCGAGGGATAGGCCCCATAAATTTATGGCGCTGAGAAGCTCACTAAGTTGGACAAATCTAGATATTGATGAGCTAATATAATACAGCTAGTGCTACCAAATTAGATCAGTTTTTACGCTTGTGATCAGGCAGTCAGAAGCAATTTGTGAATCATAACAACTTTTGCATAACTAGAATACAAATGAGTATTACCAATGTTATTTTTTTGATAGCATCCTCATTAAGATACAAAGAACATTATGTTCAATGAACCAACAAACCAAGAATAATCAAAATGCCAGATAAAAATGTCTAATTGAATGGTAATTAAATGGTGCGAGAACATGAAACTAAGCATTGAAGACAAGTAATATAGGATCAACCAAAAGGGCAGTAAGTGACTGCACATCTGAACAAAAACCAAATCCAATCGACCTAGTCAAGTTCGAATAGGCAAATTTTCCACTAAGGCATTCCACCTCGACCCAAAATTGATCAACCCAAATAATAGTTTGCTATGTCAAGAGCAAAGTACGATGAGTGAAACCAAACAACCAACCTGCCCCCAGGATGAGTGAAACCAAACAACCAAACCTGCCCTCAGGAGAGCATAATAAGACAAAATACACAAGTCCCATAAATTGATGCTGAGAAAACTACCAAATTAGACATATTGAAATTCTGATTAGTTAATAACATAAGTTAATGTTGCTAAACCATGTTAGTGTCAGAGTCCCCACGCAGATAATCACGTCGTCCGGTCAAGGACAACATATTTACATGGCTACACCTTATATTTCTAGAAATTAGTTATTACTATCCTCAAGAACAAAACAAAAAAGACAGAACACTCAATGAACCAACAAAGTATCCATGTAATATCAATGAAACAATCAAGCAACTACAAATCCTATCGCAAGAACTTGAAAAAGAAACTAATAGGTAGTGAGTAAAGAGATCATACCAAAAGCACAATAAGGCATTGGAGCTAGCCTGCCAAGCAAGTTAGTGTACTGATTCACAAAAATTAAAAGGTGACAGACATGAAAAGAAGTAAAAGTCAAAGACATCCCTAATCACTTTATATGTCAAGGAATTCCCTCCATACAACACATCCATCCCATTGCTATTCAGCAACAAAAGCCCATGGGCTAAAGCCTGCCCACCCATATTCCTATGATCCATACAAACCGGGTGCGACCCGTATAGGTCTGTATTGAGATTAATGGTGGAAACATAGCACAAGAAATGTGCTTAAAGGAGATCATACCATCGCAATGCCAATTCATATCTCACATTAACTGATACCACCAATGCTAAGCAGACCCAAGAAATGTGCCTAAATTTTACGTAGGACATAGGAAAGTGAATTCTAGCAATGATGCAATGAACATGATTCAAAGCATTCAAATATGAACCATAATACTGTTGGAAGGTATAGAATCAACATATCAGCAGTTTTATAAGTTAACTAAGCTTGCAGGTTCTGAAATCACTTATTACACCCACTCATTCAATCACAAAAATATATCATAAAACACTTCCCTTTCTAGTTATAATACTTGCAGTATAATCAATAAATTTATCATCTAACATCACCTATTAAAGTGCCAGGACAAAGAAGATGATAGTCAACAGACTTATCATTAGCATCATTGTCGAATCTAATAAAAAATTTACTAGAATGTAGTTAAGCTCCTCACTTGTCATGTCATTAGCATCTGCATTGCCAAACAGAGCACAACACTCAGAATTTGATATGGCCAAGCCTGAACTTGATCTATTACTCGCATCCTCACCTAGGCTCTTCCGAAAAGCCTGACTGTAACCACTAATCCACAATATATTCCCCATCTATTGTATTATCATAATTCAACTTCCTTTTGTTCAGCTTTTCATCCTTTCACTTAAGAGAGATAGTTTTTACTTTAGCTACCCTATGCTCCTCATAATTATTTGTATCTAGTCTAGCATGGAGAGGTGTACACACTGACCAACAAGCATACATAAGCGTTGAAACTTTGAGGTTTTGATAGGATATAACCCCCCCTCCTTAATATCTTACTTGCATATAGCTTGGTCAGTTCTCATATAGTCATATATCCCTCAACTTTCTAATTAAACACAAATCTAGACAACCAAACTGCATGATAAACTTAGGTTGTAGCAGTTAACCCACTTCATATAGTCAATTTCTAATCATCAAAGTCAGAATTCAGAACTAAATAGCAAATCATCCAACATAATAACATCCAATCCAACATTCATGGTGGTTATCCACATTCATCCAAACCAGAAACAAAGTAAAAACAGGAGCAAGGGAAAAGGTTAAGGCATCTACCTAGTTGAGAACCCAGGCTAGTTCCTTGAGCACGACCAGAAACAGAGAAAAACGTTGAGCAACGGAGCAGTAGAGCAACACCAAGTCCAAATCGTGCAGCAAACAAACAGAGAAGAAATAGAGCATCAGAGCATAAGCAACGGAGAAGCTGAAAGAGGGATGGGGAATTCAAAGTTAGCCGAGAACAACCCAGAACCCAAAACAGTCTAATACAAGCTGAAATTCATCAAACCTACTCCAAATCAACGCAAAAAAATTTGATTATACGAAATGGAAGGCTAGAGAATGGATCTAAAATTTGAAATCATAGTCGAAATACCGAAAAGTGAACCCTAAAATCTATAAAACAAAACTTTAAATTCAACCCTAAAAATGTAAAAATTGAAATTAAATTAACAAGAAACCCTAAATTTAGCCTGAAAAACTTAAACTAAAACCTAATTAATACCTAGATTCCCCAATTACCTTGCCCAAACGTCGTTGCCCTCAATTTATACCTGAATCGGCTTGATCTCAGCCCTTGGTGTGGAATGGCATGGACGATTGGATGGTGATGCACTGGCCGATGAAGATAGTGGAGTGGATGAGGGTGATTGTGGTGATGGGGATGTTGATGATGGCGTTGATGTGGAGAGAGTTCAAGACAGACAGAGAGATGGAGAAAAGAGAGAAAAGATGAAGGCCAGGGGGCTGGGGTTTCTGGTTTCTTTTTACTGAGGGAGATGAGAGAGACATGAGGAGATAAGTGGGTGGGGGGGTAGGCATGTGCCCAGTACGTGGGGTTTAAACATCTTATATTGGCAATTTCACCTAATTGCTACAACCGACATCGCTTTTCGTGGCAATATTAAATGTGCCACAATTATTTCACTTGTTTTAGGCGATTGTAGCAATTTTAAATTTGCCACAAATGGATTGCTACAATAAACCAAATTTTTTGTAGTGGCAGTATTAATGTTATATATTGCAAATCTAGGTCAACTAATGAGTTCATGGGGTTTCCAACCACATAGGTAAGGTTATCATAATTATTGGCCTCGCTTAGGCAACAGTCCCATCCTTCCATGTATATGCACTTGCTTATCCTAGCGCCTTAGAGCAATTTCTCAGTACGTCCCTAACTTCACAGAGCCAACAGATATCTTATACCCAATGGTTTGGTTAATGAATTTATGCACCAAGCACATGTGTCAAACTTTGCCAATGTACTCCTTACTCTATTTCATAGGCAAGTTTAGTTACCATAAATTAACTCAGGCAGTGAGTCTCATTCATAAAGGGATGTCTATGAGGTATTTGGGTGGAGACTTTGGGGAGTTGACTTTTGAATGGATATAGCTGTTGCAAAGTTGTAGGAAGATTGTGTTTCATTAGTAATTGTTTTTAAGTTACGTGTAAGTTATTGTTTGAATATATTCTTGTAAAGTCTTGTGTTGGACTTGTTTTGACCTATTGGCTACTACTCAGTGGGAAAAGAAAATGGCATATCTCCATTTTTTTTATTATTGTTTTTGATAACACAACATACCAACATGTTGAATCAATCTTATATAAGGTTTTGATGATTACAACCCAAATGTGCTAATTATGCTTGGCTTGAGTTGAGGGCTAGAATCATGTGATAAGACAGATTGCAAACATCTTGGAGATTAGTTCAAAATATCATACTTGAAGCTATGTGATAAAATTGTATGTTGAAAGCAACAGAAGTTGCAAACACCCTGAAGAACAGGTCAAAGAAGCTGAAATCATCAAAGTGGATATATGTGCACATCATCAGCAGAGTACAAGAGTCTTTAGAGTCTTAGGGCTAAGTACTGGTTATAGATTCTTGTTAATATGCCAGACAAGAACTTGTCTTAACACTCGCCTTGAAGGAATTATTTAAGCCGACTCAGAACACTGCTCAGAACAATTGAACAAATAGGTCTGCAGTGCTCTAAGGGCACCGAGTGCAAAAATCAGTTTTCAAAGATTTTCAAGAGTTTTCCTACTCCCAAAATTTCTAGTATATTTAAGATCGATTTTCTAATAATATTGCGTTTTAGAAAGAATAATTTCCTAAATAATATTGGTCTCCTAAAAAGATTTTTCGAAAAATTTTATCTTATTTTTTAAGATATGATTTCCTAAAAAGATATTGTTGATAAATTTTATTCCTATTATCTGCTGAGTATTTTCAGAGTTATTATGGAAATCAAATCCTTGCGTTTTGTGGGTATATATGCATTCACTTCTCATCTCTTCAAAATGGGGTTTTCAAGGTAAATATCGAGTTTTTTATGAGCTTATTCTCTGAGTGAAAAACCTTCAACGAGTGTGCTAAATTGAGTCATTCTTTCTAGCATAATAGGGATTGTATTGTACCTTACATTCAGCTTATTTAGAAGCATTCAAAATAAGGTGTTTTTCTATTCTTTTCTGTCATCAGTTAAGTCTAGAGTGTGTCCAAGTCTTAGAAGACTTTGAATGTGTTGTGTGACTCATTCACAAGTGGAGAATAGTTACATGTGTGTAACTAGAGTCTTGGGGGAGACTAAGTTACGTGTGTGACGTTGTCACGTGTGTTACATAGTGTAATGAATTCAACCCGTGTTAGTGAAAGTGTTGTTGAAATCCTATTGAGGTAGGTCATGGTTTTTATACCTCAATTGGGCCAGAGGTGATTTTTCACGTAAAAATATTGTGCCTTCTTTATTATTTTCGCAATTAGTTTCGTTTCTGCCCCACTGCAAACACGTCTCCAAACAGTTCTCACGAGTGTTTTGCAACGAACAGAAAAATCGGAGGACACATTTCACCCCCCTCTTGTGTCCTTATGTGAGTAAATCGGACAAGTGATATCAGAGCATAGTTATAATAGTTAGGTTAACACCTTGAGAGATCCTGAAAAGATGAATGCTCGACAAAGAATCTTAGAAGGTCAATTTGTGGTCAGACCTCCATATTTCAATGGACAGCACTACAACTGGTGGAAAAATCGAATGGAGAACTATATCCAAGCTGAGGATTATGAGTTATGGATGCTGTTCAACCTAAAATTATGATATTTTATACCCCTTTTATTATCTAATATTTTCTCAAAATAAAATATTAAATTGGATTTTAATATGTGTTTGCTTATTTTGTAGGAATTGGAAGAAAACATGGGAAAGAAATAAATAATGAGCTCAAAAAAAAAGAAAAGAAGCTAAACAGGAGCCCAATGTCCGAGCCTAGTCCACGGCCCAATTCTCCCTTCACAACCTCCTTCTACTGTTCTCTTTCTCAGCAAGCTGACCCAGTAAGCAGCCCAAATGTTCCCCCCCCCCCCAAGCCCGCTTCCTCTTCTTTCAATTTTTCGGCCGGTCCTTTCCCTTCAGACTATGGCCCATCCTTTGCCTTTTGCCTTGCACTGGCCCAGCGAGACAGCCCACCCCTCCCTCTCTCTCTTTCATTTACTGAAGTATGTGCCTTGCACATGACAACCCCCCCTCCTTACCTCATTCTTCTTCCTCGCCCATTAACCCAGCGAAGCCCGAAACACACGCACACGAAACAGAGGCCCTTTAATTTCCTCTCCATAACCACAAAGCACGCTCTCATCTTCACTTAAGTGGCACGCAGAGCTCACGTGACCAAGTTCCCCCTCCCCTTTCTTCTTTATCCTCTTCGACAGTTTGCAAACCCAGAGAAGCTCGAAACAGAGGAACGAACATGGCCCTTCGTCTCCCCTCCTTTGGCCATTACCCTCTTTCTCTCTGTATCATTTAATCCTCATTCATTTTCCATCATCATCAGTCAGCATCAATTGAGCATCTTTCCGAGCAAATGAAGGGGCGTATGGCTGCGTTTTTAATGGAAGCCGAAGAACAACAGAGCAGTCGATGGAGAGTTTTGGAAAAATTTTAGGATTTTCGTTTTTTTTTTCAATTTCAGTTTCAAGTAGTGGATTCATTTTAGTAGAATTCCAATTCAGTTGAATTCGTTTCTAGGTTGTTCAATTTACGTTGAAATTGCAGATTTGAGGTTTCAGTTTCTTGGGTTTTCAAATTTGTCTTTCTTCAATTTGTTCCCTTTGGTTTCGTTCTAATCTTCAGTTCAGTTTTCCTCAAGCTTCAGAATCAAATTCAGGAAAGAAAAAGGCTTATTCGAATGTCCCAGGGCTCGATTGTTGATCGCTCGTTTGCTCTGTTTCATTCCTTCATTCTCTCTCCTCTGTTTCGTGTTTCAATTTCAGGAAATGCAATAATTTCGCTTAAGTGTTGCTCCCCTAGATTAATTACAGTTTGGTATTTTGTTTCCTTAGCTAGGAACCGGCCTTTGCAAGTCACATTACATGAATTAACTTAGTATCAATTTTGGAATGTCTTAACTTTGGTATTTGTTAATTTTAATATCTAGTTTTAATTTATTTTCGGAATTTTGACAACCTAATTTTACAATCCATCCCTACGGATCGACCCTCAAGTGTTACAACGAGAACTGTGCACTTGCGGAAAATTTACAACAAGTTTTTGGCGCCGTACTTTCATAGCCTGTATATACGCATGATGTGCTTGCTAGGTCTCTATCATCGGTATGGCATTTTTGGCTCTAATTCTAATCCCATTTATTCATTATCACTGTGAAATCCAATCCCTATTTATATCCTCCCCATTGTCTTAAGGTTTTAGTTTTCCTTTATCGGCTCCCCCACTTGTTTTAGACACAATTACTTTGATTTTTTTTTTGTCTTGAAGAATGAAGTTCAAAAAAGAAAACAAAAAAAAAAACAAAACAAAAAGACAAAAAAGGAAATGAAATAAAATTTGGAATGACAAAGCAACCCTTTGAGGCATGCGCTATTAGGTGTTACCCTTTGAGGCAATATTGCTACTAGGAAAGTTTGCTTCCAATGTTAATGAGTCAATAATGTAATTTGTGTTAATCAAGTGGTTGAGTTTGATTTGGGTAAACTTAGGCCTTAAGATGATGATACACTTGCACACGAGCATACAGAAGGATTCAAAGTTTTAGTGTGTAATGTGGGATGAAAAGTTAGTGCTTTAATGTCATTCATGGGGTAGAGAGCCTTGATGTGTACAATATGTTTACATGCAGGTCAATAATTGAGTACATGGGTAATTTAGTTGATTAGAATGTGTGCATATCTTTTCCCAGTTATGTCCATAGTATTTTTGTGGGTTTCTCTTTTCTTTTTTAGGATTTTTAGTTTTGTTTTACTCAAGGGCAAGCAAAACTTAGGTGTGGGGGTAGATACTCATTGTGAATGGTCCTTACATTCCAGTGAAAGTCACAACTGATGAGAAGACTATTCTTAAGGAGCCGAAGGAATTCAACTCAGATGACTTCATGAAGATGGAGAAGAATGCCAAGCCCAAGAAACTGCTGTATTTTGGACTCGGACCTGATGAGTACAACCGTATCTTAGAGTGTGAATCCACGAAGGAGATATGGAATGCTCTTCAAATAGCTAACGAAGGAACAAATCAAGTCAAGCAATCCAGAATCGAGCTATTGGTAAGAAAGTATGAGCTATTCGAGATGAGCAATAAGGAGACAGTCATGGACATGTATACTCGGTTTACCCATATCACTATTGAGTTAAAATCGTTAGAAAAACCCTTTACCACTCAAGAGTTGGTAAGGAAGATCCTACGAATTTTACCTCAATTATGGGAATCAAAAGTCACTGCTATCCAAGAAGCCAGGAAGATGAATGAGATCTCCTTGGATGAGCTTATTGGGAATCTACAAATGTATGAACTAAGAAGGAATTCCCAGATGAAGGACGAAGTGAAGAAAGACCGAGGACTGGCAATAAAAGCTAGAGAAAGCAATAGCTCAGATTTTGATGAAGAAGGGATGGCCATGATGGCTCGAAAGTTCAAAAATTTCTTCAAAGTGGCTGAAAGCAAATACAAGAATGGCAATACCAGGAAGGCCAAGAATAGTGATCGAGATCAGTTCTCAAGATGCTTTAAGTATGGAAGACAAGTTCATGTTGTGAAGAATTGCCCTATACTGAAGGAAGAATAGGGGTCAGAACAGGTCCGAACCAGAGGCAAAAAGATGCAGTTAACTAATGCTGAAAAATGGTTCACCAAAGTAATGATCGCAGCTTGGGGAGACACCTCAAAAGAAGAAGAAGAAGAAGAAGAAGAAGAAGAAGAAGAAGAAGAAGAAGA
>JACYFF010031957.1:91174652-91258583 GCA_017589665.1 Selenicereus undatus
GAAGAAGAAGAAGAAGAAGAAGAAGAAGAAGAAGAAGAAGAAGAAGATTCTCAGGATGAAGAAGAAGCAGTGGCTCTCATGGCTCAAAGTGGATCTTACTCTGACTCTAACGGTGAAAGTCTCAAAAAGGAGGTACGTAATCTTAGTAAGAAAAAACTTGAAAAATTAATTTTTTCATTGATGGAGGAATATGAAGCTCTAACTTCTGAAAATTGCATGCTTAAAAGTACCTGCTCAGATTTAGAAAAGGATGTTAAGAGACTAGAAAGAAAAAGGCAAGAACTTGTACATATGAATGAGGCTCTCATGTATGAGAAGCTTGAAATTAATGAAAAGGCTCTCGCTTTAAGTAAGGAATTAGAAATCCTTAAGGACCTGAGTGACAAGAAAGAGGAAGAACTCAACCCTAAAATCAGAGAGCTAGAAAGTGAGTCTTCAAAGCTAAGGCATAATCTAGAATCCAGATGAATGACAACAAATAGCTTCGAGAACAGGTCCAGAGAGCTGAAACTGACTTCACTGAAAACAAGCGCTTGAACAATTCCTCAGAAGCTCTGAACTGGCTTCATACTCATCATAACTAAAATGGAAAAGGTTTAGGTTTTGTGAATAGACGTGTCACTAAGCCAGTGGACAAGAAGTATGTTGGTTTGCCAGAAAATATAATTTGTTATCATTGTGGAAAAACTGGTCATTATCGATATGCTTGCTCATTGAGAAAAAGGGTCATGGAAAGAAACTTATTGTATGTTAAACAAATATAGATTAGAAAACATGAGTTAAATTCCATGACAAAGAAAAGAATGGGACCCAAGTGGATCTGCGCTCCCAAGACAAACACTTAGTTGTTTTGCAAGCTAAAATGAGAGGAGGCAATCAACTATGGTTCTTGGATAGTGGTTGCTCAAGGTACATGACGGGAGACAAATCAAACTTCCTCTCACTTACAGCCTTTGATGGAGGGAGAGTGGCATTTGGAAACGGCAAATCTGGAAAAACTGTCGGTGTAGGTAAGATAGGTAAATCACTCTCTCACTCTATTGATAATGTATACTTGGTTGATGGATTACAACATAATTTGCTAAGTGTGTCTCAACTTGTGTGATAGAGATAATCATGTTGAATTCTCTTCAAATCAATGCTTGATTACCAATGTCAATTCTGGTAGTGTTGTATTGAGGGGGACGCGACACAATAATGTGTATAAAGTGTGAGTTTTTTTCACTTCCCCAAAATCATTTGACTTGTTTAAATGCTCTTGATGATGATGTTATGCTTTGGCACAAGAGGCTAGGTCATGCAGTCCTTTCTCTCTTGAATAGACTTGTTTCTAAGGACCTAGTAGTTGGACTACCTTCCATCAAGTACAATGATGACAAGGTGTGAGACGCTTGTGCTAGAGGAAAGTAAGTTAGAGCTTCCTTCAAGTCAAAGAATGGTGTTAGTACTTCCCGACCTCTTGAACTACTACATGTTGATTTGTGTGGTCCCATGAGGATCACAAGTAGAGGATGAAAGAGGTATGTATTGTTCAATGAAACTAACTCCATGATTGAGCATGATATGCAGGATGAAGAGTTCGAACTTGGTCTTGTAAGAAAAGACCTCACGCTCACTCGAAACTCCATGGTGGATAACGGTAAGTCTCCTGAAGGTGAAACAAGTCCTAAATTTTGAAATATGGAAAGTGGCCAGGAAGTAGACCAATCAGGGGGAAGCCTGGCTGACCGTGATGTGGACCAAAACCAGCCCACTCAATCCCAGACTGCTCTGACTGATCTGGGAACAAGCTTCTGACCTGATCCCACACCTGTTCCTCCAAACAGCCAGGCGAAAGTGAAAAGTGGATTTATGGATCCCTTCACCTCACGACCTTGGAAACACCAAAGCTCGCACCTCCTTGACCAAATTATCTCTGATATTAATACAGAGGTGTAGAACAGATCTAAGCTCAAAAAATTTTGTGCCTTCTATGCCTTTTTATCTCACATCGAGCCTAAGAATGTTCATGAAGCTGTTGCAGATTCTGACTGGGTTATATCCATGCAAAAAGAGCTTCATCAGTTTGAAAGGAACAAGGTCTGGCACCTTGAACCACAGCCTGGGGACAAAACAATTACTGGAACCAAGTGGGCGTTCAAAAACAAGTTGGATGAGTTGGGAACAGTCACTAGGAACAAGGCCAGGCTGGTGGTCCAAGGTTACAATCAAGAAGAAGGGAATGACTATGAAGAAACATTTGCACCTGTAGCAAGGTTAGAGGCTATTCGAATCTTGGTAGCCTTTGCAGCCCACATGGAGATCAAGTTGTACCAAATGGATGTCAAGAGTGTCTTCCTCAATGAATATCTTAAAGAAGAGGTATATGTAAAACAACCCCTGGTTTTGAAAGTCTTGATTTTCCTAACCATGTTTTCAAACTTGACAAAGCACTTTATGGTCTAAAACAAGCTCCTAGAGCTTGGTATGAACGATTATCAAGTTTCTTAATTGAGAATGATTTTCAAAGAGGCAAGATAGATTATACATTGTTTCTCAAATCGGGGGAACATTTGTTGATTGTCCAAGTATATGTCGATGAAATTATATTTGGTGCAACCAACAATGATTTATGTGATGAATTTTTGAAATTGATGAGGAGTGAGTTTGAGATGAGCATGATGGGTGAGCTTAATTTTTTCCCTAGGCTTGCAAATTAAACAAACCTCAAACGGATATATGATCCATCAACAAAAATATGTCAAGGAACTACTTAAGCGGTTTGGGATGGAATCGGCTATGCCCATGGACACTCCTATCTCTCCTTCCACGAGATTGGTGATGGATGATGGAAGCCATTCAGTTAATGAAAAATCATATAGGGGCATGATAGGGTCCTCCTACCCCTAACCGCTAGTAGACCTGACATCTTTTTCAGTGTTGGTTTGTGTGCCCGTTTTCTGCCAAATCCAAAAGAAACACACTTGAAAGCTGTAAAAAGAATTTTTAGATATTTGAAAAACACCTCTGATCTGGCACTATAGTATCCATGTAGATGCAACTTTGACCTCATTGGGTATACTGATGCTGATTATGCTGGATTTCCAGTTGACAGAAAAAGCAGCTCAGGTATGGCTACTTTTCTTGGGCCCTATTTGGTCTCTTGGTCTACAAAGAAATAGCACTCAGTTGCCATGTCCATAGCAGAAGTCGACTATGTAGCGGCTGCTTCTTGTTCTGCTCAATTGTTGTGGATATGGCAACAACTCAAGGATTTTGGTGTTGACACGGGATGCATTCCCATATTTTGTGATAATACAAGTGCAATTAACATTGCCAAAAATCCGTGTCATCATAAAAGGACTAAGGATATTGATGTTCACCATCACTTCTTAAGTGACAATGTTGAAAAGGGCTTGATTTCAATGAATTTTTGTGCCACTAATAAACAAATTGCTGATATTTTTACCAATGCACTAAGTAGAGATCAATTTGAAAGGAACAGGCTTGAATTGGGTGCGATTAAAAGAACTTGAGCATGCTTAATTAACCCCCAATGATTGACTAGTTAAGGTCCGTTCGGCCAAATACGTTGTTCCAATGGATGCATTCAATTCTTGTGCTTTTACTAGCATATGTGTGGAAAGTAACAGGCTGATACTCGTTGAGGTCAAATGATATAGCCCTTAGTGTCATGAGACACCGAACTTTTAGCAGTAAGAACAGGCTTCAGGAACAGACCTGACAACTGTTTGTATCATATGCTGACTAAGTGGCAGTGTTAGAGGAATGTTGGAAACTGAAATTTACTTTTCATTACACCTAACTTATAATTTATACCCTACCTAGTGTGTAATGATGAGTTGCATGCAAAACATTCTCTCTCTTCAAGAAGGGTCGAAATAACCTTCCCCTAAAACTCCCTCGATTTTCAGGCACCTCATATACCTTCACTTTCTCTCTCCATAACCCATCTGTCCTTCTCTCTATCTTCGACAAAGAACCTGACTTCCCTCTCCTTCCTTAAACCCACTTAAACCCCAACTCCAAATTCTCCCAAAACCTTACCATGGCAAGAACTCGTGGTGGTCAAGAATCTTCCAAGCGCAAGACGTCTCACCCAAGATCACTATGGGACCAATTATCAAGGAAAAGGGGAGGAAATTGGATGAATTTTGAGGAAGAATCACCGACACCATCGCCACAAGCATACTCAATTGGTATGGAAAATACTCCCTCACCTTCTTTTTCATTAATCTCTCTATTTTTGGGTTCTTGAAAAGCTTTTAAAGACAATTGATTTGAACCCTGATATGGTACCCTTAGGACACCTAGTTACGGGTTGGGAGTTAGTGGTATATGATCGGGTTATGGCCGATTCTAGATTAAGGGGGAATGAAGCCAAGTTGGTTGAGGAATCATAGGGTTTTGATCTTGAACGTATGGGTCATGATTTTATTGTTGAGGATGCTGAAGATAGTGATGAACGGGTCGTCCCAGAACAAGTGTCCAAACTGGTTGAAGAGTCGGATGAACCAAAGAAAAAGAAATTCAAGAAGAACATGACACTTGCTAAGAGATGTGAGGATTTCCTCCCAAAATCTGTGGTTCGGGGGAAGGTAGTTAATGTGTCATACTTTTAAGAACAGGGGCTTGGGGTGTTTGTAGAGACTTTAGAAGCCCAGGGATGGTTGGAATTGTTCACAAATCCTAAGAGAGGGTGTTCGGTCCCAGATTTAGCTGAGTTCTATGCAAACTGCGTTGTCACCAATGGAGTGATGCCAAGTATAGCTAATCATCATGAAGTGTGGTTTGATGCTAAGAAGTTAGCTGAGTTACTTGGGGTGTCCTTTGAAGATTTTGATGTGTATGTGAGAGAGGACAAGAGCATCTTAGGTAAAGAACGGTTGTTGGTGCTGACCCAAAGACTCACCCAAAAGCCCTATCTAACTATGTCCCGATCTGTGAGAAAGGGGGAAATGATGCCCTTGCATCGGTTGTTGTTTTGGTTTGTGATTACAAATGTTGTTTCTTGAGGTCAGAGACGCAACCTTGCTGATCCCATGGCTATGTGCTACACTAATTTGTTGGATAGGGGTGAGCAAATTAACTTGCCCGCAATCATGATTAGTCATATTGGGAGAATTGCCAACACAACCAAGGTTCAGGACACGGGGTATTGGTTTTTGCTGACGTCAGTGTTTGAGAAGCTTGGGATTCCATTACGGAAGAGAGTAGGCCTTCATGTTAGTGATGAGATTGGCAATAGTACATTGATTGGGTGTGGGTTCAAGATTACAAAAGGCGGTAGTGCACCTTCAAAATAGTGGTTCCAAACACCTCTTGGCCCTATTCCTAATGATGCCTCCATATCTAGTGGTCCTACCATTGCCACTCTGTTACAAGATTCGATCACTTTGAAGGGGGAGATAGCTGAAGTGAAGCAAGCGCTCACAGAGGAAAAGGCTTTTAATGCAAAGCATCATGAAGATCTACTAAGTGCCCTTCTTGCCCCCACAGCCCAAATTTCCTCCTCTACCTTCCTCTACCTGAACCTGTTCCCTGACTTGTTTCCAACACTATTTTTCAAACACTTGGAAAAGCATCATGAAGATCTACTAAGTGCCCTTCTTGCCCCCACAGCCCAAATTTCCTCCTCTACCTTCCTCTACCTGAACCTGTTCCCTGACCTGTTTCCAACACTATTTTTCAAACACTTGGTTATGTATGTGCCTACTAACGATTTATGACAGTTTTTGGATAGTATCTGCATTTATGCTATAACCTAGCCTGTTGCATGTGTTACCTATTTGTGCGTGGCTCGGATGACCAATATCATTACTGTACCATATACTTGAGTGTATCGCGGTTAGTTCCCTCATTACCCATGGTGGTGGGTGCATCCCTACTAAATTTATGTAGATAGTTCCCTCGACCTTTTCAATGATGTCAAAAGGGGGAAGATAAGTATGACCATGCTTTGATTGGTCTGCCTGTTTTAAGCTGACATCATATTCTTATTATTCTCTCTTATGTGAAATTGGTTTCTTGAACTAAGTTTGGCACTAATGTTTTTTCCTTCTACTGTGTCTCACCTTTGCTGGTCATTTGGTTTGTCACCATCAAAAAGCGGGAATTTGTTGAATCAATCTTATATAAGGTTTTGATGATTACAACCCAAATGTGCTAATTATACTTGGCTTGAGTTGAGTGCTAGAATCATGTGATAAGATAGATTCCAAACATCCTGGAGATCAGTTCGAAATATCATGCTTGAAGCTATGTGATAAAATTGTATGTTGAAAGCGACAGAAGTTGCAAACACCCTGAAGAATAGGTAGAAGAAGCTGAAATCATCAAAGTGGATATATTTGCACATCATCAGCAGAGTACAAGAGTCTTTAGAGTCTTAGGGCTAAGTACTGGTTATAGATTCTTGTTAATATGCCAAATAAGAACTTGTCTTAACACTCACCTTGAAGGAATTATTTAAGCTAACTCAGAACAATTAAGCAAACAGGTCTGTAGTGCTCTGAGGGCAGCGGGTGTAAAAGTCGGTTTTTAAAGATTTTCAAGAGTTTTCCTACTCCCAAAATTCCTAATATATTTAGGATCGATTTTCTGATAATATTGTGTTTTAGAAAGAATAATTTCCTAAATAATATTGGTCTCCTAAAAAGATTTTTCAAAAGATTTTATCTTATCTTTTAAGATATGATTTCCTAAAAAGATATTGTTGAGAAATTTTATTCCTATTATCTGCTCAGCATTTTTAGAGTTATTATGGAAATCAAACCATTGCGTTTTGTGGGTATATAAGCACTCGCTTCTCATCTCTTCAAAATGGGGTTTTCAAGGCAAATATCGAGTTTCTTATGAGCTTATTCTCTGAGTGAAAAACCTTCAACGAGTTTGCTAAATTGAGTCATTCTTTCTGGCATAATAGGGATTGTATTGTAATTTACATTCAGCTTATTTAGAAGCATTCAAAGTAAGGTGTTTTTCTATTTTTTTCTATCATCAGTTAAGTCTAGACTGTGTCCAAGTCTTGGGAGAGTTTGGACGTGTTGTGTGACTCATTCTCAGGTTGAGAATAGTTATGTGTGTGTAACTAGAGTCTTGGGGGAGACTAAGTTACGTGTGTTATGTTGTCACGTGTGTTACATAGTGTAACGAATTCAACCCGTGTTAGTGAAAGTGTTGCTGAAATCCTACTGAGGTAGGTTGTGGTTTTTACACGTCAATTGAGCCATAGGTGGTTTTCCACGTAAAAATATTGTGTCTCCTTTATTATTTCTGCAATTAGTTTCATTTCTGCCTAACTGCAAACACGTCTCCAAACAGTTCTCACGAGTATTTTGAAACGAACAGAAAAATCGGATGACACAATTCACCCCCCCTCTTGTGTCCTTGTGTGAGTAAATCTAATAGAACATAAAAGAACACACATTTTGTATAATAGAGCTAAACTTATATTAACATAGGTCTCATTAGAGAAAAAAATTAGAATAATCGTAATTATTGTATCCAAATTCCATGTAGGATCATATAAAAAATACTATAAAATAGCCAAACAGTAAACATTCAAATTTTCGATTATAATTAAGAAAAATAACGATTTAAAAGTAGAAACAAGATGGCCAATAAAAATCATGCTCTCCTATATAATCATTCAATATTTACATCTGCATGCACGCCAAAAGAAAGTATCTCAAGCATCTTAAGTTTTTATAGTAAGGTAGTGTTTGGTTGGAGGAAAAATGATTTCCCTAGAAAATGATTTTTCGATTTCCCGTTGTTTGGCACAATAAAGGGTGAAAAACTATTTTCGAAGGAAAATGATTTTTCCCCCAATGAAGGAAAATGATTTCCTTTTTTAGAAGATAGGAAGTTGATTTTCTTCCTACAAGTATTTGATATGGTCAGTTAAATTTAGATGCAAAATTCAATCTTAACATTTTGGATCGAACTTGACTATCTGATGTGAAAGATTAAAATAAATGCAAATCTAAATTTTCAGCTCAAATTTTTTTCAGTTTATCGACATTTATCTCCACCACGATAATTTAATCGATATTTTTTGTCACTAAAACAATTCAATCAACCACTAGTAAAATAATTTTAACGGTGTGGATCGAAGCTTGATTATCAGATAGAAAATACTAAAATAGATTCAAATTCATATTTTGAGCTTGATATTCTTTCATTTGCTCAAAATTTCTTTCCACGACGAAAATTCGATTGATATTTTTAACTCTTAAACAGTGCAATCAATATTTTTCACCACTAGAATAGTTTCAATAGTTTTGATCGAAACTTGATCATTCGATGGGAAAGATTAAAATAGGTTAACATCCAAATTTTAAGCATGACATTGCTTTATTTGGTCAACATGTTTCTCCGCTACGACAATTCAATTGATATTTTTCCCCACTTAAACAATTCAGTTGATGTTTTTTGTCACTAAAATACTTTCAACAGGTTAGATTAAAACTTGCTTATCCAAATGGAACTATTGAAAAAAAAAACTCAAATATGAATTTTAAGCTCAAAATTTCTTCATTTGGTCAACATTTATATCAATTACGACTATTCGGTGAATATTTTTTGCCATTTAAATAATTCAGTTGATGTTTTTCTCTTTTTCATGAAAAATGATTTATCTTGTACCAAATAACGAAAAATGTAACATAAAAATCAATTTTTCTTGGAAAAACATTTTCCACAGAAAATGATTTTGTAGGAAAATCAATTTTCTTCCAACCAAACACTACCTAAATACTAAATTGAATATTTCATGGGCTTGAGCAATTCACATCACATCGTATATATAATATAAAAGTAAATGTGTCAACATGGTTATGACATTGGTCATGGTTTTATTGGTCGCTTAATTTTAAAATAAAGAATATGATTGTGTGACAACTAATAAATGATCTTAGCCATATTAATAAATTTAACATTTATTCATCGATGTAATTTACTAAATCGTGCAATTATCATTGGCTATCTTTTATGTGATAAAGTTAATTGACAATTCAAGGGCTATTAATTAGTGTATTGACTTTTAATCTAATATATAGCATTGAAAGATGATTAACAATGTTGAGTTGGAATGTAAAATTTCAATCATATGTAAAGTAATTTTATTCTGAATTAAAAAAATAAAATATTTTTCATATATTTTAAAAATGAAAAAAATATCTCTATAGTTCTTTCAAAATTTTTTAACTAAATAAAAAAATAATTAAGTAATGGAACCAATTTTTTTTCCTCTATTTTTTTTGTAAGTTATCATATTCCAATCTTTTACTTACATTTTCTCATTTTTTTTAAAGATAACTAAATGACATCAATTAAACAAAGTTTTTTGCTTATTTATATGTTTAATAAATTTTCAAAATATATATTAATGCATGAGTGCGAAGCATGGGATCTACCCTAGTACGATATGACAATAGTACCATATATATCTATGCGTTTGATATATATGTATATTAGTTCAACCTATAGCTTAATTAATATTTAGGAACCAAATGTAAGGCAACAACATTTGCGCTAATTAAAGACAATGAAGCTTTATTTAGTTTTTCTAACATCTATATTAAATCCAAGCTAAACTACATGAAGCACAAAACAAACATTCATGCAGCACAATTAATTAATCTTTTGTTATGCAACCAATAGAAATGTCCGCTTGTTAAACAGAAACAAAACTAATATAATTGTTATCAAGAACATTGAAGATAAAAAAAAACCTTGATTACAATAGCCTTCTCCCCCACAAAAACATTATTGCTAGCCATGACAATCTATTTAAAGAACTTCATTTTATCCTTTCCTTATAGAGATCTAGATTGTAAATTAACCGAAATATTTAGGACATTTAGCGCACTAGTACGAGTAAGAGTCCCACCTGAAGGTAGCTGTAACATCATTTTCCTTAAAATCCATGCTTACATGGAGTCACCCAAAAGATGGTTTCTTCATCATGCCCCATGGAATTGTTCGAGGTGATGCACTTTTGTTTCCTCATATATGTCTAGTAGCCCGATAGTCTATATCCAGTCCTGCACATTAGTCCTCATATTCACTTCGGATGCGAATGCCACTATAACATCCGCCTCAATAAAGTTTGCACTAGTATTGTCACGTTCATCGTCGGCGTTTCCATGTGTGCACTGCGTAGCACAATGTTCAGGTCACGTGCATAGCAGACACTATTCTCTCATAAACTAGAACGGTACAGCTCTTATGAAAATTGTGAGATCTGTTGTCTTGTCTATCAAAAATCCTCGTTTCCACATAGTGCCTATAAGCACAGGGGGGGAAAAACATATACACTCCATAATATGTTAATTAGCCCTAAGCCGTTTTCTAGAATGGATGAGCATACTAAGGAGATATAGGATGAGGTACCATTGTTTGTGTTACTTGTTGATAATATTTTCCTAATTAATGAAACTAGAGAGTAGATCAACAAGAAGTTGGAGATACGATTAGAGATTCTTGAATCTAAGGAATTTAGAGTGAACACGTTAAGTACTAAATACTTGGAATTTAAAGTTAACAACTGACAAGGTTAGGCATCCGTCAAAGTTAGTGCTAAGTCAAAACCGTAAGTGCAAAGTGTAGTTGTACATAGCAAGCTAAAAGTACAGGTCATATCCATAAAAAGTTGTATTTTCAAATACTAGAACTATCTTGAGTAATTCAATTGAGCAGCTCAAAAAGGACTACACTCGTTATCAAGCCACCCAAGACAAAGAAACCAATCAAGTCAAGGCCATAACCTTCTGAATCTATAACAAGATTTAATGATGGCCAATTACACCATCAAAGCTCACATAAACCCTCTTTCATGAGTTAAAGGCTAGTTTGATTATTTCAACTACATATTTTCGTGGGGTAATTTGGGTGGCAATCATGAACCCAGCAAGGATACTTCTATCGTTATGGGAAAATGTAGCTATTGTCCCTACCTCACACTAGCCAATTGATCTCACCTTTCACAATATGTTAATCAACCAAAAAGAAGACGAAAGTTATTTGAAGCACTTCCTTGAACACTTGGTGAGCATGGAAGAAAAGTCTAAGTTTAAGCATAAACGATGTTGGTTAAAGCTTAAACGAGATCAAATAGTCATCCTTGGTTATATCACAACCAAAGCAACACAAATCTAACTATTAATTAACATAACAATGCAAATTAACATAAGAATGCAATAAGCAAAACTAATCTAACAAGAAAGCAAAGAAACATGAAATACAGAGAGAAGACAGAGAAAACTTATGCATATAAATTCACAAGATTCAATGTTATACAAGAACTAATCTAAATTAATTCTAATCCAACACGATTATTGCCTGCAATAGGATTTTAGGTGGCTATAAGAACCTAGAACTGGGCACCGAAAAACCCAACCAAAAGCTCCCTAAAACAGCTAAATCACGCGTTTAAGGCCTAGCAATGTGGTGCAACAACACGGTAGTGCAAAACTGCATGGACGCTGGTGCCATTTTTTTAGTGAATTTCCTATAATCCTGCCAAATTATTGGACATCCATGCAAAAATGTATTCCTGCCCGTGCAAACTTGCACAGCCATGCACAACAGCACCAATACCCGGGCAATTGAGGGAATCTGGGGGCACCGGTACTCCCATGCAGAACATCAACGTCTTAGTGTCTTCTGGAAGGTTCACAAAGGTTGTCCAACGCTTTAGAAGAGGTCGTAATTTGGACTTTTGAGATTGCGTCAGTTTTCAAAGATTTTTGCTCCCATTTCTTCTAATCGCAAATAATTTGCTTTTGGCCACCTCAATGTGCGGCTAAATGACACTTGGGTCCACAAAATAAGAAATTTAATAATTTGGTTCCTTGAACTATTTGAAAGATAACTTTTGGTGATTTTTCCTTTTTTCTTGACACATAACTTTCCACAGTTATACTTCGAGCACAAAATGAGAAATAATCCGTAATTTTACTACTTTTAGGGGTTTTCCTAAGGAAAACTCGGTTTTGCATGTTTTAAATTGTTCTTGATGACTTTAAAGAGCTGTTATTACTATCTATTAATTTTCATAAACATTATATTTAATATGGTTGTAGGCTCATTGCACTTAATGAAACAATAAAACTTAATTAGAGTGCATTGATCTTTAACTGAACTTAGTTAGTGTTGGACCTTTGTGTTTCCTCTGACTTCTGGTCTACAAAGATTGTTAATCTAAATCATACCTTCCATAGATCAAGAACAGCATATATAGACCCTTTTGTTTCCTACCTCGAGCCATAGTCATTAATTAAGTTTCTATATTTTTAAAGGATAGAGT
Source organism: Selenicereus undatus (assembly GCA_017589665.1). Taxonomy (NCBI): domain Eukaryota; kingdom Viridiplantae; phylum Streptophyta; class Magnoliopsida; order Caryophyllales; family Cactaceae; genus Selenicereus; species Selenicereus undatus. The sequence continues at coordinate 91,186,966 of JACYFF010031957.1, forward strand.
AACTTTAATAAAAAATTAAGATACTTACTGCATAAGGTTCGATTGGATAATGTTCCCTTTAAGAAATTTCTTTTATTGAAAGCTTGAAAGTGAAACTGTCACAATGGAGAACCCCATGCTCAAATGACCCTATCTGTTCTCAATTTACAACTCCTCCTTTTATAGAGGAGAGATGGAAATTATAGGATGCTCTAATTGCCACAGCACATGTGTGGTTAACATGATTATAGTCTACATTATTACACTAACTTTCTTTAGAACAAGATGCTTTATTGATAATTACAACACGCACATTGATTCAATCCAGACTGACTAAAAAGGACAGGACTCATAATGATCATCCTACCTTTCAAAAAGATGCTTGAGAAATTAATGTTTCTTTTCCATTCTCTAGCCTTTTATTCATAATCAAGTTTAGCTCTTGCAAATTCCCCATTTACTTCTTTACATAACTTTTTAAACATAGCTGTTGGGGATCCCAAGATTTTAATTCCTATTTACCTTGCTTGTCTAATGAGTGATACCAATCAGCTTTGTAATTTAAGAAATTTTCAGTAAATATTCAAATAGTTTTCATATTTCGGACATGATTTTCCAATGTCCGAATATTTCTTCCCTATGTGAGCTCTATCTATGTTTAGATGTACCCCTTTTTGTTAATTAGGGTCAAATTCATTTCTTTCAATGAAGTTGTTTCCTTTGGGTGAACCTAAAAGAAAAGTCACTTGTCGACCAATTGGTACACACCTTGGTCTCATGAAATGAATATTTCTTCTTAATGATCACCAAACTCTTCAACTTTTGGAACTATGTTACAAATCCAATTGAATTCTAATTCAAGGATATCGAGTTCTTTTCCAATGTCATTGATCTCGCTGTCAAAACCCAATTTTTCAAACTCTTACTTCTTTTGAGGTACAACCACTAAGTCTTCCAATTCAATTATATTCATTTCCCGATATATTTTTTCGTCTATAAGATATTCTTTGTCTCCTCATTATCTCGCTTAGTATTCCTTGCTTATCAAGAATGGCCCCCATTATCTTATTTAGTTCCATTTTACTCTTTATCAAATAATTTTTATAGCTCATTTGATGATGGTTATACTTCATGTTCGTTCTATTCTGCATTTTCCAGTTTTTTCTTTTTCAGTGGGTTGTTCTACTTCTCTTTCTATTTTTATCCCTTGTAAAATGATGTCTATGCTTAAAAAGAATACTAAGTTGACCTCTATGTTGACCTCATTAATTAAGAAGATGAGAAATAAAGGTTTGCTTTTTTACACCCTTAGCTTCAACCTTAATCTATTTTAACTTTGATTTTAATTCTAAAAACTATAAAAGTGATAGAGTTTAATTGTGGTCTAAATGAAATAGACCTCTCGAGAGTGTGGATTGTATGTGAGTGATTTTAAGCACGACAAGCAAACGTTTATTATAACAACAACAACTACTTTTAGTTGAGATCCAAATGTTAGTAGTCTTACCTTTCCAAACATTTCTACGTACAAAGAGGTTGATTCCAAAAGATCACATAAAAATTTTGTGGAAAACATTTTCAAAGTTGAAAATCTTGTGAAACACAAAACATTAAGAACTGCAAAATGGTAACAATAGATACTAAAGCACACAATTAATTAAAAAATTAAAAATTCAAGGCTTTGTATATGAAACATTATTTGTGCGTAAAAAGCAGAAGGTACAAACAGATAAGTTCGTAACTAATATGTAGCTAAACACCAATATATACATAAAGGAAATTGGGGTAAGGAGATAAAAAAAATCAAGGATGAAATCTAAAATCCATTACCTAGAAAATGATTGTAAGGCAGGTGGTTAGCACAAATTTTATCAAACCCACAAGCCATCTACAAGCTCTAACCGAACGATACAAAAAGTCAATATGCCTAGATATAAACAAAACTAGGATTTCACCTAAGATCTATGACATGAATCCTAGACCTCTAAAAACTCCTATTTTGGACCATGTCCTATATAATTTGTAGATCAGTTGGATTTCAGTTGATAGCCTCATCCCAATTTTTATTAGGTCTACCTCTACCTCTATTACACCATGGAATGAATCCTCTCACATTGCCTTACAAGAGCTTTAAAACTCCTCTTTATGTGACCAAATCATTTGAGCCTACTCTCTTACATCTTGTCCTTAATTGGTGCAATCCCCACCTTCTGTCTAATCGTCTCATTTCCTATCAAATCCCATTAAGTAAGGCCACACATCTAATGGATCATCCCAATCTTTGCTGACATCATCTTTTGAATTTAACTCTTTTTTACCGTCTAGCACTGTGAACCATGTAACCTTGGTCCAACCAACGTTTAGTAAAATTGTCTGTTCAATTTGCTAGGATCTTCATATCACACAAAACCCCAAATTAACACAAGTCCCCATTTTTGTCATCCTATTCTTATATGGTAAACAATCCTTGACAATATCCACTCTATAATGTACTAGCTAGCCCAAGTGCCTAAACTTTTTAACCCTTATGGCCGCAATATCTCCAATGGTGACTGCTCTACTTCTTGCTCTATGTTACTAAACTTACATTCCACATACTCTGTCTTTGATCTGATTAGTCTGATAGCTTTGGACCGTAGAGTATACCTCTACATCTCGAGCTTGGTGTTAACTCCATATCTAGTTTTATTAATTAAAATAATATCATCTACAAATAACACACATTATAGTAATCCATCTTGGATCTTCCTCGTCCATAACAATAATAAAAAAAAAGAGGACCCAGTGCAAATCCTTGGTGTGATCCGATATCTATCGAAAAATATTTCTTCCTAGCATTGTCACACTTGTTCTTAGTAAATGATACAAATCATTAATGGCCCGTCTATATGCATATTGTGTGTCCTCCAAACATTACCACATTAGCTCCCTGGGAACCTTGACGTGTACTTTTTATAATCTACGAACACCACGTGTAAATCCCTCTTCCTATCTCTATAGTATTCTATATTTTCTTTGTTGAGGTAAATTGCTTCTATTGTTAATCTACCAATTAAAAAATTGAATTGGTTATTTGAGATGTTTATGCCTCTCCGTGGCTGCTTTTCAACCACCCTTTCCCAAAGTTTCATGATATGACTAAGTAGCTTAATATCTTTACAGTTGTTGCAGCATTATATGTCGCCCTTGTTCTTGTACAATGGGATAATGATATTATACCTCCATTCCTAAGGCATTTCCCAATTCTAAAAATAACATTAAATAGCGTTGTCAACCAATCAAGCCCTAGTTCTCCAAGCATTTTTAAAGTTCCACTAGTTTATGATCTGGTCCAACAGCTTTCCGTTTCTCATATTTTGCATTGCCTTTATCACTTGAGTGAAAATCACCACCAGCCTATTGTTGTAAAGCTTATGGAAGCAACATTGCCATCCCTCATTAATTTCCTTTTCCTTTTCCTATACACAAACTCTTTTACTGATCCTTGATACATCTCTTATTTGCCAAACCTGTTGATTTCCATAAAAACATGTTACATTTTCTATATGTTTATTCAAGCATCAAATGTAATTAGTTTTGTTTTTGGGTTAGCAGTTGACCTCTAGTTTTCCAATGCCTCAATAGTTTGATGGACCAAATTGTTCAAGATCAGTAATCATAGGCCTAATTGTAATTTCACTATATTTTAGTGGGCCTTTTTATAAATAATCAACTAATCCTCCATTGAACTTTATTACTTACAAAGGTGCATAAAAACCAAAAAACAAAGTGATAAATGCTTAGAGCCCACTTCATTTTGGGATCAATTTGCTGCATTTTTTAGGGAGAATTGTGAACTTCACATTATAATCGATACTGCTTTTCCCGTTTTATGCTCGGGTATGGTTCTTTTCTGCATTTTGCAAGTTTTTGGACCTTTTGCCCTTGCTTTGACCCAAATTGAGTATGTTTTGACTCCTCATGGATGTCTGCAAGTCACCATGCCTGTGTAGAAGAAACAAGAACCTAAGAATTTTGAGATAGAGCCAACTCGAACCCTCCATGTCGAAGGCTACAGTTCGTGGTGAGCTTCAAACTTGCCGCTTCGTCTTCCTTCATCTTGCGGTTGAGGACGACTGAGCTCATGCTTAAATAGGGTTTTTTCGGCCGCAAAAAACGAAGAGAGCCTAGATGGTGAAGACATTCAACACTACTTCAATCTCACTATTATCATTAGTTTTAGGATTTTCAAGTTTTCTTTAGAGTAGGAGAGGGAATTGAAGTGGAAGATTGACAGTTGGAGGCTTGGAGATTGGAAAGTCATTGAAGACCACCATTGTTGCTAAGCTTTCTTTCCCTTCTAATCTCCTCTTAAACTTTGCTGAAATGTTGTTAATTTTAATTATGTGTGAGTAGTTTTACTTAATCTAAGGACTTGTTAGCCAAAGTATTGATTTTAGATCTCTAATTTTCAATATTTATGCTTTATCAAAATTGTTTTGATTGAGTTGTATCTTGTGGATGAACTATTGTGAGTCAATTTTGGTCAGATTTGCTTGCATGTACTAGATAGTTGAGTGAAGTACTGAAACGTTAGAACTTAATTTAATGACTTTTTGAAAGAGTTGTTTGTTGAGAGGAAATCCTAGCAATTAAAAATCCATAACCAAGACTAAAACGAATGGCATTTGAAGGAATGTTAATTAGATGAGTTTAGGGAATTCAATTTGTTTCAAAAGAAAAGATTGAATTCTTAGTTCGATTATGCTCCTTTGAATCATCAAATTCTAGATAAAGTGCATATTTAAATCCAATTATCCAACTCTTACTAGGAAAAATAACTCCCTAGATGCTTTTAATTGGATTGAATTTCTCAATAGTTAAATAGTGATAATTAAGACAACCCATAGCAATTTGGTTGCTTTGCCTTTTATAATAGGCTAAAACTTAGTAGATTACTTTTGCTATCTGTGGGATCGATATTAAAACAACACCCGTGCGCTTGCAATAGTGTCAAATGTTTGGCACTGTTGCCGGGGATTTGGCTCGGTCTTATTAGGAGTTTACCTGAGGGTGTAGATGAAAAGGTAGCTTGTTGACCAATTTGAGCTTCAGACATCTTATTATGAGTAGTAAGCACATTAATCTTAGAGGCTAACTGCTTAATATACTCATCTTGCTTTTGCCACGCCAAAGGCGTACTCTCCATTATGGTCTTTAAATTGGATTTTTGAGACAGTTGTTGAGGATAAGGTGGTCTAAAATTCATTGAAGGCATAGAAGGGGCATTAGACTTGTAGGAGAAATTGGGGTGATTCTTCCAACCAAGATTATAGGTGTTAGAGAATAGGCCATTGGTCAGTCTAGAATTAAAATTGTTGACATAGTTGACTGAGTCACTAGCATCCTGAGCAAATGGACTCCCGACTTAACAATTCACAGTCAAATCATTAACAAACCCACCATTTTCACATGATAGGGAAGGGTTACTTGAATGAATAGAATTAACATTCAATTGTTCCAACCTTTGAGACATGACATCCACCTTAGTAGAAAACATAGAGATAGTATCAAGTTCTAAGTTACCTCGAACCCTCCTAGGTTGGCTTCTTTCATTGGACCATTGGTAGTTATTTAGCGCCATCTCTTTAATAAGATTGTAAGCCTCATCTTCAGTCTTGTTCATAAGTTCTACCCATCTTCATACCCCAAACTACAACAACTCTAGTTCACCTACCATTCTTCTAAATTATCTCTTTTTCTTCCATGTTGCTTCCCATTTCATTTTAATTTTCATTAATTTTGCATTTTTTCCTGTTTTCTTTCCCATTTTCATTTTAGTTGGTGCTCAGAGCTTTCACCCGTCCATTCACCATTACCATGGCACTCAAGAAGAAGGCAAGAAGCAACCCACAGGTGAGGACATCCAGTCGAGCGCCACAACGAGCACTCCAGACTTCCCGAACCTCAACCAAAGCAAGAAACTGAGGTAATATTCCTAAACCCTTGGTTTAACACATCCTGAGCATATTGCTTGATACAATACTTTAAGTAGCAAGCTAACTATTGCTACTTGTTATTATAAGGACAATTTGTTAACTAGATTAGGTTTGTTGGGTGACATTCGTTGGTCATTTGCTAGGGGGTAGGGGGCAATTTTTAGAGATTAGGGACCATACTTATCATGACCTTACTCTTGAATTTTTCTGCACTCGCATATGGACGCTACGAAGGACCTCGTTGTCAAGAAGGATACATCTTCTTCTATCTAAGTAGGGAGTTTTATACACTAAAATTGAGTGTGTTTATTACCATATTTGGTTTTTCACTGAGTATGGACTGGCGTTATCGGCATACCCCTAAAGAATTTAACCTGATGCAAAGCAACTCCCGAGCTTGGGACTACTCTCACTAGTGAGGGTCATGAACCAAGTTGGTCCAATATTGACCCTAGGTTAATATTGACTTGGGACTCTTAAGAAGGTCCAAGTAGGGATAGAAAAGGTGTTAGGCCAATAGTAGCCCTAAATAAAGAGTTAACCACTTAATCCTCCCAAAACCACCTCATTAGCTCAATTTTAGTTTCTTTGCAGAGTACTTTGTTTCATTTCTAACTCCATTTTTACCAAGAAAATGAGCTCAAATTTCCACAAACTATGCATGCATGGAAATCCCCATATGTCTATTTTCCAACGCACCGTGAATCACCCCCAAACTCTAAGTATTGAGAAAGTTATGGACTAAATACTAAGTAAGGGTCGGTCCAGGACTGGAAAGTCCATGGTTCTTATTATGAACTTAATTGAGGAGGTTAAGGGTGTAATTTTAGGGATTAATCAGCATGGAACGATTCTTCACATACAAGGAAACAGTCGATAAGTGGTGGCACCCCATTTGGACGAGTAGAGCCTACTCATGGCTCTCTAGAAGATGGAGGATGAATCCTGAAAAATACAGCTCATAGTGATTATAATTATCTTAAGCATCTTGATTTATTTTCTTAGGGTATTTTATAAGCCTCCTACTGGAACACTTGCCCCACTAATGTACAGCTAATTCCCAATCTCATTGAATATTTATGGATCCAATTACCTCCATGAAAAATTAGATTAAATGAATGATGTGAGAGCTTGAAGCTTACTTTTCCTCAAAATCTTAAAATCTTTACCTGTCTTAGGAGGGTGGTGGTCTGAGTCTTCCCTTTAATCTAATCCTTGGAGCTAAGGCTTTAGAGGGTTAGAGGGCGGGATGTATTATCTTCTTCTACTTATTTCAAGTGTTGAATGTTTGCCATTAGAAGCCTACTTTAATTATTTGGGAACTCTCTCTTTCTCTCTCTTTCTCTCTCTCTCTCTCTCTCTCTCTCTCTATCTCTCTCTCTTTTAGTTCATCTTTGGAGTGATTAATCTTCAGCCTACATTAGGCTCATCTACAAGCAATTTATGCCTTTATTTGTCCAAATGGAAGCCCCTATGCATCATTTGGTATCAAAGCACAGTGATCATATCTCTTGGTAAGCATTAATTCGAACCTTCCTTGTGTTGGAATTGTTTAAAATTTCCCCCTTTTTATACTATTTTGTTATTAATTCTTCCTCTTTAAATCTCTTATCTAGTCCACAAAGAACCCTAATTATAGCCCAATCACAAACCCCAACCAAAACACGTCCCTAAAACTCCACAAAAAGGCCGCAAATATGAAACCAAAATTTGGCACTGCCACCCCATGCCAAAATCCTGCACATTGAAAACTTCACCCAGAGATTTGGCACAACCACCCCGTGCTGCTTGGCATGATCGTTCCCCTTTCCTTGCACTCTTGAATCCTACTCCAAAGATCTGGCATGACCCTCGTGCCATAGAGCATGACCATGTCACCTCCTTTTTCACTATTTTCCTGCTCGTGCTCCTTCAACATGCCCATGCCTCCTCTATTTTCCCCTCCTTTTTCCTTTTTATCAACCATGACTAGTGAGGGCAATCCTTCTCACTCCTTGAACCTTCCTTTTCACCAAGCCCATGAGATTAGTAGGGCCCTTGTAGACCTTTAAGAGCAAATGAGAAAACCCACCCAAGAGGTTGCACAAATAAGAGAATCCACTCCACAAAACCCTTACCGACGAGTCTACAATTCTCGCCCTATTGACAATGAATACTCTTCCTCCCATGAAGACTTTGATGATGATGAAGGAAGACCAAGAAGACTAAGGTATCCAATAGTTGACCTTCAAGATCTCAAAGTTGAGGCTTCGAAATTTGATGGCAACTTTAACCTAGAGAACTATCTTGATTAGGTTCAAGGCCTTGAAAGGATCTTAGAACTCAAAGATTACAATGACGAGAAGGCCTTCAAGTTAGCAATTCTTAAGATGAAGGGGTATGCTTTGTTGAGGTATGAACATTTGAAGAAAAGTAGGGCTAGAGAAGCCAAATCCAAAATCAAGACTTGGTCTAAGCTTAAGAGGCATATGGACAAGAGATTTCTACCTCCTTCTTACAAACAAGAACTTTGCCTCAAAATCACTTCTCTCAATCAAGAGAGCCTAAAGATAGAAGAGTACATTAGGGAGTTTGAACAACTTCAAATGAAGGTTGGGTTGGATGTAGAACCCAAACTCAAGATTGTTAGGTTCGTTATGGGTTTATCTCCTAGCATTGCTAGCAAAGTTGAATTACAACCTTACTTGTCCTTTGATGATATGTGTCTCCTAGCTATCAAGGTTGAGAAGCAACTGAAGGGTCAAAAACCCTTTCGAACCACTTCCTCTATTCATCGTTCGAGTACCCCAAGTGTTACTTCACCCCCAACGAAGCCATCACTACCCCTACACCCGTTAAAACCCTTGACAAGGGTAACGGGATTGTTAGTAAACCACCAAAGAGACTGGAGGGTAAAAAGTGTTTCAAATGTCATGGTTATGGATACTTCCAAGTGGATTGTCCTAACCGAAAGACCCTCACCATCAGAGAAATAAAAGAAATTGAAGCTACTGAAGAAGCTACTACTAAAGAGGAAGTAGAGGATGAGGACCAAACTTTGGTCACCTCGGATGTAGGAGAACTCTGGGTGATTCGAAGAGTCGTCTACATCCAAGAGGATCCTTATAAGCCAAGCCAAAAGGAGCAAATTTTCCATACCCAATGTACTATCAGAGGCAAGGTGTGTGAGCTCATCATTGATGGAGGAAGTTGCACCAATGTAGCCTCCACAACACTCGTTGACAAATTTAAATTACCCACCAAGGTGCATCGTACCCCTTATTCTCTCCAATGGCTGAAACAAGGAAGCGAGGTAACCGTTTCTAAGCAAGCTCTTATTGCATTTTCAGTGGTCAATATTGTGGTGAGGTACTATGTGATTTTCTTCCCATGGATGCATGTCATTTGTTGCTTGGCAGACCACGGGCGTTTGCAATCACGTGATTCATGATGGATATTCCAATACTTATGCATTCAAGTACATGGGTCGTAATCTTACCTTCACACCACTACCTCCACCTAAACTCCTCAAATCTAAGCTGGGGAAGGGAAGTGAGAAAAGCCAATTTGTGAATGAAACCCGAGTGGAGAGATCCATTAGTAAGAGCAAGGCTTTATTTGCCTTACTCATGGTAGAACCAAACACAGGTGAGGGAGTGAAACCTATGCATCCTTTAGCTCAATCATTCTTGAAAGAGTTTGAAGATGTATTTCCTAATGATCTACCCCCTAGGCTCCCGAATTTGAGGGGAATTGAGCACCAAATTGATCTCGTACTGGATGCTCCTTTGCGAAAAAAGCCAGCCTACAGATGCAATTCAAATGAGTTAAAAGAGCTTCAATGACAAGTCCAAGAGTTACTTGATCGTGGGTACATTAGGGAAAGCTTGAGTCTATGTTCGGTTCCCATCCTTTTTGTACCTAAGAAGGATGGCACTTAGTGTATGTGTGTTGATTCTAGGGCCATAAATAATATCACCATCAAGTATAAATTCCTTATTCCTCGATTGGATGATATGCTTGATGAGTAGTATGGTTCCAAGGTCTTTTCCAAAATTGACATCTGGAGTGGCTATCACCAAATTAGAATGAAAGAAGGAGATGAGTGAAAAACCGCCTTTAAGACCAAGTATGGGTTAGATGAGTGGCTGGTGATGCCATTTGATCTATCTAATACTCCTAGCACTTTCATGAGACTCACGAATGAGGTCTTAAGACCATTCATTGGGAAGTTTGTTATGGTGTATTTTGATGATATTTTGGTGTATAGTCATGATGAAACGTCTCACGTAGAGCATCTTTCTCAAGTATTCCAAGTATTGTGACAACCAAAGCTATATGCTAAAAACTTGATAAGTGTGAGCTATTCAGTCCTCAAGTTGTCTTTGTTGGCTATGTTGTGTGTGGTGAGGAAATTGAAGTTGATGAATCCAAAGTTAAGGCTATCAAGAGTTTGCCTACTCCCACCTCCATCGCAGAAGTGCGAAGCTTCCATAGGTTGGCCTCTTCCTATCGCCAGTTCATCAAAGACTTTAACTCTATTATGGCTCCCATGACCGAATGCATGGAAAAAGGAAGCTTTAAGTGGACAAAGGCCCCCTAAAGGGCCTTTAAAACCATCAAGGATAGGCTTTGTTTGACTTCTATCTTAGCTCTTCCCAACTTCCATCTTCTATTTGAAGTTGAGTGAGATGCTAGTGGCATTGGGATTGGTGCGATTCTCACTCAAGCTAAGCACCCTCTAGCTTTCTTTAGTGAGAAGTTGAATGGTTTAAGGATCAACTACTCCACCTATAACAAGGAATTCTTTGTCATTGTCAGGGCTTTAGAACATTGGAGTTATTACCTCAAGCCCAAGCCCTTTGTGTTGCAGTCATATCACAAGGCATTATCCTATATCAATGGTCAACACAAGTTGAACTCAAGACATGCCAAGTAGGTTGAGTTCTTTCAATCTTTCACCTTCTCTTGTAAGCATAAGAGTGGGAAAGAGAATGTTATGGCCGATGCCTTATCAACAAGATATGCTCTCTTTTCGGTCCTTAAAGCCAAGGTTCTTGGATTTTATTCTATCAAGGAGCTATACCATGAGGATGAAGACTTCAAGGAAGTGGTGGAGAATCATTCTAACTTTGGCTCTTTCACTCTATAAGATGGTTTCCTCTTTAAAGGAAACAGGCTTTGCATCCAGAAAAGTCCTCTAAGGGACTTGATTGTCAAAGAAGGTCATGGAAGAGTCTTAGCTGGTCATTTTGGCATTAACAAGACCCTTGAGATACTCAAGGATCATTTTTATTGGCCCAAGATAGTTGGGGATGTTCATAATGTGATTTCAAGAAGTAACATTTGTCAAATGGATAAGAGTCATTTCCATCAAGGTCTCTACACTCCTCTTCCAGTCCCCTCAAGGCCTTGGGATGACATTAGCACGGACTTCCTTGTGGCCCTTCCATGAACCCCTCGAGGAAAAGATGCTATCATGGTAGTGGTGGATCGATTCTCCAAGATGACTCACTTCATTGCATGCCATAAGAGTGATGATGCTACCTACATTGTGGACCTTTTCTTTCAAGAAATTATGAGGCTCCATGGTATTCCAAGAATCGACTTGTCGCATAGGGATGCCAAATTTCTATCTCACTTTTGGAGATCCCTATGGAGCTTCATGAAATTCTTCTTTAGCCCTACTTGTCATCCTTAAACCAATGGGCTAATGGAAGTAACAAATAGAACTCTTAAAACATTACTACGGGGTGTGGTGAGTAAGAGTTTGAGGGATTGGGATGTCAAGCTTGCTCATGCGAAATTCGCCTACAATAGGGCTCCCTCCTATGCTACCCCTTGCTCTCTCTTTAAAGTGTACTATGGTCTTAACCCCCTTAATCCAATTGGTCTTATACCTATTCCTCAAGAATCAAGGGTGATTTTTGAGGCCTAATTAAGAGCTAAAGAAATGAAGAAGCTACATGAGCAAGTAAGGGCACAAACTGAAAAGGTGAATGAGCAATACAAGCAAAAGGCTAACAAGAACTGCCCACACGTTGAGTTTGAACTGGGTGATCTTGTATGGTTATATTTGAGGAAGGAAAGCATACAAGGTGGCACAAAAGGTAAGAGAGAATGCATATAAGGTTGAATTTCTGAGAGATATGCAAGTATTTGCCACCTTCAACATTGGGGATCTCACTCCTTACCTTGAAGATGATGAGGAGCATTATAACAATTTGAGGACAAATCCTCTTCAAAGGGGATGGGTTGATGTAGAGTAACTCCTGAGCTTGGGTCTACTCTCACTAGTGAGGGTCATCAACCAAGTCGGCCCGATATTGACCCTAAGGCAAAGACTATGCGCCCCCTCCCCAGGTCAATATTGACTTGGGACCCTTAAGAAAGTCCAAGTAGGGATAGAAAAGGTGATCGAGTAAATAGTAGCCCTAAATAAGGAGTTAACCACTTAGTCCTCCCAAAACCACCTCATTAGCTCAATTTTAATTTCTGGATAAAATACTTTAATTCATTTCTAGCTCCATTTTTGCTCGGTAAATGACCTCTAACTTCCATAAACTATACATGGGTAGAAAGCCACAGATGTCCATTTTGCAACGAGCGTTGAATCACCCCAAACGCCAACTATTGGGAAAGTTAGGTACTAAATACTAAGCAAGGGTTGATCCAGGACTGGAAACTACACGGTTCTAATTATAGGCTCAATTGAGGAGGTTAAGGCTATAATTTTGGGGATTAATCAACATGAAATGATTCTTCACACACAATGAAAGAGTCACCAAGTGGCGGCACCCCATTTGGAGGAGCAGTGCCTACTAATGGCTTTCTAGAAGATGGAGGATAAATCCTGAAAAATACAGCTTATAGTGTTTGTAATTATCTTAAGCATCTTGATTTATTTACCTAGGGTATTTTGTGAATCTCCTATTGGACCACTTGCCCTAGTAATGTACAACTAATGCGCCTCCCATTGGGTATTTATGAACCCAATTACCTCCATGAAAATCAAAATGAATGAAAGATATGAGAGCTTGAAACTTGGTTTTTCTCAAAATCTCAAAATCTTTATCTCTCTTAGGAGGGTGGTGATTTGAGTCTTCTCTTTAATCTAATCCATGGTGCCAAGGCTTTAGAGGGTTAGAGGGTGGGATGTATTATCTGTTTGCTACTTATTTCAAGTGTTGAGTGTTTGCCATTACAAACCTACTTTAATTATTTGGGAACTCTCTTTCTCTTTCTCTTTCTCTCTCTCTCTCTCTCTCTCTCTTTCTCTGTTCATCTTTGGGGTGATTAATCTTTGACCTCCATTGGGCTCACCTACAAAAAATTCATGCCTTTATTTGGCCAAATGGAAGCCCCCATGCATCATAACCTGAATGCTTTTTGAAATGAAATTTCTAGGGACTATTGGTACGATACAAGCAATTCTAAAGACACTGTTATTCGAAACCCCTTTATTTGAGTGGCCCAAAGATTGCTTGCCTATGGTTTGTTTGCAAGGGACGATAGTTTGAATGTGTCTCATCCGGTTGAATTATATTTCTTGTATAATATGCTCCAATGTGATCTACTTGACCCCGGTTCATTCTTGGTTATTCAGTTACATAGTACAACCACTAGTTTCGGACAGAGGATTGTGATTAGGGCCTCTGGCTTTGGACAAATGAAATTTTGTAATGTAGAGGTTGGGCGTGTTTAATGGATTTATCCTAGGAACCATCTCATACCTCTCCCTAATGTTGACCGAACCATTCTCCTGAACCAGACCAATCTTTACTTTTTGCCAGTAATGATGAGTTGGCACAACCCGCACCACCTCCTCCCGAGCCTCATCTAATGGCTTCTAGTTCTTACCAATAGTCCTCCTCCTCTAATGATGCTAGTTTGTATGTTACCCTTCTGTGTATTTAAGAGAAGGAAGTGTCCCTCCGAGTTTATATTCAAATTGAGCATATCACGCTTTGTGACTTCATTTAGGAGCAGCATGATGAGCTCCGTGGGATAATTGCTTCCCAAAACCAATACTTCCAAGACTTTAGGGCTTATTTAGAGACTTCGCCTGACTAACATATTTCTCATCCCCAAGTTCCTCCATCTCCCTCTCCTCCTCCTTTTTGGTTCTTCTTCTTCTTCCCTATTGATTTTTAAGTCCTTGCATTAAGGACAATGCTTCGTCCACACATGGGGTAGATTTGTGTGAATATGTGTATTTGATATGGATGTGCGTGTAGTTTACATGTAGTTTACATTTTAGGTGTTGCATTTAGGAGTCGTTCGCATTTTTAGTTGATAATTTCTTTTTTCTTTCTCTCCTTAGGTTTCTTTTCTTAGTTTTAGCCTTATTTTGGTATTTTCAATTTTTAGTTGCATTTTAGAGATTAAAAAAACCAAAAAAAGAGCATAAGTAAAAAAAATGAAAAAAGCAATAAAATCTTCCGATGATGAGTCTTAGACAACGTAGTTTTCTTTGGCCTATTCTAACTCTTATTGTTATGCCCATTTGAGAATAAAATATTTGATTATAAGTTTTCGAAATGTGCTTCATGTTTTGTCCGTCATGTTGACCATGATTCGATTATCCACTTATTCCTTGTATGAATATTTGGCACGTATGATCTAATGAGCTAGTTGAGCTTTGGTAGTTGTCCCGTGACACTTTGAGCCTTATTTGAACTAAATCACGATTTTAGTCTTATAGTCTTTTTCATGTGTGGCTCTTCTTAGATTTCAAATCTCTAATCTTGCTTTGACTCGTGTTCAGGATCACATTTAGCATGCACGTTTAGGCAATGAGCTACATTGACCAAATAGCCACCTTTATCATATATGATTTATCCCTTGCCACCCCCTTTGAGCCTTGACCTTTTTTCTTGATGCAAACCTATAACAATGAATCTTGGCCAAATACAAATCTTACCCTTTTAGCCAAGACTATAAAGTTTCAATAGTGATTAGGAGTAATTTGAGGATGATGACATTATTGTTTAGTGTGGTTTATTTGTATGCAATGAGGGATTCATGTGATATTTCCCTTGGTGTCATTTTGGGTTGAATTTTGCGAGTTGTTAGAAAAAGTGTTGAAAAGTGCATAATTTCTCTCGACATAATCGTCCTCTAAAACAACGGATCAAAAAGAATGACAAAATAAAAAAAAAGAGATAGAATGTCGAAAGAAATAAAGAGAAGCAAAATAATACAAGGATTTGGTATGGATTTCATATTACATATGGTTCAACACTTTTTCACATAATTGCCCAACTAGGGGTACTTTTATGTATTTGAGATGTATTGGTGCTCAATGTGAGGAGTAATTTTATGAAAATTTGGGTGAAGATGACTTATGGTCATAGTCTTTGGCTTTGAGCTCCACAAATCCCAACATATTTGTTCCCCTCTTACCTTTACTCATAGCCCCGTTATGGCCCTATCAAAGTCCTCATGATTCCTAGCATGTATTGCATTTTAGTAGTGACGAATTTGAGAGTCTTTTCAAACTTATGGTAGATTTGATTGTTTGGAATGAGATTTGAGAAAAGCGCATCATATTTTTAAACACATGAGTGATGAGTGCTTCATCCCTAAAGTGAGGGTGTACCGATTCTTTTAGTTCTACCTATTGCACATGCCAATATGATTGTTTAAGTTGTTTTAGGTGCTCGATTCACTGTTTCATGTGATGGTACTTGTTCTTATTTCAAGAACTTCATTCTCTAATCTATTTTGCAATGTTTTCCATCACTTTTGGGCTAGGTTTTTAGGTTGGTTAGGCTATTGATGTTGCTATTTATGTTTACCTGAGGAGGTTCTTCATTATAGTTTTGATTTTCGTAGTTGCTTGGGGACAAGCATGGGAGAGTTTAATAAATGGTTAGAGTAAACCGCATTTTGGGGGGCATTTTGTTGTATTTTTAGGGAGAATTATAACCTTCATGTTATAATTCATACTCCTCCCATTTTATGCTTAGGTATGATTCTTTTCTGCACTTTGTAGGCGTTTGGACATTTTCGTCCTTGCTTGGACCTCAAATGAGTATGTTTTGACTCCTCATGAATACCCATGCTCGTGGAGAAGAAAGAATTTTGAGATAGAGCTAACCACGGACACTCCGTGGTGAAGCTACGGGCTGTGGTGAGCTTGAAACCAATTACCACTTCGTCTTCATTCATCTTTGGCTGAGGACGACCAGGTTCATGCTTAAATAGGGTATTTTCGAATGCAAAAGGAGGAGAGAGCCAAGACATCTAACACTCGCTTCTATCTCACTATTATCATTAGTTTTAGGATTTTCAAGTTTTCTTTAGAGTAAAGAGGAAATTGAAGTGGAAGATTGGCACTTGGAGGCTTGGAGATTGCAAAGTCATTGAAGACAACCATTGTTCCTAAGTTGCCTTTCCCTTTTAATCTCTTCCTAAACTTTTGTTTGGATGTTAATTTCAATTATGTGTGAGTCGTTTTACTTAATTTAGAGACTTGTTAGCCAAAGTATTGATGTTGGGTCTTTAATTTTCAATATTTGTACTTTAACAAAATTGGTTTGATTGAATTATATCGTGTGGATAAATTGTTGTGAGTAAATTTTGGCGAGATTTGCTTGCATATACTAGATAGTTGAGCGAAATACTTAAAGAAGAAACTCGCTATTAGAACAACAAGTTAGAACTTAATTTAACGACTTCTTGAAAGAGAGTTGTTTGTTAAGAGGAAATCTTAGCAATCAAAAAACCAAGACTAAAACCAAAGACATTTTAATGAATGTTAAATGAATTAGTTTAGCCAATCCAATTTGTTTCGAAAGAAAAGATTGAATTCTTACTTCGATTGCGCTCTTTTGAATCATCCTATTCTAGATAAAGTGCGTATTTAAATCCAACGATCCAATTCTTTATTAGGTGAAACAATTACCTAGATGCTTCTAATTTTATTGAATTTCTCGATAGTTAAATAGCGATAGTTGAGACAACCCAGTGGAATTTGTTGCTCAGGTTAAAACTGAGTGGACTACATTTGGTCTATATAGAATCGATATTAAAACCATACTACATTATCCGTGCACTTGCTATAGTGTCAAGTTTTTGGAAGGAAAAATATTCTCCATTTGCTATCACTGACAAATGCTTAGAGTAAACTTCATTTTCACCTCATTTTCTTACATTTCTAGGAAGAATTGTGAACTTTATATTATAATCTACACTCCTTTTCCCGTTGCTTGGATATGACTGTTTTCTGCAGGTTTTTAGACATTTTTTGCCCTTACTTTGACCCCAATTGAGTATATTTTGACTCGCCATGGGCGCCCCCAAGTCACCATGCCCGTGGAGAAGAATGAAGAACCACAGAATTTTGAGATAAAGCAAACCATTGACCTTGCGTCAAGCAGGCCACGGTCCATGGTGAGCTTGAAACTGCTTTCCTCTTCGTCTTCCATCACCTTGTGGCTGAGCATGGCTAAGTTCATGCTTAAATAGGGTCTTTTCAGCTGCAAAAGGGGGAGAGCCTAGAGAGCCAAGACATCTAGCACTCACTTCTACCTTAGTGTTATCATTAGTTTTAGGATTTTCACGTTTTCTTAAGAGTCAAAGAGGGAATTGAAGTGGAAGATTGGCACTTGGATATTGGGAAGCCATTGAAGAACACCATTATTGCTAAGGTTTCTTTCCCCTCTAATTTCTTCTTAAACTTTTATTTAGATGTTGCTAATTCCAATTATGTGTGAGTAGTTTTACTTAATCTAGACACTTGTTAGCTAAAGTATTGATGTTGAATCTCTAATTTTTAATATTTGTGCTTTATCAAAATTGGTTTGATTGAATTCTATCTTGTGGATGAACTGTTGTGAGTAAATTTTGGCCAGATTGGCTTACATATAATAGATAGTTGAGTGAAGTACACAAAGAAGAAACTCACTATTAGAATAATAAGTTAGAACTTAATTTAACGACTTATTGAAAGAGAGTTGTTTGTTGAGAGGAAATCCCAGCAGTCAAAAATCCATAACCAAGGCTAAAACCAAAGACCTTTAAACGAATGTCAATTGGATTAGTTTAAGGAATTCAGTTTGTTTCAAAAGAAAAAGATTGAATTCTTAGTTTGATTGCACTCCTTTGAATCATCCAATTCTAGATAAAGTGCTCAGTTAAATCCAACTATCCAACTCATTATTAGACGAAACAATTCCCTAGATGCTTTTAGTTTGATTGAATTGCTCGATAGTTAAATAGCGATAGTTGAGACAACCCTTTGGAATTTTAGTTCTTAGGTTAAAACTCAGTCGATTACATTTGGTCTATGCATGATCAATATTAAAACTATACTACAATACCAGTGCGCTAGGTTAAAACTCAGTACATTACAGTTGGTTGCTTACGATGGTCTCAAGTTATTAGAAGGAAAAGCAGTCTCCATTTGCTATCACTAATAAATGGTTTGAGTATACTTCATTTTGGGGTCATTTTGTTACATTTTTAGGTAGAATTATGAACTTCATATTAATAGCTATGCTCCTTTTCCAGTTTTATGCTTGGGTATGGTTCTTTTATATGTTCTGCAGGTTTTTTGACCTTTTTGCCCCTGCTTTGACCGCTAATTTTGAGATAGAGCCAACCACGGACCCTCCGTCGAGAAGGCCACGGTCCGTCGTGAGCTTGAAACTACTTGCCTATTTGTCTTCCTTCATCTTATAGTTGACATGCCCGAGTTCATGCTTAGATAGGGCTTTTTAGTCTGCAAAAGGGGAAAATCCTAGAGAGCCAAGACATCTAACACTCACTTCTATCTCACTATTATCATTAATTTTGGGATTTTCAAGTTTACTTTAGGCTAAGAGAGGGAATTGAAGCGGAAGATTGATACTTAGAGGCTTGAAGATTGGAAAGCGATTGAAGACCACCATTGTTGCTAAGCTTTCTTTCCCTTCTAATCTCCTCTTAAACTTTTGTTTAAATGTTGTTAATCTCAATTATGTGTGAGTAGTTTTACTTAATCTAGAGACTTGTTAGCCAAAGCATTGATGTTGGATCTCTTATTTTCAATATTTGTGCTTTATCAAAATTGGTTTGATTGAATTCTATCTTATGGATGAACTGTTGTGAGTAAAGTTTGCCCAGAATTGCTAGCATATACTAGATAGCCCGGATTTGACTGCGATTCAATTACTCACTAATTCTTTGCATGAATGTTTGGCACGTGTGATCTAATCAGCTAGTCAAGCTTTGGTAGTTGTCCTGTGATACTTTGAGCCCTATTTGGACTAATTCATCATTTGAGTCTCGTATTCTTTTTCATGTGCAGCTCTTCCTAGATTTCAAATCTCTAGAATGAATTCTATCTTGTGGGTGAACTAGTGTGACTTAATTTTGCCAAATTTTCTTGCATATGCTAGGTAGTTGAATGAAGTACTAAAAGGAGAAACTTACTATTGGAACAAGTTAAAACTTAATTTAACGACTTCCTCAAAGAGAGTTGTTTATTGAAAGAAAATCCTAACAATAAAAAATCTATAACTAAGGCTAAAACCAAGGACATTTGAATGAATGTTAATTGGATCAGTTTAGCCAATTCAGTTTGTTTCGAAAGAAAAGATTGAATTCTTAGCTCGATTGCACTCCTTTGAATAATCCAATTCTAGATAAAATGCATATTTAAATCCAACAATCCAACTCTTACTAGGCGAAACAATTCCCCGAATGCTTTTAGTTTGATTAAATTTCTCGATAGTTAAATAGCAATACTTAAGGCAACCCATTGGAATTTGGTTGCTTAGCCTTTTATAATAGGTTCAAACTCAGTAGATTACATTTGGTCTCTGTGGAATCGATATTAAAACTATTCTACAACACCCATGCACTTGCGTTAGTGTCAAAGTGCTAAGAGTAAATCATCGTCGGCACAAAAGCTAGACGATTGACAGCATAAATGGCATAATATTTAGATTAAACAAGTAGCCCACTTCTAAGCCTTTGTTCATCATCAAGTAAACGAAGGAAAACGACTTGAAGAACGCAATTCATTGTCATAGTGCATTTAGTGAATGTAACGAGCCCTTAAAACCCTTCATTGCCCAATGGAGTCGTGAGGTATCATAAGGGTTTGCAACCCACAAAGTCTTGAACAAGAAACGAAAAACAAAAATCTTTTTAGGTTTAGAAACAAAACACAAACATACAATGAAGGGGAAAATTGTGCACCCTCATGCAACCATATCACCCATGTAACACGAGTATTAACTCACGTATAAACATAATCTACACAAAAATGACATCGAAACACCAACCATCACCTCATTAGTACGCGATGAGCAAGCCAAACCAGTAAAACCTCACTTTAGGCAACATCGAACACTCCTACTCATATGTTTGGATAATGTTACGCTTCACTCAAAATATATTCCAAAGACATAGCGTACCATAAACTTGCTAAGAATCTTAATTCTCCATCACTATGATGCAATATGTAAAAAAAATCAAGAGACTTTGTCATGGGTTGTAATAGGGCTAAAAATCAAGGGAAAGAGATGAAGAAATTATTTGGGAAATGTAAAGCTAAGGCCAAGAGACTAAGGAGTGCCAAACACATGTAACCAATAAAAGCACCATTAATGCACCACAACTCAATAAGAAATTCAGCACAAACCTCGAAAGAGTTTAGGGAGTTGAGATAATCACAGATACATTTTAATCACCACGCCAAACATTATATTAACTATTTTCTTCTTTTGTTTTCTTTCTTTCTTTACTTCAACAAGTCTAATGAATGGCAAGCGAGATCATCACAAATATACTATTCAAGCCCAAATCCTAACAAGGATCCTATGAACATCAACCCATCACACCAAGAGCGGGAAACATCACTATATAAATCATTATCACCTCTCACTACAGTAAAGCACCAAAAACAACCACCCAAAATACACCAACATCTCAAAACTGGCCATTGTCGCACAATAAAATAAAGCTCTATTAGCCTCGCCTTAGGTATAGCAAAATGTGTTTGTTCAAGGTAAGGGTTAGTAACCAATGAAAGTAGTTAGAGACTCCATGGGGCTAGCAAAGGATAAGTGATTCATCACAGGGTAGCAATTTGGCAAAATGTGGCCATCAAGATAATAGAGAATGCCTCCATTACGTTATCATATGGAGATGCAAATGTGGCCTTGAAGAAATCCATACGAAAACAGAAGATTTTAATCAAGGAAGAGTCACAATATGAGACTATATATAATAAATAGTCTTTGAAGGCTCAAAGCCTCAAAGGACATCTACCAAAGTCAAGTTGATCTAGAATCAATCTTAGGGTAAAGAATGCGGCAAGGAGTGCGACACTTGTGATTTAGATCTATCATGCATATCCTACCTATATACAAGTTAATTGCTAAGGTACTTGGGCTCAAGGTCAATCAAAACAGTACAAAACTCCAAAACTAGTCAAAATCAAAAATCTTTTTTTGTTACAAAATGTTTTCTTCCTTTTCTTTTCCAAATTTCTAAGCATGACTTCTCTATATAAAAAACAGATAAAAAAAGAAAATAGAACGATTTCATTTACCAATTTATGTGTTTGGAGCACCTAAACTAAAGCCTCCTTTCAAGATGTTATATGTAATGCTTGAGGAGTATCAACCACTTCTCCACAATCAATATCTAAGCTACCACTACAGTGTAGTCAAAGCTTGCATGATCTTATTAGGTACCCAATCATGTAACTAAGATGCATGTAAGGGCACAAATATATAGATCGAAATGATAGTTACTATTTTCCTAAACATCTCAAAAGCCTTAGAAAAATTGAAAGAGTGCGGAAGAAAACGGTCCACAAGATTTTTCTAGGCATGTCATTTAGGTGTGCATACTAAGGGTCAATCCTCAAATGTATGTAAAGACTCACCAACATCAACCACATTCCCTACAACCCAATTCAACATCAATATGGTAAAACACATACTAGTCAAGGGGCTTCACAATGCACTACTCCGAGGATGGGGATGATGGTGAATGTGTATGATGGAGATCCATCCATGAGCATGATCACCAGCCCTCAAGGAAGCCCAAAGGAGTCGAGTTTCATGGGTAAAGTCCAAGAAATCAGCTTTGCATGCCAAGACACATTTCTGCCCAGCCACGGTTTCAAGCCTGTACACAAACCCGATTTTGTGCACATTATTTCATGATCTTCCCAACGGTATGATTAGGTTGCAGGATGCCTAAGTTTAATTTTAAGATGTGCTCTTTCCAATAAGACCTATTTCAAGTCATTTGGATGTCATTTGCTACCTCAAATCAGCCGTTGAAGTCAAGTGCTCAAAACTGTTTCAGTTCTGCCCAGTTCTGGAAATGGGTCTGTTTGGACACCCAAAGCTCTTGTTTGAACCAAAAATGAGCTATTTTTAAGGTACTTTTACACCTGTTTTATGCTCATTTTAATAATATTTTTAAGGTTTTTAATTGATTTTATTTTATTTTGCAAATTTTTAATAAATGTGAAAAAAGGGAGGAAAATGGTAGAAAATGGTGGAAAATGTCGAGAATTGAAGAAAAAAAGAAGAAAAAAAACCAAACCAGTCCAGCATAAAATCGAACCGGCCGGTTTAAAAAATCGGTTAAGCGGACTGATTCACTTATTAATCCCCCTCCCCTTCTTCACGCTTTCTTTCCCCTCGATTTCGTCCTCAACCCCGATACCCAGAACCTTCATCGCCCAGAAACATCCTTTTTAAGTGACCTAAACCCTTCCATCGTCCCCAAGGATCGACCCTTAAGTACTATGACTGACAATCGAGTATTTCAGGTTTCTTTTCTTTAATGTAATTTTCCACCCCCCCCCCCAAAATCGCTCAACATTTTTTGGCGCCATTGCCAGGGACAGCATGAGATTAGGTCATATTTCGTAGTTTAGTTTATTAGTCATTTTGTTTACTTGATTTGTTTAGTTGATACTCATTTAGTCGTTTCCTGCTTAGTCATTTCGTAACTTTGTTTTCGAATCGATTCTTAATTTTTCTATTTTGTTTTCGTTTTCATTTGTTTAGTCCTTTTTGTTTTCAAAAAAACCAAAAATCCAAAAACATTTTGAAAAACTTGAAAAATCCAAAAAATTAGAAAATTCAAAAGCCTAAAAAAAAAAAGAAAAATTTGAAAACCCTTAAAAATCGAAAAAAGCTTTGGGAAAAAAAAAACTTTGATTGTGAAGTTTGGGATATGCATGACCAGTTGGATTAGAGACCCCGAAAGTGGACGATTAAGAATGAGTGAATCTGAGCCTGACCTAGTACCCGAAATTGAGCCTCGACTTGACTTCGGAGAAATGGCACAAGAAAGAACTTTGAGCGATATTTTCTATCCTCCTAGAACTGTTTTGCCATCGTGTTTTGTTGTGCCTGATCTTCCACCTAATGTCACCTTCGAATTGAAACCTCATTACACCTAGATGCTCCCGAAATTCGCAGGTTTAGAGGATGCTTATCTGTTTTAAGGGAACTCAAAAAAGTTTGTTCTATGATGCAGTTTCCTAATATTCCCATTGATGTTGTACGAATGAAATTAATTCCTTTTGCTTTGCGAGATTCTGCTAAAAGATGGATGTATGGCCTGACTGCTAATTTTGTGACTTCTTGAGATGATTTTGTGAAATTGTTCCTAAGAAAGTATTTTCCTAATGCCAAAACTGTCAAGCTAAGGAATGAAATCAATCAGTTTGTGCAACTTGATAGGGAATCATTTTGGAAATATTTGGATAGGTTTAAGACCTTATTGGCTCAATGTCCCCACCATGGTCTAGACCAAGCTCATTTATGTCAAATTGTATATGAAGGACTTGACCAACAATGTAGGACCATGGTAGAGTCCATGTGTTAGGGCGGTTTTCTGTCTAAAAGCCCTGCAACTGCTTGGGAGTTTCTAGAGGACTTGGCTGAAAAAACCACGCAGTGGGAAACCGCTCGTGATGACAGCCTAAGTTTTAGGTTAGTAAGGGGTGGTTTACATGCAGTCTCTGATGTAAGTCACTTAGAGTCTAAGATAGCTGCGTTAGAAAACATGTTGAAGGGATTATGTCCCCAGCTGTCCTCACTATCTCAGACTTCTACAGTGTCTTGTTCACATTGTCAAGCTTTAGACCATTCACTGAGTGCTTGTCCTTATTTTGCTCATCAATTAACAACTGAACAAGAACAAGTATGGTTTTACAGAGACCAAAGAATGACCCATACTCCCCTTATTCTAACCCAGGGTGGAGGAATCACCCTAATATGTCATGGGCTAGTGGACCTAATGCCGTTGTACATAATTCTCAACCAGGGATGTTTCATGGAAATAATTTCCAGCCTTCGGCTCAGCCTCCACAGTCTTTTCCAAGACCCACTTTCTCAGGTGCGCCTAATGCCCCTAGACCTCCACCATCTGTGGCTCAAATGCAACCTCCTCCTGGTTATACTGAACTTGACAAATTTGAGAGGAAAATTAATAATGTGGAGAGAATGATTAATGCTAGCAATGCTAACATGGAAAAAATGATGAGAATGATGACTGAACAGTTCTCCCAGTTAGCATCCTCTTATAGGGAACCGGGTACTTCTCCAAGTCAACCTGAAGTGAACCCTAAGGGTCATACCCCTTCCCCTTCTAGTGGCATTAATGAGTCAGTGAGAAAAGTGAATACGGTTATTTCTCTCCGTTCTGGTCAAGAGGTTGATAACCAAGTGAGGAACCCTGATGAACCTTGTAGGTATCCTCATCAATTCTTTCAAAATTCTTCCCCATCATCTGCACTAGAGACTGGTTCTTCCAATGGGTCATGGAATACTCCTGATAGTGTTCCCAATGCATCTGATAGTCCTTCCTCTTCACCACCCTCCAAGGAAGAGGAACTTCTAGAAAAAGACTCTTCTGATTCAGCTAGAGATTCACCTTCTAAGAGTCCTTCCTTTCCTCCTTCCTCCTTTTCTTAGAAAATCCAGATGCCTTTACCTCCTTTCCCTCATAGATTGAAGAAGAAAGATCAGGGCGATATTGAGAAGATAAGGGAGACCTTCTCTCAAGTAAAGATCAATATTCCCTTGATGCTATTGAGCAGATGCCTCCTTATGCCAGATTTTTAAAGGATTTTATGTACTACAAAAATGGCAACTAGTATACCTAAGAAGGCATTCCTGACTTCTGGAGCTAACTGCATCCTTTCCCAGATACCAGCAAAGTATAAGGACCCCGGTTGCCCTATTGTGTCTATAGTCATAGGGGACCAGCTCATTCATAGAGCATTGCTTGATTTAGGGGCTAGTGTGAATTTGATTCGCTTTGCTGAGTATGAAAGGCTAGAATTGGGTGAATTGAAACCTACCAGGATGGTCATTCCGTTGGCTGATAGATCCACTAGAATACCTTGGGGGATAGTTGAGGATGTGTTGATTAGACTCGGTGACTTCATCTACCCAGTGGACTTCATGGTGATTGAAATTGAAAAGGGAATACCTAGTCTAGCCAGTCAGATCCCTGTGATTTTAGGGCGTCCATTTTTAGCTACTGCTAATGCCCTCATTAACTGTCGAAATGGTATGATGAGACTGTCTTTTTGCAATATGACTATGGAAGTAAATGTTTTTAACATGCAAAGACAGCCGTCAGGATTTGATGATATGGACTCTTCTACCCTTAATTGGATAGAGAACCCTGTGTTTGATGATGATTTGGATGATGCAATTGTTACTGAGTATGAGTCATTTCTGATACATGATAATCTTGACTATGATATGTTTGAATTTAATGACTTATGCTCTGATGCTGATTGCTTACTCACTACTATGTCTGAATCTGCTGATGGATCTGTTTTCCCCACTGCTCTTGAATTGAAACCCCTCCCCGATTCTCTTAAGTATGCATTTTTAGGACCCAATGAATCCTTACCTGTTATTATAGCTTCTGACTTGGATCGGGACCAAGAAGACAAACTCATTTCTTTGCTTAAGGAGAATAAGGAATCGTTGGGATGGACTTTAGGGGATATTAAGGGGATAAGTCCTTCTGTGGTGCAACATAGAATCCATCTAGAGGACCATGTTCAGCCTTACCGAGATCGGCAAAGGCGTTTGAATCCTACTCTTCAGGAAGTGGTCAAGAAGAAGGTTTTGAAATGGTTAAATCATGGGATCATTTATCCAATATCTGATAGTGAATGGGTTAGTTCGGTTAAGGTCGTTCCTAAAAAGACTGGCATCACTGTAATTAGGAATGATAAGAATGAATTAATCCCTACTAGAGTTCAATTTGGATGGCGAGACTATAGAAAATTGAATGCTGCCACCAGGAAAGACCATTTCTCTCTTCCCTTCTTAGACTAGATGCTAGAAAGATTAGCTGGACATTCCTTCTATTGCCTCTTGGATGGATATTCTGGATATACTCATATCTCAATTGCTCCTGAGGATCAGGAGATGACCACTTTCACTTGCCCATTTGGGACATATGCTTTCAGAAGAATGCCTTTCGGACTGTGTAATGCCCCTGCTACTTTTCAAAGATGCATGATTTCTATTTCCTCAGATTTGATTGAGCAATGCATGGAAATTTTTATGGATGATTTCTCTGTATTTGGATCTTCTTTTGATCATTGCTTATGTAATTTGAGAAAAGTTTTAGAAAGGTGTAGGGAGAAAAGTTTGACTTTAAATTGGGAGAAATGTCACTTTATGGTTAAGAAATGTATAGTCTTAGGTCATATTATTTCCAAAGATTGAATTGAGGTGGACAAAGCTAAGACTGACCTGATCATCAATCTTCCCCCTCCCAAAAGTGTGAAAGAAGTTAGGTCCTTTCTTGGACATGCAGGCTTTTATCAACGATTCATTAAGGATTTCAGTAAAATTGCAAAGCCTTTGTCCAATTTGTTAGCTAAAGATATGCCATTTAACTTTTCTGAAGCATGTCATGAGGTATTTTCTAAGCTTAAATAGGCCCTTATGCTCTTGTCATTCATCCTCCTGTTTGGGGGGAATCTTTTGAATTAATGTGTGATGCATCGGATTTTGCTCTTGGGGTTGTACTTGGACAGCGCATTGATGGAAAACCCCATGTGATTTATTATGCAAGTCATACATTGAATGATGCTCAACTGAATTACACTGTTACTGAAAAGGAATTTTTGGCTGTTGTCTTTGGTTTTGAAAAGTTCATACCATATCTGATTGGTTCCCATGTGATTGTTTACACTGACCACTCTGCCCTTAAGCACCTTCTCTCTAAAAAGGATGCTAAACCTAGACTTGTAAGATGGATGTTGCTTTTACAGGAATTTGATTGTGAAATCAAGGATAGAAAAGGGTCTGAAAACTTTGTAGCTGATCACTTGTTCAGGATTACCTGTGAGAGTGAGTCTAGTGTTTCTGAATGTTTCCCTGATGAGCAACTGTATGCTGTTCATCCTGATCCATGGTATGCTGATATTGTCTACTATTTAGTTACCAAAGGATTCCTGAGGGATGGACCAAGCATGACAAGGATAGATTCTATCACTTGGTAAAGTTTTTCGTTTGGGATGACCCTTATCTGTTCAAATACTATTCTGACCAAGTTTTTAGAAGGTGCATACTCGACCATGAAGTGAGGAATGTACTGTCTTTTTGTCATGACTAAGCTTGTAGGGGGCATTTTAGTGGGAAGAAAACAGCTGCCAAGATTCTTCAATCCGACTTTTATTGGCCAACTTTGTTTGAGGATGCCATTGAATTCTGGAAGAGTTGTCCCAGATGTCAGCAATTAGGCAAGATAACCAGGAAAAACATGATGCCATTAAACCCCATTATTGTAGTGGAAGTTTTTGGGGTGGGGTATTGATTTCATGGGACCATTTCCAATATCTTTTGGGAATGAGTACATTTTATTGGCTATGGATTATGTATCTAAATGGGTGGAAGCCATTCCCTCTCGGACTAACGACACTAAAGTTGTAGTGAAATTTCTTAGGGAAAATATCTTTGCTCGTTTTGGCATGCCCCGGGTTCTCATTAGTGACCAGGGTACTCATTTTAATAATAGATCTTTTGATGCCTTGCTTAGAAGATATTCGATAGTCCATAGGCTGGCTACCCCCTACCACACTCAAACAAGCCACCAAGTTGAAGTTTCTAATCGGCAGATAAAACAGATCCTGCAGAGAACTGTGAGTAGGCATAGGAAAGAATGGGCCGATAAGTTAATAGATGCTCTCTGGGCCTATTGGACAGCTTATAAGACTCCCCTCGGCATGTCCCCTTACAGAGTAGTTTATGGTAAGCCTTGCCATCTACCTGTAGAGTTAGAGCACCGAGCTTGGTGGGTTATTAGGAAGCTCAACTATGATTTAACTAAGGCGGGAGACATGAGACGACTGCAATTGAGTGAACTTGATGAAGTCAGAGCGGAAGCATATGAGAGTGCTCGATCTTCCAAGGAGAGGGCAAAGTTGTTTCATGATCAACATGTTTCGAGAAAAGAATTTGCCCCGGGAATGAAAGTACTTTTGTATGACTCTCGACTTCACTTATTTCAAGGGAAATTAAGGTCCTGCTGGACGGGCCCTTATGTTGTCTCTTACATTTTTCCTTATGGTGCAGTCCAGATTCAGGATTTGTAGACCGGTGCCCTGTTCAAAGTCAATGGCTAGAGGTTGAAACCATTTCTCGAGCTGCCAACCCCAGAGGATGTGGAGTGTCTGATGCTCTGTGACCCCGGCCCTACTCTGTTACTGATTACGATCTGCGATAGTTTGGGTGTACTCAGCACCCAACCTGGTTTGCTAGCAACTCCTTTTCTTCTTTCTCTTTCCTTTGTTTTTCTCTTTTCTTTTCAGGCTATTCCTGTATAGTTGATAGTTTTTTTTGGTTTACTTTAGTATCCACCTTTTCAGCTTTTATATGGAGTGGCTGATGCTCCATCGACTTTATAGTTGGGTACAATCTGTATCCAAGCTGGTATGA
Source organism: Selenicereus undatus (assembly GCA_017589665.1). Lineage (NCBI taxonomy): Eukaryota > Viridiplantae > Streptophyta > Magnoliopsida > Caryophyllales > Cactaceae > Selenicereus > Selenicereus undatus. Next base: position 91,215,845 of record JACYFF010031957.1, read on the forward strand.
TTGTTCCACCCTTATTCTCTTTTTCATTCCTTTTCTTCTTTTTTCGTGCTTAGTGAATATATTAAGATTTTGTAAATACTTGTTAATTGACTTTATCTAGGGTTGTTTCTTATGTTTCATTTTTCTTCTTTAGCATAGCATGCTTTAGTTTTTCCTTTGATTTTATTTTTCACTTTTGTTTTTCTTTCTTATGTTTTGGATTTCTTTTCGTTTAGTTTAGGATTTAGTAGGTCTTTGATTTTGATGTTTGGTTTTGTTTTTATAAATATGTGTGTTTTCTTTGATTTTATTTTTCCTTTTCCTTTTCATTTTGGTTTTATTTTGTTTTTGGTTTTATGTTTTTGGTGGTGTTCTAGTTGTATATATTCTAGGTTTTTCGGTTGTTTAGTTTATGAGCTTGCTTTTTAACGCCTTAATTCCACATTGAGGACATTGTGAAGTTTTGGTGTAGGGGTGAGGTGCCACTTTTTCTTTTTTTTCAAAATTTTCAAAATTTTTGTTGTTTTTGGGGACGTTTGTACTATTTCTGATTACTTTGAATCCCCTGTGCTTTAGTTGTTAGTTTGTATATAAATAAGATGTGCATGATCAGTCTCCAACCTCAAATGTGATATTCTAAACCCTGATTTTAACTCCAGTTGTTCATTATAGGTTGTGTAATCTAGTCCTTGTTTATTCTGTCATCATTATCTTTAGGTCTTAGGTTTCCATGAATGATTCTCGCACTAGCTTGTGGCATGATTACTTTGGAAAAAAATTTGAAAAAAAGTGTGTTATGAATAAAGAAAAAAATAAAATAAAATAAAATAAAAAAATAAAAAATAAATAAAAAAAAAGAAAAAAAAGAAAAAAATTTGGAATGACTAGTATCCCTTTGAGGCATGCGCTACTGGGTGTTACCCTTTGAGGCAATATTACTATTGTGAAAGCTTGCTTCCAAAGTCAGTACAAGAATAATGTAGTTGTGTCAGACAAGTGGGATTGAGTCTAATTCTGGTAAATCTGAGTCTTGTGGATGATGATTCACTTGCACACGAGCAGCGGAAAGGATTCAAAATCTTGATGTTCAATGTGATGAAAAAATTAGTGTTTTGATGTCATTTAGAGGTAGGGCTTTGAAGTACATTCTATGTATATGCAGGTTAATAATTAAGCACATGGGTGATTTAGCTGATTAGCATGTGTGCATATGTTTCCCAAGTTTTGTACATATCAGTTTTGAGAAAACCTAAAAAGATTTTTCTTTATTTTTGGAATAATTTTGTGGGTATTTCACTTTGAAACCCTCACGAGACCTCACTCGTCCACTTGGGAGTCCAAGGGGTTTAAAGGGCTTGTTGCATACGCTAAATGTAACCGTGATTCCTACGACAGTGAGTTAGGGTTTTCTTTTTCTTATTTTTCATTTTCTTTTAGTTAGTTTAGTTTATTTTACTCGAGGACGAGCAAAATCTAGGTGTGAGAGTATTTATTTGAACCAAAAATGAGCTATTTTTAAGGTACTTTTACACCTGTTTTATGCTCGTTTTAATAATATTTTTAAGGTTTTTAATTGATTTTATTTTATTTTGCAGATTTTTAATAAATGTGAAAAAAGGGAGAAAAATGGTAGAAAATGGTGGAAAATATCGAGAATTGAAGAAAAAAAGAAGAAAAAAAACTAAACTGGTCCAGCATAAAATCGGACCGGTCGGTTCAGAAAACCGATTCAGCGGACCAGTTCAATTATTAATCCCCCTCCCCTTCTTCACGCTTTCTCTCCCCTCGATTTCGTCCTCTACCCGATACCCAGAACCTTCATCGCCCAGAAACACCCAGAACCCCTGCTTCGCCATTCTCGCACCTCCACTCTCTCTCTTACTCGTCTTCTTCGTTCTCTCTCTCCCTTATCTCTTCCTAAACCTGAAACCAGCCCACAGTAACTCCCAAACCTAGAACCCAGAAACCCCTACCCACGGGAATACCCCAAAACCACTTCATACGAACCCCAATACAAACACCATCCCACCACCGTGAAACTCTCACAACACGCCGGCACACACCCTTCGCTGGCTCCATCTCACCCACCCACGCTAGCACGCATCGAAGGGACGCGAACGTTTGAGGCTCGGTATAAATTGAAGAAGACGATGCCATTTTCAAGGTTTAGAGAAGTTTTTCTAGGTTTAATTTACTTTAAATTCTCGCTACCTAGGTTTTGAATTTCAGTTTGTTTTCGCAATTCTTAGGGATTAGGGTTGATGTTAGTTAGGGTTTGAAATTCGGTTTGGTGTATTTGTGTTTCGATTCCACGGTTTTGGGTTGTAACCTAAACTTTAAGCATTTTAGATTGAAATTTCGGTTAAGTTTTGGGTTTATTGCATCCAATTTCTTCCCCCACTCCTTTTGTTCTGTTTCGAATGGTTCTGTTTTGCTTCGTTAATGGCGAATACCACCATTGTCGGGCCGAGCTACAAGCGAGGAAGCCTAAGTGGCATTAGGTAGTGTTGATTTCTTTTCCCCCTTCCCCCGGTTCGAGCTGGTTAGAGGGCTAGAGGCGTGCACACGGTTGAAGTCGGGTGTCCCAGTTTTGGTTTTGCAGTAGGTATCGAATTTTCATCACTTGCTTGAGTAGTAATCTGGTTAATCACGCTTCTGAATCATCTGGCTAGCTTAATCGTCTCTTAGTTCTAGCAGATTACTTGTTTTCTTTAACTTCAATTTTAGTTGTTAGTGATCTAATTATGTTGGTTTTAATTTCAAGTTTGAGTAGCATTCAGTTGATTAGGTGTCCTGTTAATCTGCCTAGGTATTAATAGTTTTGATTATCATTTAGTCGAGTATCATTTAGTATGGTTTGAGTAATGGTTCGAATGAAGTTCTGTGATCACTCAAGTTAAAGCATGTTTCTGCCTGTTTAATTTCAGTTTTAGAAACCTAAGGTCGTTTGTGAATAGGCTGAATTTTGGGTTGATTTATGCTATTGTTGCTGAATGATGTATGTTAAAGAGGTGGATTGTGTTTGATAGTTGTTTATGTTTAGTGGATTATGGTTGTGGTTTCATTTTTGATAATTATGCTTAGTTGTAGGATAATGAGTGCTTAGGGTTAAGTTCTTAGGTAACCTAGGAATTTAGTTCTCTTGAATGATCTTCATTTAGTTTAAAGTTAACTAGTTAGTACATCCTTTTTAAGTGACCTAAATACTTCCATCGTCCCTGAGGATCGACTCTTAAGTACTATGATTGACAATCGAGTATTTAAGGTTTCTTTTCTTTAATTCAATTTTCCACCCCCCTCAAAATCGCTCAACAGCTCCCCCGCTTGAACTGAAACTTTTATGGCTTGAAAGTACATTAAAAATATTATCAAGTGGCCATAAAAAAAAACTCAGCCAAATTACGCACTTTGTAGACGTATTAACCAGCAAAGTAAGGGTTAAAAATCGCTTTACCCGGTTAAGGGCAGCCAACTACCATGGTGTTTTTTTTGAGGTGTTTTGCTTTGATCTAGGTCTAATCCACTTGCAAATGACTTGATTAGTGTACTTGAAGCTGATTGAGGCCCCCCAAGCTTCCTATGTCGACAACTCATCCTCAAGATCAACAATGAAGTGTTGTAAAGCCACGGTTCCATCTAGCCTTTTGTAGCTTATTTTTTATTTCCAAAATGTACCTAGTTGAGCTTGCTATTTTGAATTTGTAGCTGATGTTTATTGTTAGTGAGGGATTATATAAGTCTTCATGCTGCCTTGTACGAACACTTTTGATGAATTATTGAAAGAAGTTGAGCCTTAGCTCCTTTGAACTCTCAAACTCACTTCCAGCTTATCTCTTCCTTTGGCCGGGTAGGGTGGTGTTCTAGCAAGAGTCTTAGACTCATCTTGGTGGTGATTCTTTATCCAAGAGGTTGTTAAAGGCCCTAGCATAAGCCTTGGTGGTGATTCTGTATCCAAGAGTTTGTGTTAGTTTCTATTTATCCCTCAAAGTTCTAGTTTGAGTTTGCGAATTGAAAGCTTGCCCTTTTCTCACTTCTTGCTTGCATTTCTGATTTCTCCTCACTTGACCTTCCCCTTTGGTGATACATCATATTTGGTATCAGAGCTTGGTTTCTCCTTGGCCCGGTACTTGCCCCCAAACTTCCCTAAACACAACCCCAAACACATGCTCAAAACACAAGCCACAATTGGCTATTTTAGCCATGACAAACAGAAGGTTAGCACGGCCACCCTGTGCCCCGATAGCACGACCGTGCCACCACCATTCCGAGTTGTTCTACTCTAGTTCAAGTATGAGTGCTGCAAGCATGACTTTAGAAGAAAAGTTCGAAGCCCTCATGAGGAATTATGAAGCCATGAGGTTACAAAATGAATAAACCAAGGGCCACAATGAGTACTTGAAGCGCCAACTTGGTGAGTCCATGAAGCAAAAGCAAAAGGAACTTAGAAGCTCTCGTTCCTCCAACTTGTCCGAATCTGAGTAAGATGAGGACAACCATGATGAAGGCCATCACGTGAGCTCTTCAAGTGAGGAAGAACCTTTTAGGAGGCCAAGAAGGAATGGGAGGAATGCCTCAAACTTTGGAGACATCAAGGTGGAGGTTCCGAAATTTGAAGGGAGGCTTGATCCCGATGAGTTCTTGGAATGGCTCCAAACCGTGGAGAGGATCTTCGACTACAAGGAGATCCCGGAAGAAAAGAAGGTGAAACTTGTTGCTATTAGGATCCGTATGTACGCTTCCCTTTGGTGGTCTAACTTGTGTGCCAAAAGAGTAGGGAAGGGAAGGGGAGGATTCGGGCTTGGGAGAAGATGAAGACCAAACTCAAGGGCCGTTTCATGCAACCCTTCTATCTTCAACATAACTACTCTCAAGTCCATTCCCTAACTCAAGGTAATATGAGTGTTGAAGAGTACACTAGAGAATTTGAGAAATTGTTGATTAAGTGTGACCTTAGAGAGGCCGAAGAGCAAACCATAGTGAGGTACTTAGGGGGACTCGATCCTAGGTATGCTCATGTGGTTGAGTTGTAACAATACACTACCTTTGATGAGGTGTGTGTTCTAGCCTATAAGGTGGAACAACAAAGAAAAGCCAAGCTCTACAAAAGAGACCCTCCTAAACCTTTCCCTAAGAGCCAACCTTTCAACAAGGGGAGCTCTTACCCACATCCTAAGCCCATGGTTCCTAGTCCCTTCCTTCCACAAAAACCCCAAACCCCTCAGAGGAACCAACTCCCTTCTAACCGAACCAACCCCCCTCCTATGAACAATAGGAGATGCTTCAAATGCCAAGGCCTAGGTCACATAGCCTCGGAGTGTCTTAATAGGAGAATTACCTCCTTGGCCGAATGGGAGGTATGTAAGGAGGAAGAAGAAGATGAGGAAAAGGATGCATACTTCATGGAAGAACAAGAGGAGGTCGTAGATTAGGCGGTTGAAGGAGAATTACTTGTTTTGATAAGAGCCTTGAATAGTCAAAAGGGAGCCTTAGAAGAACAAAGGGAAAACATCTTCCATATAAGGTGCACTATCCAAGGCAAAGTTTGCTCTCTCATTATTGATAGAGGGGGTTATGCTAATGTTGCCTCTTCAAGCACGGTGGAGCAGCTCGGCCTTCAAGCTTCAGCCCATCCCCATCCATACAACATCCAATGGCTTAGCTAAGGTAAAGGTTTGCAAGTCAATTCGAGATGTTTGATTCCCTTTTCCATTGGCAAGAGTTATCATGATGAGTTGTGGTGCGACATCATTCCCATGGATGCATGTCATCTTTTGTTGGGGAGACCATGGTTATTTGACCGAAAAGTGATGCATGATGGCCATTTGAATACCTACACTTTCCATAAAGATGGGAAGAAGATCACCCTTGCCCTCTTAAGCCCTTCCCAACTCCACAAAAGCAAGCAACAAAAGAACCAAGACCATTCGGATTTACTCCTCACTTTCGGTGAGCCCCTTCTTAAAGGATCCCATCATGAGTTCAAGGCCTTTAAAGAATGGATTCTCACCTCACTAGGAGAATCCGAAGCACCATTACCCTCTCACCCCATAACCATCTCACTCCTTGAACGTTTTGCCCATGTCTTTCCTGAAGAGATACCCTCTGGCCTACCCCCATAAAGGTCCATCCAACATCACATTGATCTCATTCTCGGAGCCATACTTCACAACAAACCGGCCTATATAATGAACCCTAAAGAGACCATGGAGGTCCAAAGGCAAGTGGAAAAGTTGGTAACAAAAGGATTGGTGAGAGAGAGTCTTAGTCCATGTGCGTGTCGGCCTTGTTAGTCCCAAATAAGGATGGGAGTATGCGAATCTGTGTAGATAGCCGGACAATCAACAAGATAACCATCAAGTATAGATATCCTATCCCACGGCTTAAGGATATGCTTGATGAATTACATGACTCAAGTGTGTTCTCTAAGATGGATCTGAGGAGTGGCTACTACCAAATTAGAATTAGAGAAGGGGATGAATGGAAGACGGCCTTTAAAACAAAGGGAGGCTTATACGAATGGCTAGTCATGCCTTTCGGATTGTCCAATGCTCTAAGCACCTTTATGAGGCTCATGAATCAAGTATTTTGGCCATTCATTGGGAGGTTTGTAGTAGTATACTTTGATGACATCTTGATCTATAGCAAGAGTGAAGAGGAGCACCAAGAGCATCTAACTCAAGTCATGGAGGTCCTTGAAAGGGAAAGGCTTTATGGTAACCTCAAGAAGTGCACATTATTCACTTGTGAGGTCACCTTCCTTGGTTACATAGTCTCTAGCCACGACATCAAAGGGGATGAGAGCAAAGTTGAGGCCATTCGGACATAGCCTACTCCAAAGAGCATTCATGATGTGCGAAGTTTCCATGGGCTTGCCTCCTTCTATAGGCGGTTCATTAGAGATTTTAGCACTATCATGGGCCCCATGACCGAGGTGATAAAAGGCACAACCTTCAAGTGGAGCCCCAAGGCTCAAGAAGCATTTGACACCATCAAGTCTAACCTCACCCAAGCCCCAATCCTAGCCTTGCCACGCTTTGACAAGGTGTTTGAAATTGAATGTGATGCCTCCGGGGTGAGCATTGGAGGTGTATTCACTCAAGAAGGGTGGCCCTTAGCCTTCTTTAGTAAGAAACTTTGTGATTCAAGGAGGAAGTATTCAACTTATGATAAAGAATTCTATGCAATTGTAAGAATTCTTGAGCATTGGAGTCATTATCTGGTGGCTAGTGAGTTCATGTTGCATTCGGAACATGAGGCCTTGAAGTACATTCAAGGGCAACACAAACTCAACTCACAGCATGCCAAATGAGTAAAGTTCCTCCAATCTTTCCACTTCACCATCAAGCACAAGTCTGGGAAGTTGAACCAAGGAGTTGATGCCTTGTTAAGAAGGCACTTACTTTTGTTCCAACTTGATTCATGCATCCTTGGGTTCGAACATTTGAAGTCCCTTTATGAAGATGATGAAGACTTTGGAGAGCTCTACAAGGATTGTAAACGGCACCCAAAGGGAGATTTCTTGATTCAAGTTGGGTGCTTATTCAAAGGCCATCGGCTTTGCATCCCTAAATGTGGAACTAGGGAGTTGCTCATTAGGGAGGTTCATGGAGGATCCTTGGCCGGCCACATTAGGGAAAACAAGACTCTTCTCATGTTGAAAGAACACTACTATTGGCCAAGAATGAGCAAGGATGTCCAAGGTGTAGTGAAGAGGTGTGCTACTTGCCAAGTAGGCAAGAGTCACTTGCTACCTCGCGGCCGCTACATGCCCTTACCGGTTCCCACCCTCCTGTAGGAAGATGTGAGCATGGATTTCGTGCTAGGCTACCAAGGACCCAAAGGAGCAAAGACTCCATCTTTGTGGTAGTAGATGGCTTCTCCAAGATGGCACACTTCATCCCTTGTGCCAAGACAAATTATGCTACCCACATTGTTGAGTTGTACTTCAAGGAAGTAATGAGGTTGCATGGCATTCCAAGGTCCATAGTTTTGGACAGTGATACCAAGTTCCTTAGCCATTTTTTGGTGCACTTTGGAAGAAGATGGGTACCAAGCTCAAGTATAGCACTACTTGTCATCCTCAAATGGATGGCCTAACTGAAGTCACCAACTGAACCTTGGGAACTCTCTTGAGGGTCTTGGTGAAGTCCAATGTTAAAGCTTGGGATTTGCTATTGCCACAAGCTGAATTTGCTTACAACAAGGCCCCAAGCAAAGCAAGCGGTTTGTCTCCCTTTAAGGTAGTGTATGGAGTGGATCCTTTAAGTCCACTTGATCTTGTGCTAGGAGGGATGAATGAGAAGCCAAATATGGAGGCTAGTAAAACAGTGGAGGAGATTCAAAAGCTCCATGAGTTGGTCAAGTCCAAGATTGAGAAGGCCAATGCATTCTATCAAGAACAAGCCAACAAGCATAGGAAGAAAGTGGTCTTCCATCCCAGGGACTTGGTTTGGATTCACTTTAGGAAGGAAAGATTTCCTTCCAAACGTAAGGGCAAGTTGATGCCAAGGGCAGATGGCCCCTTTGAAGTCTTGGAAAAGATCAATGACAATGCATATAAGATCAATTTGCCTGGGGACTATGGAGTTTCGGCCACTTTCAATGTAGCCGACTGAAGTCCCTACTTGGAAGATGAACATCTAGACAATTTAAGGGCAAATTCTTCTTAACAAAGGGAGCATGATGGAGGTCCATCCATGAGCATGATCACAAGCCCTCAAGGAAGCCCAAAGGATTCGAGTTTCATGAGTAAAGTCCAAGAAATCAGCTTTGCATGGCAAGACACATTTCTGCCCAGCCACTGTTTCAGGCCTGTGCACAAACTCGGTTTTGTGCAAGTTATTTCATGATCCTCCCAAGGGTATGATTGGGTTGCAGGAGGCCTAAGTTTAATTTTAAGATGTGCTCTTCCCAATAAGACCTATTGTAAGTCATTTGGAGGTCATTTGCTACCTCAAATCAACCGTTGAAGTCAAGTGCTCAAAACTGTTTTAGCTCTGCCCAGTTCTGGAAATACATCTGTTTGGATGCCCAAAGCGCCCCTACTTGAACTGAAACTTTTATGGCTTGAAATTAGATTAAAAATATTATCAAGTGGCCATAAAAAAAACTTAGCCAAATTACACACTTTGTAGAGCTATTAACCAGCAAAGTAAGGGTTAAAAATCCCTTTACTCGGTTAAGGGCAGCCAGCTACCATGGTGTTCTTTTTGAGGTGTTTTGCTCTTATCTAGGTCTAATACACTTGCAAATGAGTTGATCAGTGTACTTGAAGCTGATTGAGGCCCCCAACCTTCCCAAGTCAACAACTCATCCTCAAGATCAACAATGAAGTGTTGTCAAGCCACGGCTCCATCTAGCCTTTTGTAGCTTGTTTTTTATTTCCGAAATGTACCTAGTTTAGCTTGCTATTTTGCATTTGTAGCTAATGTTTTGTGTTAGTGAGGGATTATATAAGCCCTCATGCTACCTTGTACGAACATTTTGATGAATTATTGAAAGAAGTTGAGCCTTAGCTCCTTTGAACTCTCAAACTCTCTTCTAGCTTATCTCTTCCTTTGGCCGAGTAGGGTGGTGTTCTTGCAAGAGTCTTAGCCTCGTCTTGGTGGTGATTCTTTATCCAAGAGGTTGTTAAGGGCCCTAGTAGAAGCCTTGGTGGTGATTCTGTATCCAAGAGTTTGTGTTAGTTTCGGTTTATCCCTCAAAGTTCTAGTTTGAGTTTGTGAATTCAAAGCTTGCCATCTTTTCACTTCTTGCTTGCATTTCTAATTTCTCCTCACTTGACCTTCCCCTTTGGTGATACATCAGTGTAGGAAAAGCATGGACTGAGTCACGGGGGTTAAGGGATAGAAGCTTAACAAGCTCAAGACTAGGTGATGCCTTATCCACAACATCTTCATATGGCTACCTTAAAAGAGTCACCTCAAAAGCATGTTGCTCAACAAAAGTACATTCTGACCTACAACATGTATCATCTTCATCAACATACAACTATAGGTAATTATGGAGAGGGAGGATCAAATACTTTCTCTAGTATAGACTCTAAAGGAAAAGATGCAGCATCATCATACAGACCAAACTGAAGTCTAAGGGAATTAAGAGTAAGGTTAATCTTTTACAACTTGTCATAATTTTACATATCATTGATAAACTTAGCATTTTTTTCATTCATTATCCCTACTATATTTTCAACTCTAGCATAACACCGAACAAGAATGTTATAATAAGGATTTGAATTATTGTCATGGTTAGAAGGATAGCATATCTCGTATAAAGGAAGGCCATAACAAATGATGTATGAAGATTGGGTGTAAGCACAAGTAGTCTCAACTTCATAAGTATCCCAAGCCACCTACTCAAGCAAATCACGAGCTTCATCGACGTCCCTAGCCCAAAATCCCAATACTTTAAGAGAGCACTAGCCTTATAATTCACACCCTTCAAAGACCATTTTTAAAATTTCCCACTTCATATGCAATCAACACATTGAATAAGAAATGCATGTAATGTACCAAAGTACCTAAAAAACCGATTCATGCTTATATTAGGGGAAATGGAAAATAGGCATTTTACACCATTTTGTTCAAATTTTATTTTTAATTTTTTTTATTTTCCTAATAAATGTATTGGCCTCGCATGCTCATGTAAGTTATAACATTGAAAGCAACAAGCGCCTAAAAAGGACGCCAAAAACTCATTAAATTGACACAACAAGTGCATATAGTTGTATCTAACAATCGGTAAATAAGCATTGTATTCATAGGGATTAAGGAGTCATGCTTTTAAATACCAGAACTATCCCAAATAATCAAGTTAGGAAAGTCAAAAAGGTAATAGAAAGCAAACATAAGCTAAGCAAAGCATATAGAAAAGACACTAGTCCTGGTTAAGCCACCCAAGATAAGCAAACCAATCAAGTCAATCCCTAACCTTACTAAATTTATGCTAAGACTTAGAGGTAGTCAATTGCCCTATCAAAGCTGACCAAGCCCTATTTCATAGGTCAAAGATAAGCCTAATCACTGTAACCATCTATTTTCAGAGGGTTAGCCCTAGTTTATAAGAGTATCAATTCAGGACCTAGTTAGAATTCGTGCTATTTTCATGGCAAAGTCATAGTTGTTTTCTAAATTCATACTGGCCAATTGACCTCACTTTAAGTATAAGTCAATCTCCCAAAAATACGAATGGAAGCTCTTTCAATAATTTAATCAAACACTATGCAGACACAAAGGAAAACTCTAAATTAAAGCCTAAATAACATGAGTTAAGGACTAATAAAGGTCAATTAGACATCATAACGACTAGTCACAATCAAAACACAAATCTAACTATTATTTAACATAAGATTGCAATACGTAACACAAACTAACCTACTAATAAAGCAACGAGAAATGGAATTGGAAGAGAAGAGAAAAATTATTCATAGAAATTTTGAAATCTTCAATCCTGTATAAGAACCAATCTAAGCTAACCATAATATAGTCTATTAGCCCCAATGGGATTTTAGGTGGCTACAAGAACCCTAGAACTGAACCCTAAAAGACCTAACAAAAGGCCCCTTAAAACAGCTAAAATTGAACATTTAAATAGGCCTGGGAAGCCGATTGAACAACACGACTATGCAAAAATACACAAGCATCCATGCAATCCTTTGGAGAATTTCCTACTATCCTGCAGAATTCTTGCACGGCCATGCAAACCTCCACACCATGTAGAACTACACTACTATATGTGCAAGTCCATGTGTCATTTGTTTAGGGGCAGATAAGGCTGTCATGAAACTAAGCCCATGAGCTCATGGGTTTGGCTCAATCAAAGGTTGGGTGGGGTTCAAGTCAAATTAAGCTCGAGTCAAATCCAAGCCTACTTGAAAGCATATTGACCTGACCCAAGCCAAGGTCGGCTCATCTCGATTTAGCTCGGCTTGTCTTTATTTAGCTCAATTAGTTCATTTTTTTTTCCTTATTGACTTGTCTAAAGGGTATGAAACTGTCATTACAATCAACGAAGTTTTATTCCAATCCTTTATATTGAATGTAATATAAAAATCTAGAATCTAGCTTGCAATGTTTCTTAAATTTGGAAACTTTTTCATCGAAAATAAATATAAAGAAAGAATATTGAGCCGAGCCTAACCACGCTCCAAGTTAAGACCTTGTTCTTTTGGTAGTTTAATGAGCCCAACCTACTCTTTCTCACTCCAACCCACTCCTTACCCCCTTTCCTACATCTTCCCAGACTTTAAAAAAATACCACTCCTTCCATTCCTTCCCACTTTCACCCACTCCTTCCCATTCCCACATATAACTATATTTTTAAAATTTTGAAAACTTTGATAATTTATGTAATTGTATGTACAAATAGTTTGATAACAATTATGAAAATTTTTATTTACTTTTCGGATGTCATGGAAATATTTGTTAGTCGTGCCGAAAATTGTAGATGACGTAATTTTTGTTATATATATTGAAGAAAGAATAATTTTTCTGCTTTATTAAGAATATGTTAGTTTTTTGTGACTGATAGATATTTGGGTTTAATTCTACATATAGAAGAGATGCTTAAATTTTTTCATTGGTTACGAAATATTTGTTATAGGTCACCAAAACGTCAATGGTTGTTGCTGTATGTGTAACAAATTTATTTTTCGTTCATCGTAATTTGGGGCCAAATTTGCTAATATTTTTTTCCGGCATAATAAGGGAACGTGTAAATGGGTGAAGTTGGTTGAAATTAGTAAAGTGGGTTAAAGTATATTGAAGTGGGTATTTTTTTTGTTGAAGTGGGTTGAAGTTGGTTAAAATGGGTATTTTTTTGTTGAAGGCCATGTTCTTTTCGTAAGTCAATTCTAAAATACCAACCTCAACCCACTTCAACCTATTTCAACCCACTTCAACCCACTTTCACTATTTTAACCAAGTTCAATTTATCACATAAAAAAATTCAACCAACTTCCACCTACTTCAACCCACCTCAACCTACTTCAACATACTTCATCCACCCCAATTTATCTACGAAAAGAATAGGCCCTTGAAGTTGGTTAAAGTATATTGAAGTGGGTCGAAGTGAGTTAAATTTTTTTTTTTTTGTATGATGGGTAGAATTTTGTTAAATAAGTGAAAAATGAGTTAAAGTTGGTTGAATTGGGTTGAAGCGGGTTGAAGTTGCTTGAAGTTGGTATTTTTGTTTTTTGAAGTTCGTAAAGTGAGTTAATGTGGGTTGAAGTTGTTTGAGGTTGGTAAATTTAGATTTAGCAACGAAAAGAACAAGGCCTCAACGTATGTGTATTTTTTTTCTTGTTCCTATTTGATTAATATATGAAGAAAAAAATAAATCCCTAATTTGTTTTACGAATAATGAAAGATACAATTTTTTTTGGGTAACAACGGCCACGAAACAATATTTCGTATTTGAGTCAACAAAAAAAAATATTTTTTCAATCTAAAATTTTTTTTATCATCTGTAATTACTATCATAAATAAAAGATTACATCAAAAAAACAAAATACGTAACTTAAATCAACTAGCCTGCTTTGTTCAACTCCTTCCCACTCCTTACCCCCCTTTCACATACTTTAAAAAAAATACCACTCATATCCACTCTCACCCACTCCTTCGCCCCCCTTTCCCACTTCCACCCATCTCACACGTACAATTTCCCAATGAAAAGAACACGGCCTAAGCATTTTGCCTTTAAACTTGAGCCCGAGCCTAATCTTATAATCTCAAGAGGCTTCAAGCTAAGTTGAACCAAGCTTTTAAGTAAACAAGCTGAGCCCCAGCCTAGCTGGCTCGGGCTACGCTCATTTACAACTGTAGGTGCAAGATACATAGAAGCACGGAGGCCACATCTTATCAAAAAGTAGGGCATGGTCATCAATGTCCTGTGGCCTTCTAAAATGTTCATAGAGGCTGTCCAAAGATCAAATGGAGGCCATGGTTTGGACCTCAAAATTTTTGTAGGTTTTCTGCGATTTTTGCTCTAACTTCCACCATTTGCTCAGTTCAACTTTATTACCTAAAAAATTGAATAAAACAAGAAAAAATGACAAGAACGTATTATTATACGAGGCCAAAGTTAGATAAATGAGGCAATAACTGATGTTATATTTAGACCAAACAGCCAATATAAGGAGTATTACAATAATAAAAGTGGACAAGTTTAGGTGCTTAAGATCCATTATATGTCATAAAAGGAATATGGGTGATGACATTAATCCCCTTATCAAAATGGAGTGGGTAAAGTGGAGGAAAACATCTTGAGTGTTGTATGACAAGAACGTACTCATAAGGCTAAAAGGCAGATTTTATCTTATGATGGTCAGACTTGCCTTGTTGCATGGCTTAGAGTATTGGCCGATTAATAACAGCTACGTTCAAATGATGATGGTCGTGCAGATAAGGATGATTCACTAGATGTGTGGTCATACAGGATTGGATAACAGAAAGGAAAATTAGACTTAGATAGTTTGGGCACATAAAAGGGAGGGGGGTCTAATGCACGCATGATGAAGTGTGAGATGTTTAACATTACGAGATATAAAAACAATAAAGACATACCAAAGAAGAGCTAGAATGACACAATTAAACTGGACACGACTAACTTACGGATTTCAGATGATATAGGTCAAGATAGGAGAATCTAGAGATGTAGAGTTCGTGTTACAGACCTTTGATAGTTAGTCTGAGAAAATGAAAGAGGGAAAAAAAATCTGAGAAAATGAAAGAGAAAAAATCTTATGTCTTCATCTTATTTCTTTTCAATGTACATGACAATTTATATATGCTTAATACAAGGGAGATAGTGAGGCTGTTGTAAAAACCAATGCTGACATGGCTAACAGATTTTCTACACATTTTCCTTTTATTTCACATCCCCTCCTCAAGCTAGAATTGGTGGATTGTCCAACAATCCAAGCTTGGAACTAAGGTAGTTATGCTGAAATTCACCCAGAGGTTTTGTCATCAGATCAGCCAATTGATCTCTGGATGAAACATGCATTGTCTTCAAGAATCCTTCAAACAATTTGTCTCCAGTGTAATAACAGTCAATCCTAAGGTGTTTAGTCCTTTCATGGAACACCAGATTTTTTGCTATATGTAATGCTTCTTTGTTGTCACAGAACATTGTAAAAGGCATCTGAACTGGAACTTTCAGGTCATGTAGGATGTGAGAGATCCATTCTAGTTCTGATGTGGTGGCTCACATTGATCTGTACTCTGCTTTAGCAGTGGACTTGGAGGCAGTCTTCTGCTTCTTTGTCTTCCAAGATATTAGAGAAGTCCCTAAGAAGACACAATACCCCGTCAATGATCTGGCAGACATTTGGCAACTGCCCCAATCAGCATCACAGTATGCTGCTACCTATAAGTTACTGTCCTTGGAGTAAAACAAACCTTTGTTGACTGTCCCTTTAAGATACCTCAGTACATGCAAGGTTTCTTGATAGTGTGGCTCCCTGGGAGCCTGCAAAATTGATTGAGGTGTTGAACAGCATATGAAAGGTCTGGTCTGGTGAGATTGAGGTACAATAACCTCCCAATAATTCTCCTGTAAATTTTTGGATTATCCAATAGTTATCCAATCTTTGTAGATAACTGCAAGCCTTTAGGCAAAAGAAACTTGGTTGGCTTTGCTATAGTGAGTCCAATATTAGCCAATATATCTAGTATATATTTTCTTTGGTTGAGGAAAGTCCCAGATTTGGACCTGGCTATCTCAATGTCAAGAAAATACCAAGCTAGACCCAAGTCTTTGATGGTAAATGCTGCATGAATACTAGCTTTGAGCTGAGCAATAGACTGATCATCATCACCAGTTATTAGCAAATCATCAACATATACAAGGATAAACATACACAGTCCCTTAGATACTTTAGCAAAAAGGGAATAATCATTCCTGTATTGTGTGTACCCTTGTTTGATGAGGAACTTGGTCATTTCCAAATTCCACTGCCTTGATGCCTGTTTTAAACCATATAAGGACCTTTTAAGTTTGCATACTTGCCTTGTTTTTGCTTTCTTATAACCCTCTGGGGGTTGCATATACACTTCTTCATCAATAAAGCCATGTAAAAAGTCACTATTAATGTCAAGATGATGTAAAGGCCATCCTCTAGTTGTTGCCAGGGCTATAAACACTCTTACTGTTGCTAATTTAGCAACAGGTGAGAAAGTGTGCTTGTAATCCTTGTCCTTGACTTGTTCAAAACCTCTTATGACTAACCTAGCTTTGTGTCTTTCAATTGACCCGTCAGGCCTAAATTTGATCTTGTATACCCATTTTGAGGTAAGTGCCTTCTTTCCTGGTGGGAGATGTTGTAGGCTCCATGTCCCATTTTCTTCCAGTGCTGTTAATTCCTTCTCTATGGTTTTTATCCATTCTGGACTATGTTTGGCTTGAGAATATGTGTAGGGTTCAAAAACCTGCATGACAGACTTCAATGATGCAACAAAAGCTGAAGATAAATGGCTTAAATCCTCAACCTTAATGAATGGATGAGCAATTGCATTGTGAAGACTATGAGACAGTGAAGTATCATCATGATGTTTATGACTTCTAGGTTGAATGAAGTCCTGCAACCAAGTAGGAGTTGCTCTGGATCTGGTTGATCGTCTAAGGTTTGTCTGATCAGGATGTTGGTGTTGTGCTTACATTGACCTGCTATCTTCAGAATTTGATATAAGTAATGTGTTGTCTGCTGAGCTAGAATATGAATTGGTATTGGAATCAATGGGATCATTTGGATAACTATTGTCTGGTGGTGAAGAAACTTGAGCATTTTGATCTGGCAATGAATCTGGTTGTACAGAAATCAAATCAGTAAAAGTGCTAGGGTTGGGTGCAATTGAATTTGGCCAGATAAAAGACTGCACTACTTCAGTTGATGATGTGGATTAAACCTTTTCTTTAAAAGGAAAAATATGCTCCTGGAAAAGAACATCTCTACTGTGAAATGCTTTCGCTGATTCAAGATCATATAGTTTATACCCTTTTAACCCAAAGGTGTATCCAAGAAGAACACATTCTTTGCTCTAGGTTCAAACTTGTATGTCTCTCCTATTTTTGCTGTATAGCATAGGCAACCTACTGCTCTCAGTTCTTCAATGTTGGGTGCTTGACCATATAACATTTCAAAAGGACTTTTCAAGTGTAGATTCTCCATGGGCAGTTTGTTTATAATGTGTGTTGCAGCAAGAACACACCCTCCCCAAAAATATTTGGGCAAACCTGCTTGAAATCTAATGGCACTGGTAGTGTCAAGCAAGTGTCTATGTTTTCTCTCCACAACCCCATTCTGTTGTGGTGTTTTGACTATAAATTTTCGATGCAAAATACCTCTAGTGCCAAAAAGATAAAGACAGGCATATTACATGAATTCTGTGCCTTTATCTGTCCTAATCATAGCAACTTTGGCTCTAAATTAAGTATCCACCCTATTCAGAAAATATTCTATAGTTGTATATACTTGGGTCTTAGAATGCAGCAATTGAGTCCATGTATTCCTTGTAAAATCCACAACAGTAATGAAATACTGAGCTTTATTGATATTTGTTGTTTTGTATGGCCCCCATAAATCCATGTGAACTAACTGAAAAGGAGCTTTGGTGGTAATTGCACTTCTTCCAAAAGGTAACCTGTGTGCTTTAGCCAAAATGCATGTTTCACAGAAAAATTTGTCTGTAATAACATCTTTACAAGCTGAAATTACTTCATTTTGGACATGGAAGTATGGCCTAGTCTAGCTTGTAATATGTCTAAGGGCAACTGACTACATGCTTTATTGGCAATAGTTATAAGACTAGGTACTGTAGCTCTGATGTTCTGGTTTCTTGAATCAGCTGAAGGTTGTTTTGAATTTCTTCTTCCCAAGCCACTTTTCTTGATGTGTCTGCTGTTGGCATGTGATTCCAGTTTATACAAGCCATTATGTTCCTGTGCCACTGCCACTACTTGACTAGTTGTAAGGTCCTGGAAAATGCATTCAGTTGAATAGAGGTAAATGCGCAAGTTTTGATCTGACAAGAGTTTGGTAGCTGACAGTAAATTGAATTTGAACTCAGGTACATATAGCACCTTCCTCAACATAATTCTGTCATCCAAATGTACATTACCACCTAGTGTAACAATTTTAAGTGATTCATCTGGCAATGTGATATAAACTGGCTTAGACAAAGCATCCACACTTACAAATAAATCTAGATCATGTGACATATGATCACTGGCACCTGTATCCACAATCTATGCTCTATATTCACCATCTTGAGTAGCACAACAAATGCTAGTAAACCCAGTAAAGATGTTACCTGCAAAGTTTGCATATGTACCACCCATTGTATCATATTGGTTGTTGCTAGACTGATTCCCCTTTGTGAATTTCATGACCTCCTATACTAAGACCTGTATGAACCTGGAATCAAACTAAGATTTGTTGGTTCCTCCTTTGCTGTATCCTTCTTCATCTAGGGGAGTGTCTTGATTACCAGAATGATTGATGACATTAGAAGCCAGCATTGGACCCTCTATCTTCTTTTTTCCTTTTGGTCCATCATACCACTCTAGATACCCAATTATCTTAAAACATTGATCTCTTTCATGGCCATTTCTCTAGCAATGATCATAGAACTTCCTAGACTTGATCTTCCTCAAGTCTTTCTTAATTCTGTTTTTTACAAAGAAAGCATTTGCATCGTCGACCTCTCCACTATTAGAGACATTTGTTCTGTTAACAGATGCTACAACTTCTCTAGGCATGCCAACAGAATTGGTGACATATCTTTGCTTCTCTACTCTTTGAATCGTAGAGTATGCTTTGCTTACTGTGGGCAAAGGATCTAATAGTAAAATTTGACCTCGTATGGTCTCATACTCTTCATTGAGGTGCATCAAAAATTTTATAGGTCTCTGTCTCTGTCCTAACTTCAAAGTTTTTTTTATTGATGGACAGGTTTTAGGACATGTACAAACTAGAATGTCATACATATCACTATTCTCATCCCAAAGCTTCTTTAATTTTGTGTAATACACAGCCATAGAGTCACTTCCTTGATATAGGTCAGTGATTTCTTTCTCCAGTTGATATAAAAGAGGTCCATTACTCTCTCTAAATCGTTCTGTGAGTTCATTCCATAGTTCTTGAACTGAATTCACATACAAGAATGCTTCGGACAGTTCTGGTGTCATTGAATTCAGCAACCAACTTACTACCATGCTATCACATTTGATCCATTGATCAAACTTAGGTGAATTTTGATTAGGTTTAGAACAAGAACCATCAATAAATCCAAGTTTCACCTTTGTTCTAACAGCGATTTTGACTGATCGACTCCATTTCTGGAAATTTAATCCAGTCAGTTTGAGATTCACAATCTGCATACCTGGATGATCCGAGCTCTGGAGGAATAAAGGATCATTGATGTAGCATTCAACAGCTTGTCTTTGATTGTAGTTGGATTCTGAATTCTTAGTTTCAGTCGACATTGCGAACGATTCAAGTGAAAGAACTATCAGTATCTAAAACAATCAAGATCTTCCACGATTGATCAAGAATTTCAAGAAAAACACTAGGTCAGAACCATAGTGCTCTGATACCATGAGAAAATGAATGAGGAAAAAAAAATCTGAGAGAACGAAAGAGAAAAAATCTTATGTCTTCATCTTATTTCTTTTCAATGTACATGACAGTTTATATATGCTTAATACAAGGGAGATAGTGAGGTTGTTGTAACAACCAATGCTGACATGGCTAACAAATTTTCTACACATTTTCCTTTTATTTCACATAGACTTTTAGGGAAGTAGAATATTGAGGATAATTGGATTGCGAATTCGGTCATACCCACCAGCTATTTGTATGTGTGTCTACTTATACTTTTCCACCCTGCCCTCTTTTATACTACTTTGAGGATTAATTGGTCCCCCCCTCCCCACCCAACTTCTAATGTCCCACTTTATTTGTATTATTTTTTTTGTTCTAGCCTGGCGTTAGTTGACAAGTACACTATAGTCTATAGTAACACCAACCGACTCCTTCCTATTATCGTTATTATTATTGTTACATATTTCACATGTTTATTTCTAATTACGCTTTGTACTTTACCATTGATTATTTTTTGTCTTATTTAGTACTGCCCTGTTTTAATGTCTTTTTTATCTAGACTATTATCCAAAAAAAATTAACTTCTAAAAAAAAATTCAATTTTTTTTTCTTTGATGGGTCTTTTGAAATCATTCTTTCTCCTAATAGAAAAACTAGATGATACTGACCAGTTGTTTGCATGTCTTATTTTACGCTTTTCCGTCCTGCCCTTTTTTATACTATATTGAGGATTAAATGTTTCGATTGATTTCTTTTTTGCCACTCCCTCCAAATGCGCATTATATTTTAGTTTATTCATTTATTTTCACCTAATGTTGTTTGACATTATGTACACTATAGTGATAATGCAACACAACCTCGCCCCAGTCAAGGATAGTTACTAATGACAACTTCAATGATTGATGATTAGCTTCATAAATTACCGCAAACTTTTCCAGTGTACATTGTTCTCATGATCACTAACATGCTACTTAGGAAAACATCCCATGAAGTCACCCATTCTAAAACTGTTTCATAGAAAGCACACTTATTTATGGAGTTCCTAAGAATGGGATCCTCAAAAAGAAAGATGCACTTTTGGCAGTATATATGAGTAGTCAATTCAATCCTTTGGAAATGCATTTTCCTAACCATATCTCTTGGGGTGGCAAAGAGTTACCAGTATTGATTTCATGGATCAATAACTGGCCCTCCAAATTATTACAACACTTTCTAGTGTGCTTCATCCTTACGTGCTATATAGAAAAATTTTCCAGGATGTCACTTATCTCCAGACTACTCTACAACAAACACGTTTAAATATGAAGTTCTTATGAGTAAGCTCCCTAAAAGAAAGATACCCCCTTTGATGATATAAATAGTCACTTCAATCCTTTGAAATCTTGTTTTTCTAACCATACATGAGATGTTACACACACTAACTAGTTTCTTGCTATTTTCTTCTGATTATTGTTACTGTTACATATTTTATTTGTTTTTTTATAATGTTTTGTACTTAACCATTGTTGACCCTATCCTTATGTAATGTAAGGTTTTGATGATAACAAACACAAATGTAATATATACTTGAGTGTGTTGATTGAACAGGTTCCAAATATTGAATACTTTGAAATTGCTTGGTTAACAATGCTCAAGAACAGGTCTTAAGAACAAGTACTCAAGACCAGTTGGCTGGCAAAACTTTCCAGAACTTCAGAACAGCCTTAAGAACAGCTCTTTGGAGTGTTTGGAGCAACAAGTTAAGTTTCTACAAGATGTCTGGTTGATTCAACAAGAGTCTCTATTTTGCTATGGTTTTTATTTTATTAGATTCTTGTTAATATGCCAATTAGAAAGTCTTAATTTAACATTCACTTTGAAATGGTTTTTTTTCTTTCCTTGACAGAATTTTCAGAACATTGTCTCAGAACAGTTCTGAGAACAGGGTGTTCAAGGTGTTTTCAAGCCAAAACTGCAAAACTAATTTTTCACGATTTTTTCCTTGATTTTTGGGCTAACGTCTCTGACATCCTTTGATAGATTTTCTGCTGACTGCAAAGTCCAAAAAGGCTATTTCTGGCTATGAGAAACTTGGGGAGTATTGCAAGTCTATTTTTAGAGTGTTTTATTCTCCAAGTAACAAAATCTCTACTTTTAAAAAATGGCTGAATTTGTGGAGAAAATCACGGGATGATTTACTGAGTTTTTGTGGCTGAAAATAACCGTGTAGCTCAAGCAGTTAGAGGAATTTTCAGCTCACACTTTCCACTCCTTGCGGTCCAAGCTTTCTCCTCTTTATTTGAGATTATTCCACTTGGTTTTCTATTTAAGCAAGACTCCACACTCATTCTCATTATCGGCTTTTATAGCAATATTCCAGAGTTTAAGAGCCTTATTTTCATAAAGAAAACCGACCCAAGTGTGTGCAAGATTGAGCTTTCAAAGTTGGCATACTAGGAGCATATTTGTACCTTACACTAGCTTATTTGAGAAGCACAAAAGTAAGGTGTCCATCTTTTTTTCTCTCTTTCAAAAGTGAGTTGAGTGTGTCCAAATCAAGCGGATTTTGGACGTGGGGTAACCGGTCTTAGGGAAGACGCTAACGTGTATGTTACAAGTTGTAACGGTGTGAGTTACATTGCAACGTGTTTAGCCCGAATAGTGAAGTGGTTGAAAATCCTACAGAGGTAAGTCGTGGTTTTTCACCTCAATTGGGCTAGAGGTGTTTCCACCTAAAAATCCTGTTCACTTACTATTCTACTTATCTCCGTTGCATTTCTGTTTTCTGGACGTGTTACAAACAGTCTGTCTGAACAGGGCCTAAGCCTGTTCCCAGAAAACTGCGAAAATTTGGCAACACAATCCACCCCCCCCTCTTGTGTTTGTGTACTCTCATTTCTAACAAGTGGTATCCGAGCAGGTGCTCATTAGAAAGATTAACATCTTGAGAGATCCTAAACATGAGTACACCCAATGGCATACTTGAGGGGCAATCCGTAACTCGACTACCATACTTTAATGGTCAACATTATAGTTGGTGGAAGAATAGAATTGAAAACTACATTCAAGCTGAGGACTACGAGTTATGGATGGTTATTAAGAGTGGACCACTTATTCCCACAAAAGTGATCGAAGATGGAAGCAAAGTTCCCAAGAAGCCTGAAGAGTTCAATGCCGAAGACTTCAAGATGACGGAGAAAAACACCAAAGCCAAAAAACACTTGTATTTTGGTCTTGGACCGGATGAGTACACTTGAATCTCTGAGCGCAAGTCAGCCAAGGACATATGGGACGCCCTTCAAGTAGCTCATGAAGGCAAAAATCAAGTGAAGCAATCACGCATTTAGCTACTCATAAGAAAATACGAATTGTTTGAAATGGGTGATCGTGAAATGGTGATGGATATGTATACCCGTTTCACCCATATAACAAATGAGTCAAAATCATTAGGAAAGTCCTTCACCACTGAAGAGTTGGTGAGGAAGATCCTAAGGTTTTTACCTCATTCTTGGGAAGCCAAAGTCACAGCTATTCAAGAGGCCAAGGACTTGAAGAAGATTACCCTGGATGAGCTTACTAGCGATCTCCAAACCTATGAGCTTAGGAGGAATTCTCAAGAGGAGACCAAGAAGGATCGAGGCATTGCTCTAAAGGTCTTGGAGGAGGACAACTCAGACCTTGATGAGGAAGAAATGGCTCTGATCACCCGAAAATTCAAGAAGTTTTTCAAGAAGGCCAAGGAAAATTCTAAGAAGAAAACTTCAGCAGGTCCAGGAACAATGATCAGGAACAGTTCTCTGGGTGTTTCAAATGTGGTAAACATGACCACATTGTGAAAAACTGCCCATTGCTGAAAGAGGAACAAGAACCCGAATAGCTGAGGAAACAAGGCAGCAAACGCGGTGGAAACAGTTCTGCCAGGCGTTTTTCAAAGGCAATGCTTGCGGCTTAGGGTGATTCTACCGAGGATGAGGAACAGACTGAAGAAGAAGATGCTGTTGTAGCTCTTATGGCCAGAAGTGACTCTGACTTAGATGATGAGCCTCTGGACAGCTTAGCTCAACTTACGGATAAGGTACGTGGTCTGAATAAAGCAAAACTTGAAAAGTTATTATTCACTTTGATGGATGAGTGTGATGCTATTAATTCTGAAAATTGCATGTTAAAGAATGTATGTTCTGAGTTAAAAAGGGATATTAGAGAATTAGAGCATGAAAACAAAATCCTTAAAAGTGAAAAAATTGAAATTGATATGAAGAACATTGTTTTGCATGAAGACCTCAATAAGTCCAAAGAGACCTTAAGTATGAAAGAAGAAGCTTTTGCTACTGACTTCACTAGGCTTGAAAATGAGTCCCTTGAACTGAAACAGAAGGTTGAATCCCTGCTTATTGAGAACAGTAAATTGCTTGAAAAATTAAAACAAGTAGAATTAGACCTTGCTGCAAACAGGCGCTGGAATAGGTCCTCAAAGGCGCTGAATTGGTTGAACACTCACTTTAACCGAGGCAAAAAGGGATTAGGCTTTGTGACTAAGCGCACCGTTTACCCTGTTAATAGAAAATATGTGGGATTACCTGAAAATATGTTGGATTACCTGAAAATATTGTTTGTTTTCATTGTGGTAAAACGGGGCATTATCGGTATGTGTGTCCTATAAGAAGGTATGCCATGGAAGGCAACTTGATTTATGTGAAGCAAATTTGGGTTAAAAAAGATGAGCTTCGCATGTCTAAGGGAATGGGACCCAAGTGGATCTGGGTTCCTAAAATTAACCCCTAATTTGTTTTACAGGCTAAAGTGAGAGGGAACAATCCGGCAAATAACCCAGGAAACAACCCAGGAAACAACCTAGGAAACAACCAGCTGTGGTATGTTGATAGCCGATATTCAAGGCATATGACTAGTGAGAAATCCCATTTCCTCTCACTTACAGCCTCAGAAGAAGGGAGTGTGGCATTTGGTGACGGCAAGTCCGGGACAATATTCGAATTAGGTAAGATAGGTGAGTCACTCTCCCATTCTATTGACAATGTATATCTTGTAGATGGATTGAAACATAATATACTAAGTCTGTCCCAACTGTCTGATAAAGACAAACTAGTAGTGTTTTCTCCAACACGTTTCTTGGTTGTTAATATGAACACAGGAGATGTCGTGTTGAGGGGGAAGCGACACAAAAATTTTTATAAAGTGTGTATTTCTTCTCTTCCCCAAAATAATCTGACTCGTTTAAGTGCTTTGAATGATGATGTTATGCTTTGGCACAAGAGATTAGGTCATGCAACTCTCTCTCTTTTGAACAAATTGGTTTCCAAAGATCTAGTCGTCGGCTTACCTTCCATCAAATACAATGATGTCAAGGTATGTGACGCTTCTGCTAGGGGGAAACAAGTCAAAAATTCTTTTAAATTGAAAAATTGACCTGTCGAAATGTTACATGTCGATTTGTGTGGTCCTATGAGAATCACAAGTAGAGGTGGGAAGAGGTATGTACTTGTTTTAGTGGATGACTACTCTCACTTCACTTAGACCTTGTTTTTGGCTTCTAAAGATGAAACATTTGAGAAATTTCTTACATTTCTTAAAAAGAATTAAAAGAGAGTTGGACACTCATTGGTTTGCTTAAGGTCTGATCATGGTACAGAATTTGAAAATTCGAGCTTCATTGACTATTTTAATGAGCATGGTGTTGATCATAATATTTCAGCTCCAAGAACACCCCAGCAGAACAGGGTGGTAGAGCGTAAAAATCGTACTCTAGAAGACATGACTAGAACAATGCTCATTGCTAGTGGTCTTCCTAGAAACTTTTGGGTAGAAGTTTTGAACACATCATGTTACATTATAAATAGATGCATGATTAGACCTATTCTTCACAAAACGCCTTATGAACTTCTCAAGAGATGAAAACTCAATATTATGCATTTGAGAGTATTTGGCTGTAAATGTCTGGTGCATAATAATGGGAAGGACGCTTTAGGAAAGTTTGATCCAAGAAGTGATGAGGTAATATTTCTTGGTTACGCCTCACACAGTAAGGCATACAAAGTGTTCAATAACCGAACCTTGTGTGTTGAGGAGAGTGTGCATGTGCTATTTGATGAAACTAACTCTCTAATTGAGAATGATGCACAGAAAGATGATTACGAACAGGGTCTTACTAGAAAAGATTTGTTGCTCACACATGAGAAAGGTAAGAGTCCTGAGGATGGATCAGGGCTTGGAGTTGTTTCCTTGGAAGGTGGGCAAGGTCTCAACCAGACAGGGGGAAGCTCTGCTGAACCTGGTTTGGATCAAAACCAGCCTAATTCTTCTCGAATAGGCCGGGAAATAGGCTCCAGAACAGGCTCAGGAACGGGCTCCAGAACAGGCTCGGAAACAGTTCCTGAACCTGTTTCGCCGAGTATTCCAGCAAGAGTAGAAAGCGTGTCTGTGGATCCACTTACTCCACGACCATGGAAGCACCAAAGTTCGCACCCTCTTGATCAAATTCTATCTAATTTTAATACAGCAGTGCAAACTAGATCCAAGCTTAAAAAATTTTGTTCTTTTTATGCTTTTCTCTCTAATATTGAGCAAAAAAATGTTAATGAAGCTTTTGCAGATTCAGACTGGGTCACGACAATGCAAGAGGAGCTTCATCAGTTTGAAAGGAACAAGGTGTGGCACCTTGTACCATGGCCAGAGGATAGATCAATCATTGGCACCAAGTGGGTGTTCCGGAACACGCTTGATGAGTTCGGAACAGTCACTAGGAATAAGGCCCGGCTGGTGGTTCAAGGCTACAACCAAGAAGAGATTGATTATGAAGAAACCTTTGCACCCGTTGCAAGGATTAAGGCTATCCGCATTTTGGTAGCTTTTGTAGCTGACATGGAGATAAAGCTATATCAGATGGATGTCAAAAGTGCATTCCTCAACGAATACCTTAAAGAAGAAGTGTATGTGATGCAACCCCCTGGTTTTGAAAGTAAAGAATTTCCTAACTATATTTTTAAACTTGACAAAGTGCTTTATGGTTTAAAACAAGCTCTTAGAGCTTGGTATGAACGTTTGTCAAACTTTTTATTGGAAAATGGTTTTAGAAGAGGCAAGGTCGATAATACCTTGTTTCTAAAATCTAAGGGGGAACATTTGTTGATTGTCTAAGTATATGTCGATGACATTATATTTGGTGCAACACACAATGATTTATGTGAAGAGTTTTCAAAAATGATAAGGAGTGAGTTTGAAATGAGCATGATGGGTGAGCTTAATTTTTTCGTAGGCTTTCAAATCAAACAAACTTCAAACGGCACCATGATACATCAATAAAAATATGTCAATGAATTACTTAAGCAATTTGGAATGGAATCGGCCAAGCCTATTGATACTCCCATTTCTCCTTCAACGAGGTTGGTAATGGATGACGGGAGTCCCTCAGTTTAGGACAAATCCTATAGGGGCATGATAGGGTCACTTCTTTACCTAACTGCTAGTAGACCTGACATGGTTTTCAGTGTTGGTTTGTGTGCCTGCTTTCAGTCTAAGCCTAAAGAATCACATTTAAAGGCTGTTAAACGGATTTTCAGATATTTAAAACATACACCAGAATTGGCTTTATGGTATCCTAGAGGATGCAACTTTAACCTTGTTGGGTATGCTGATGCTGACTATGGAGGCTTTTTGGTTGATAGAAAGATCACCTCAGGTATGGCTCATTTCCTTGGACCCTGTTTGGTATCTTGGGCAACCAAGAAACAACACTCAGTTGCCATGTCCATAGCAGAAGCTGAATATGTTGCAGCTACTTCTTGTGTGTGCTCAACTGTTGTGGATAAGGCAACAACTCAAAAACTTTTGTGTTGACACGGGATGCATTCGCATATTTTGTGACAATACAAGTGCAATTAATATTTCCAAAAACCCATGTCAACACAGAAGGACTAAACATATTGACATTTATCATCACTTTTTGAGAGACAATGTTGAAAAGGGCTTGGTTTCAATGAACTATTGTGCCACTAATAAACAAATTGCTGATATTTTTACCAAGGCACTGAATAGAGAACAATTTGAGAAGAACAGACTGGAATTGGGTCTAATTAAAACAACTTGAGCAGGCTTAATTAACCCCCAATACTTGTCTAGTTAAAAGGTTTTTCAAATCAAACATCTGGATTCATTGGATGCAGTCAACTTTTGTGTCAAAATTGGCACATGTGTGGATTACAACCTGCTGACAATCGTTGAGGTCTGATGATATTGCCCTTATTGTCCTATGTTACCGAACAATTGACAGCAAGAACAAGAGCCAAGAAAATGTATGGCCACTGTTTGTCACTTTGTGCGCATGAGGTAGTTGTTTTTCAGTTGTTGGACTTCATTTTCTCCTTCCGAGTAAGAAGCGGTTGGGAGACTTAAATTTCCCACTTCCCCTTCTTCTCAGTACCACATCCCTAAAATCTCTCTTCCTCTCCCCCAAAATTGCTTGACTCCCTCTCTTCATCTTCCACAACCAAAACCCTAGCTCGTCTCTCTCTCAATCCCAGCAACAATGGTGAAGACCCATGGCAGTCACTCCTCCTCCAAGCACCGACCGGCACCCAAGAGACCTCATCCTCCTCGAGCTTCGCGACCGGTACCCAAAAGACATCGCCTGGGGTCTCCACCGGCGTCTCCACCGGCGTCTTCATCTTTGCCATTGCCGGCGACCATAACACCGGCACCGGAGAGAGGTATGGGATTCAATTCTCTACCCCCTTTGCCTATTATTTCAACAATTTTTGGGTTTTTGAAGAGTGTGGACTTGCGAACGGTGGGGTTGGAACTGGGTGATGTGTCGTCCGAGTTTGGTTGGGCTTTGGTATTGTTTGAGTCGAGTGGGGAACAAACTGTTTCTGAAGGTGTTCTTGGATTAGATGCAGTCCAATCAGGGCCTGAACCTTTGTTCTCAACCAAGTGAAGCCCGAACGAATCCTGCGACTGTTTTTCTTGACCGATTGGATTATCCTATCATTAATTTGGATCAGATGGAAGATCTTGAGGAGACCAACAGTGATGGGTCAGACTCAACCATTGAGGTTGTTCCCCCTAAACCCTACGAAAAGACCAAACCTGGCGAGTGGGGACCAAGATGAGGGTTTAAGACATTTGCAGGTCGAACTGATCTCACACTTGTTCACAGACCCAGAACTCGGCGTTCGGAATCTTCCTCTGCTTCTCCACTGCCCACTGAAACATCCACTCCACTTAACTCCCGGTCTCGCTCCACTAGATCATATCGAAAGACCCTGCCACGCCCCCACAAAACTCCCAAACCGGTCGGCCTTTTAGAATAGGAGCCCCAACAGGTTGAAGAGATTGTTTCCTCAACTGATGACACAGCAGCCAAAGACAAAGAGGACGCTCTTGCAGAACAGGCTTCCAAAAAGGTGTCTGCCTCCACCCCATCTGCAAGGCCTCCCTCTAAAAGAGCCTCATCAAAAAGAAAAGTTGCTCCTAAACAGGTCCCCAAACAGGGCCCTGCTAAGGATGACCCTGAAGACCCCAGCTCCAAAAAGACAAAGAAGGCAGCACCCACCATTTCAAAATTGGCCCAATTTCTTCTGAGAAGTGTGGTGCTGGGCAAAATTGTGAAGGTGTCATACTTTCAGGAACAGGGCCTGGAGGTGTTCCTGGACAAGCTTAGGGCCCAGGGGTGGCTGGAACTGTTTACAAACACCCGCCTGGGGTGTTCTGTCCTAGATTTGGCCGACTTTTATGCAAATTGCAATGTCACCAATGTTGTGGTGACAAGTGAAGTTAATGGGAAGAAACTGAAATTCAATGCCAAAGATCTGGGTGCAATTTTGGGCGTTCCGGCTGAGGGTTTCGACGTGTATGTCCGGGATGACAAGACCGTGCTTGGGACAGCTCGACTATTGCAATTAACTCAAACAATGAGCCAGCAACCAAGGTTGAAAGCCCTCTAGTCCATCAAGAAAGGTGACATGACTTCTTTTCATCAATTGCTCTTTTGGTTCATTATTAAGAATATCACCCCTAGAGGTGAAGGCCGCAATCTCTTGGATGTTATGGATCAATGTTTTATTGACCTTATGGATAGAGGATAGCAAATTAATCTCCCAGCAATCATGATTCGCCATATCTCCAGGATTGCAAACACCTCAAGAGAACATGATATGGGGTATGGGTTCTTGCTGACTCTTGTGTTTGAGCACTTTGGAATTTCTCTTCAGAAAAAAGTGGGGCTACAGATGATTGATGAAATAGGGAATAGCACTCTAATCGGGTGCGGGTTTAAATTGGTCAAAGGAGCCCACGTAGCTTCGGAACAGGGGTCTCGAACACCCTTTCCCCCTGTTCCTGGTTCTTCCTCCAGTGGTACTCGACTAGATACGTTGCTCTAAGACCAAAACAGGCTAAAGGATGAGCTCTCTGAGGTTAAGGCGGCTCTTACAGAGGAGAAGGCTATGAATGCGAAGCGCCATGAGGATTTCCTGTTTGCCATCACTGCCCGCACAGCCCAATTGTCCTCTCCTCCCCCCTGAACCTGTTTCTGCCCCCTGTTCTATTTCCTGTTTCTACTATTATTCTCCACCCTGCTCTCAACAACTGTTTTCTGACTTTGTGGTTGTGCCTTTTGACCGACTGTGGTTTATCCTAACTCTTTGTTGGTTATTAGTTAATGTTGTGCCCTACTCGACTTCTTGTTGTTGTTTGTTTGTGTGTGACTCGAATGGCCAATATCATTACCGTACCATATACTTGAGTGTATCGCTGGCTGTCTTCCTCCATTACCCAAGTGGTGGTGATTGCAAACAACCTGACTCTCTCTGTTTGATATGACCACCCTTTTTCGATGATGTCCAAAGGGGGAAGATGGGCATGACCATGGTTGATTTAGTGTGACTTGGCTTCAGTTGACTTCTTAAACAATTTTTCTCTCTCTTCTATGGCTTGACTGTTTGGCACTCACTTGCTTTTGCCTTTTATGTCAATATGGTCATTTGGTTTGTCATCATCAAAAAGGGGGAAATTGTTGACCCTATCCTTATGTAATGTAAGGTTTTGATGATAACAAACACAAATGTAATATATACTTGAGTGTGTTGACTGAACAGGTTCCAAATATTGAATACTTTGAAATTGCTTGGTTAACAATGCTCAAGAACATGTCTTAAGAATAGGTACTCAAGATCAGTTGGCTGGCAAGACTTTTCAGAACTTCAGAACAGCCTTAAGAACAGCTCTTAGGAGTGTTTGGAGCAGCAAGTTAAGTTTCTACAAGATGTCTGGTTGATTCAACAAGAGTCTCTGTTTTGCTATGGTTTTTATTTTATTAGATTCTTGTTAATATGCCAATTAGAAAGTCTTAATTTAACATTCACTTTGAAATGGTTTTTTTTCTTTCTTTGAAAGAATTTTCAGAACATTGTCTCAGAACAGTTCTGATAACAGGGTGTTCAAGGTGTTTTCAAGCCAAAACTGCAAAACTAATTTTTCACGATTTTTTCCTTGATTTTTGGGCTAACGTCTCTGAGATTCTTTGATAGATTTTCTGCTAACTGCAAAGTCCAAAAAGGCTATTTCTGGCTATGAGAAACTTGGGGAGTACTACAAGTCTATTTTTAGAGTGCTTTATTCTCCAAGTAACAAAATCTCTACTTTTAAAAAATGGCTGAATTTGTGGAGAAAATCACGGGATGATTTACTGAGTTTTTGTGACTGAAAATAACCGTGTAGCTCAAGTAGTTAGTGAGAATTTTTAGCTCACACTTTCCACTCCTTGCAGTCCAAGCTTTCTCCTCTTTATTTGAGATTATTCCACTTGGTTTTCTATTTAAGCAAGACTCCACACTCACTCTCATTATCGGTTTTTATAGCAATATTCCAGAGTTTAAGAGCCTTATTTTCAGAAAGAAAACCGACCCAAGTGTGTGCAAGATTGAGCTTTCAAAGTTGGCATACTAGGAGCATATTTGTACCTTACACTAGCTTATTTGAGAAGCACAAAAGTAAGGTGTCCATCTTTTTTTCTCTCTTTCAAAAGTGAGTTGAGTGTGTCCAAATCAAGGGAATTTTGGACGTGGGGTAACCGGTCTTAGGGAAGACGCTAACGTGTGTGTTACAAGTTGTAACGATGTGAGTTACATTGCAACGTGTTTAGCTCGAATAGTGAAGTGGTTGAAAATCCTACAGAGGTAGGTTGTGGTTTTTCACCTCAGTTGGGCTAGAGGTGTTTGCACCTAAAAATCCTGTTCACTTACTATTCTACTTATCTCCGTTGAATTTCTACTTTCTGGACATATTACAAAGAGTCTGTCTGAACAAGGCCTAAGCTTGTTCCTAGAAAACTGCGAAAATTTAGCAACACAATTCACCCCCCCCCTCTTGTATTTGTGTACTCTCATTTCTAACAAGTGGTATAAGAGCAGGTGCTCATTAGAAAGAGTAACATCTTGAGAGATCCTAAACATTAGTACACCCAATGGCATACTTGAGGGGCAATCCATAACTCGACTACCATACTTCAGTGGTCAACATTATAGTTGGTGCAAGAATAGAATTGAAAACTACATTCAAGCTGAGGACTATGAGTTGTGGATGCTTATTAAGAGTGGACCACTCATTCCCACAAAAGTGATCGAAGATGGAAGCAAAGTTCCCAAGAAGCCTGAAGAGTTCAATGCCGAAGACTTCAAGATGACGGAGAAAAACACCAAAGCCAAAAAACTCTTGTATTTTGGTCTTGGACCGAATGAGTACACTTGCATCTCTGAGCGCAAGTCAGCCAAGGACATATGGGACGCCCTTCAAGTAGCTCATGAAGGCACAAATCAAGTGAAGCAATCACGCATTGAGCTACTTATGAGAAAATACGAATTGTTTGAAATGGGTTTTCGTGAAATGGTGATGGATATGTATACTCGTTTCACCCATATAACAAATGAGTTATAATCATTAGGAAAGTCCTTCACCACTGAAGAGTTGGTGAGGAAGATCCTAAGGTTTTTACCTCATTCTTGGGAAGCCAAAGTCACAGCTATTCAAGAGGCCAAGGACTTGAAAAAGATTACCCTGGATGAGCTTATTAGCGATCTCCAAACCTATGAGCTTAGGAGGAATTCTCAAGAGGAGACCAAGAAGGACCGAGGCATTGCTCTAAAGGTCTTGGAGGAGGACAACTCAGACCTTGATGAGGAAGAAATGGCTATGATCACCCGAAAATTCAAGAAGTTTTTCAAGAAGGCCAAGGAAAATTCTAAGAAGAAAACTTCAGCAGGTCCAGGAACAATGATCGGGAACAGTTCTCTGGGTGTTTCAAATGTGGTAAACATGACCACATTGTGAAAAACTGCCCATTGCTGAAAGAGGAACAAGAACCCGAATAGCTCAGGAAACAAGGCAGGAAACACGGTGGAAACAGTTCTGCCAGGCGTTTTTCAAAGGCAATGCTTGCGGCTTGGGGTGATTCTACCGAGGACGAGGAACGGACTGAAGAAGAAGATGTTGTTGTAGCTCTTATGGCCAGAAGTGACTCTGACTTAGATGATGAGCCTCTGGACAGCTTAGCTCAACTTACGGATAAGGTACGTGGTCTGAATAAAGCAAAACTTGAAAAGTTATTATTCACTTTGATGGATGAGTGTGATGCTATTAATTCTGAAAATTGCATGTTAAAGAATGTATGTTCTGAGTTAAAAAGGGATATTAGAGAATTAGATCATGAAAACAAAATCCTTAAAAGTGAAAAAATTGAAATTGATATGAAGAACATTGTTTTGCATGAAGACCTTAATAAGTCCAAAGAGACCTTAAGTATGAAAGAAGAAGCTTTTGCTACTGACTTCACTAGGCTTGAAAATGAGTCCCTTGAACTGAAACAGAAGGTTGAATCCCTGCTTATTGAGAACAGTAAATTGCTTGAAAAATTAAAACAAGTAGAATCAGACCTTGTTGCAAACAGGCGCTGGAATAGGTCCTCAAAGGCGCAGAATTGCCTGAACACTCACTTTAACCGAGGCAAAAAAGGATTAGGCTTTGTGACTAAGCGCACTGTTTACCCTGTTAATAGAAGATATGTGGGATTACCTGAAAATATTGTTTGTTTTCATTGTGGTAAAACGGGGCATTATCGGTATGCGTGTCCTATAAGAAGGTGTGCCATGGAAGGCAACTTGATTTATGTGAAGCAAATTTGGGTTAAAAAAGATGAGCTTCGCATGTCTAAGGGAATGGGACCCAAGTGGATCTGGGCTCCTAAAATTAACCCCTAATTTGTTTTACAGGCTAAAGTGAGAGGGAACAATCCGGCAAAGAACCCAGCAAACAACCCAGGAAATAACCTAGGAAACAGCCAGCTGTGGTATGTTGATAGCAGATGTTCAAGGCATATGACTAGTGAGAAATCCAACTTCCTCTCACTTACAGCCTCAGAAGGAGAGAGTGTGGCATTTGGTAACGGCAAGTCTGGGACAATTGTCAGATTAGGTAAGATAGGTGAGTCACTATCTCATTCTATTGACAATGTATATCTTGTAGATGGATTGAAACATAATTTACTATGTGTGTCCCAACAGTGTGATAAAGACAACCTAGTAGTGTTTTCTCCAACACGTTGCTTGGTTGTTAATATGAACACAGGAGATGTCATGTTGAGGGGGAAGCGACACAAAAATGTTTATAAAGTGTGTATTTCTTCACTTCCCCAAAATAATCTGACTTATTTAAGTGCTTTGAATGATGATGTTATGCTTTGGCACAAGAGATTAGGTCATGCAAGTCTCTCTCTTTCGAACAAATTGGTTTCCAAAGATCTAGTCGTCGGCTTACCTTCCATCAAATACAATGATGTCAAGGTATGTGACGCTTCTGCTAGGGGGAAACAAGTCAAAAATTCTTTTAAATTGAAAAATTGTGTTAGCACTACCCGACCTCTCGAAATATTACATGTCGATTTGTGTGGTCCTATGAGGATCAGAAGTAGAGGTGGGAAGAGGTATGTGCTTGTTGTAGTGGATGACTACTCTCGCTTCACTTGGACCTTGTTTTTGGCTTCAAAAGATGAAACATTTTAAAAATTTCTTGCATTTCTTAAAAAGATTGAAAAGAGAGTAGGACACTCATTGGTTTGCTTAAGGTCTTATCATGGTACAGAATTTGAAAATTCGAGCTTCATTACCTATTTTAATGAGCATGGTGTTGATCATAATTTTTCAGCTCCAAGAACACCCCAACAGAATGGGGTGGTAGAGCGTAAAAATCGTACTCTAGAAGACATGACTAGAACAATGCTCATTGCTAGTGGTCTTCCTAGAAACTTTTGGGCAGAAGTTTTGAACACATCATGTTACATTATAAATAGATGCATGATTAGACCTATTCTTAACAAAACTCCTTATAAACTTCTCAAGGGTAGGGAACCCAATATTATGCATTTAAGAGTATTTGGTTGTAGATGTTTTGTGCATAATAATGGGAAGGATGCCTTAGGAAAGTTTGATCCAAGGAGTGATGAGGCAATATTTCTTCGTTCATCCTCACATAGTAAGGCATACAAAGTGTTCAATAAGTGAACCTTGTGTGTTGAGGAGAGTGTGCATGTGCTATTTGATGAAACTAACTCTCTAATTGAGAATGATGCACAGGAAGATGATTACGAACTGGGTCTTGCTAGAAAAGATTTGTTGCTCACACATGAGAAAGGTAAGAGTCCTGAGGATGGATTAGGGCTTGGAGCTGTTTCCTTGGAAGGTGGGCAAGGTCTGAACCAGACAGGGGGAAGCTCTGCTGAACCTGGTTTAGATCAAAACCAGCCTAATTCTTCTCGAATAGGCCGGGAAATATGCTTCAGAACAGGCTCAGGAACGGGCTCCAGAATAGGCTCGGAAACAGTTCCTGAACCTGTTTCGCCGAGTATTCCAGCAAGAGTAGAAAGCGTGTCTGTGGATCCACTTACTCCACGACCATGGAAGCACCAAAGTTCGCACCCTCTTGATCAAATTCTGTCTAATTTTAATACAGGAGTGCAAACTAGATCCAAGCTTAAAAAATTTTGTTCTTTTTATGCTTTTCTCTCTAATATTGAGCAAAAAAATGTTAATGAAGCTTTTGCAGATTCAGATTGGGTCATGACAATGCAAGAGGAGCTTCATCAGTTTGAAAGGAACAAGGTGTGGCACCTTGTACCACAGCCAGAGGATAGATCAATCATTGGCACCAAGTGGGTGTTCCGGAACACGCTTGATAAGTTCGGAACAGTCACTAGGAACAAGGCCCGGCTGGTGGTTTAAGGCTACAACCAAGAAGAGGGCATTGATTATGAAGAAACCTTTGCACCCGTTGCAAGCGTTAAGGCTATCCGCATTTTGGTAGCTTTTGCAGCTCACATGGAGATGAAGCTATATCAAATGGATGTCAAAAGTGTATTCCTCAACGGATACCTTAAAGAAGAAGTGTATGTGATGCAACCCCCTGGTTTTGAAAGTAATGAATTTCCTAACTATAGTTTTAAACTTGACAAAGCACTTTATGGTTTAAAACAAGCTCTTAGAGCTTGGTATGAACGTTTGTCAAACTTTTTATTGGAAAATGGTTTTAGAAGAGGCAAGGTTGATAATACCTTGCTTCTAAAATCTAAGGGGGAACATTTGTTGATTGTCCAAGTATATGTCGATGACATTATATTTGGTGCAACACATAATGATTTATGTGAAGAGTTTTCAAAAATGATAAGGAGTGAGTTTGAAATGAGCATGATGGGTTAGCTTAATTTTTTCTTAGGCTTTCAAATCAAACAAACTTCAAACGGCACCATGATACATCAATAAAAATATGTCAATGAATTACTTAAGCGATTTGGAATGGAATCAGCCAAGCCTATTGATACTCCCATTTCTCCTTCAACCAGGTTGGTAATGGATGATGGGAGTCCCTCAGTCGAGGACAAATCCTATAGGGGCATGATAGGGTCACTTCTTTACCTAACTGCTAGTAGACCTTACATTGTTCTCAGTGTTGGTTTGCGTGCCCGCTTTCAGTCTAAGCCTAAAGAATCACGTTTAAAGACTGTTAAACGGATTTTTAGATATTTAAAACATACACCTGATTTGGCTTTATGGTATCCTAGAGGATGTAACTTTAACCTTGTTGGGTATGTTGATGCTGACTATGGAGGCTTTTTGGTTGATAGAAAAAGCACCTAAGGTATGGTTCATTTTCTTGGACCCTGTTTGGTATCTTGGGCAACCAAGAAACAACACTCACTTGTCATGTCCACAGTAGAAGATGAATATGTTGCAGCTGCTTCTTGTGTATGCTCAACTGTTGTGGATAAGGCAACAACTCAAAAACTTTTGTGTTGACACGGGATACATTCCAATATTTTGTGACAATACAAGTGCAATTAATATTTCCAAAAACCCATGTCAACACAAAAGGACTAAACATATTGACATTCGTCATCACTTTTTGAGAGACAATGTTGAAAAGGCTTGGTTTCAATGAACTATTGTGCCACTAATAAACAAATTGCTGATATTTTTACCAAGGCACTGAATAGAGAACAGTTTGAGAAGAACAGACTGGAATTGGGTCTAATTAAAACAACTTGAGCAAGCTTAATTAACCCCCAATACTTGTCTAGTTAAAAGGTTTTTCAAATCAAACATCTGGATTCATTAGATGCAGTCAACTTTTGTGTCAAAATTGGCACATGTGTGGATTACAACCTACTGACAATCATTGAGGTCTGATGATATTGCCCTTATTGTCCTATGTTACAGAACAATTGACAGCAAGAACAAGAGCCAAGAAAAGGTATGGCCACTGTTTGTCACTTTGTGCGCATGAGGTAGTTATTTTTCAGTTTTTGGACTTCATTTTCTCCTTCCGAGTAAGAAGCGGTTGGGAGACTTAAATTTCCCACTTCCTCTTCTTCTCGGATCCACATCCCTAAAATCTCTCTTCCTCTCCCCCAAAATTGCTTGACTCCCTCTCTTCATCTTCCACAACCAAAACCCTAGCTCGTCTCTCTCTCAATCCTAGCAACAATGGTGAAGACCCATGGCAGTCACTCCTCCTCCAAGCGCCGATCGGCACCCAAGAGACCTCATCCTCCTCGAGCTTCGCGACCGGCACCCAAAAGACCTCGCGTCGCGTCTCCACCGGTGTCTTCATCTCTGCCATTGTCGGCGACCATAGCACCGGCACCGGAGAGAGGTATGGGGTTTAATTCTCTATCCCCTTTGCCTATTTTTTCAACAATTTTTGGGTTTTTTAAGAGTGTGGACTTGCGAACGGTGGGGTTGGAACTGGGTGATGTGTCGTCTGAATTTGGTTGGGCTTTGGTATTGTTTGAGTCGAGTGGGGAACAAACTGTTTCTGAAGGTGTTCTTGTATTAGATGCAGTCCAATCAGGGCCTGAACCTGGTTCTCAACCAAGTGAAGCCTGAACGAGTCTTGAGACTATTTTTCTAGACCGATTGGATTATCCCATCATTAATTTGGATCGGATGGAAGATCTTGAGGAGACCAACAGTGATGGGTCGGACTCAACCGTTGAGGTTGTTCCTCCTAAACCCTACGAAAAGACCAAACCTAGCGAGTGGGGACCAAGACGAGGGTTTAAGACATTTGCAGGTCGAACTGATCTCACACTTGTTCACAGACCCAGAACTCAGCGTTCTGAATCTTCCTCTGCTTCTCCACTGCCCACTGAAACATCCACTCCACTTAGTTCCCGGTCTCGCCCCACTAGATCATCTCGAAAGACCTTGCCACGCCCCCACAAAACTCCCAAACCGGTCGGCCTTTCAGAACAGGAGCCCCAACAGGTTGAGGAGATTGTTTCCTCACCTGATGACACAACAGCCAAAGACAAAGAGGACGCTCCTGCCGAACAGGCTTCCAAACAGGTGCCTGCCTCCACCCCATCTGCGAGGCTTCCCTCTAAAAGAGCCTCTTCAAAAAGAAAAGTTGCTCCCAAATAGGGCCCTGCTAAGGATGACCCTAAAGACCCCAGCTCCAAAAAGACAAAGAAGGAAGCACCCACCATTTCAAAATTGGCCCAATTTCTTCAGAGAAGTGTGGTGCTGGGCAAAATTGTGAAGGTGCCATACTTTCAGGAACATGGCCTGGAGGTGTTCCTGGACAAGCTTAGGGCCCAGGGGTGGCTGGAACTGTGTACAAACACCCGCCTAGAGTGTTCTGTCCAAGATTTGGCCGACTTTTATGCAAATTGCAATGTCACCAATGTTGTGGTGACAAGTGAAGTTAATGGGAAGAAACTGAAATTCAATGCCAAAGATCTGGGCGCAATTTTGGGCGTTCCGGCTTTGGGTTTCGACGTGTTTGTCCGGGATGACAAGACCGTGCTTGGGACAGCTCGACTGTTGTGATTAACTCAAACACTGAGCCAGCAACCAAGGTTGAAAGCCCCCTAGTCCGTCAAGAAAGGTGACATGACTTCTTTTCATCAATTGCTCTTTTGGTTCATTTTTAAGAATATCACCCCTAGAGGTGAAGGCCGCAATCTCGTGGATGTTGTGGATCAATGTTTTATTGACCTTATGGATAGAGGAGAGCAAATTAATCTCCCAGCAATCATGATTCGCCATATCTCCAGGATTGTGAACACCTCAAAGAACATGATCTGGGGTATGGGTTCTTGCTGACTCTTGTGTTTGAGCACTTTGGAATTTCTCTTCAGAAAAAAGTAGGGGTACAGATGATTGATGAAATAGGGAATAACACTCTAATGGGGTGCGGGTTTAAATTGGTCAAAAGAGCCCACGTAGCTTCGGAACAGGGGTCTGAAACACCCTTTCCCACTACAAAAAATAATGTACATGCCCACACTTATCTATCTACACTTAAGGAAGTGTGGGAGTAAAAATCACGAACGTTTCAACTCTACACTTCATAAGTGTGGTGAACCCATAAATCTCCTTCTACATTTATTAACTAAGGACAATTTATAACATCCACAATTTATACGGTACCTTTATATCCGACTTATACTCATAATCATTGTTATTTTTAAATTTTTATTTGATTTTATTTACTTTGTAGGTATTGAATAAATTGAGAAAAATGCAAGACAAAAAAGGTAAAAAATAAAATAAAATAAAACCAAAATCTACCCGGTTATCTGCCACGTGCTGGGCACATGCCTCCCCCCCTCTTATCTCCTCATGTCTCTCTTCTTTCCCTTGTCAAAAAGAAACCCACTCCACAATCTTCATCATCCCTCAACAAAAAAGGCAAAGAGAAACCCCAACCCCCCTAACCTTCATCTTTTCTCTCTCCTCGCCATCTTTCTACCTCTCTCGAACTCGCTCCACATCAACACCATCATCAACACCCCCATCACCACGCACAATTACTCTCATCCACTCCACTATCTTCGTCAGCCAGCGCATCATCACCCAAATGTCCGCGCCATTCCACACCAAGGGTTGAGATCGAGCCGATTCGAGTATAAATCGAAGGCAACAGCGTTTGGGCAAGGTAATTGGGGAATCTAGGTATTAATTAGTTTTAGTTTAAGTTTTTTAGGCTAAATTCAGGGCTTCTTGTTCGTTTAATTTCAGGTTTTAGATTTTTATGGTTGAATTTAAAGTTTTGTTTTATGGATTTTAGGATTCACTTTTCGATATTTCGACTCTAATTTCGAATTTGAGATCCGTTCTTTAGCCTTCAATTTCGTATGATTGAATTTTTTTGCATTGATCTGGAGTAGGTTTCATGAATTTCAGCTTGTATTCGACTATTTTGGGTTCTGGGTTGCTCTCGATTGACTTTGAATTCCCCATCCCCTGTTTAGTTTCTCTGTTATTTATGTTCTAATGCTTTGTTTCTTCTTTGTTTGTTTGTTGCACGATTTGGACTTGGTGTTGCTCTACTGCTCAGTTGCTCAGCATTTTTCTTTGTTTATGGTAGTGCTTAAGAAACTGG
The DNA here is from genome assembly GCA_017589665.1 of Selenicereus undatus. Classification (NCBI taxonomy): domain Eukaryota; kingdom Viridiplantae; phylum Streptophyta; class Magnoliopsida; order Caryophyllales; family Cactaceae; genus Selenicereus; species Selenicereus undatus. The sequence continues at coordinate 91,256,346 of JACYFF010031957.1, forward strand.
TCTAGGTCCTTAACTAGGCGGATGCCTTAACCATTTCCTTTGCTCTTGTTTTTACTTTGTTTTTGTGTTTTGATGAATGTGGATAACCACCTTGAATGGAGCTTGAAGCCAGGTTTGAGCTGCAGAGTAAGGAAGCCCTAAGCTCTATTCACCCTTCCCCTGTTCTGGTTATTTCATTAAACATAATGTCTATTATCTTTGTTCTGTTGTCTTTAACAGCATGATAATGATGTTGGTTTTTCTCATTTTGGGTGTTGGTTCTATACTAGGGTTAGTTTTAGTTTTCATTAGTTTATTTCATTTGTCTTATGCTTAGTTAAATGGTGATGATTGTATTAGATTCTCATTTTGAGGGCATTAGTTCTCTTTGAGTGATTTAATTTGGTCTAATGTAGTTAATATTATATTAATTAGTTTAATCCACTCTTTTGTGACCTTAATCTTTTTCACTCAGACTCTTTGACTGTGGTTTCACAGTTCTTTGTGCATAGTTCTTGCAATGTGGATTTAGACATACAGTGGATATGATCTTCATGAGAGGTAAATTTTCCAAAATCCGTGCTTGTTACCATTGTGTTAACCCCACCCCCCAAAGCCGGCCCAAAAAAACAATAAAAAACAAAAAAAGGGATCTACATCTACAACATCAACATGCAGCTTGAATGGTACCCTTGAGAAAAGTTGAGGACCTTGTTTAGCTGCTTGAAATTGTAATAAGAAGTTGTATGAAGTCTCCAATAGCCAGGACGCAGTAGAGCTAGCTATATTTGTGCGTGCTCTGTATATTAAATAACTAGTTCGTGACTTTGTTTTATGAGCACCGGAACCAGTTGAAGATCTAGGACGTCTCTGTGTTTGTTCCTTTTGTTTTTTGCTTTTATTTTACGAATGTGGATTGGGCACCAAACCTTGCTTTCACTCCCCAATCTTTTTGCATTATGACTGTGTATTGTACTTCCCATTGGTTTGCTTGTTCACCTTATTTTTTATGGGGTGTTAGAACTTATAAAATGCTTTCAGTGCCAGCTTCAACCAGCAAGCCAGACACTTTAGTCTTCTTAGAAGCATAGTAGTGACTTTTAATTTGCTTCTCCAACTTCGACACCTTTTGAGAAAAAGTTTGCAAACCTGTAAGTACAGATCTTCAAGAAATTGGTCACACATTATTGTCACCTTATTCTTCGGCAAGCTTGTTTATTTTTTAGATAGGTAACCTGATATATGGTTAAACTTTAGAAATCTGCTGCACAGAGATTGTAGCAAGCTTTGTACTATGTTGCAAAAATGTTGTAATTGTATTTGGGTGCTACATAGTAGAGCAAAAACTCATAAGGGATGAGGGTTCAATGGGTGTTGTTTCTTGTAGCTTGCAATGCTTATTACAAAGTTTATATGCTTTCTAATTCAAAACTACTGTGGCTTTTCTTTGATGCCATTGGGGATAGGGGATAAATAGTTTTTAGAAGAATCCAAGTGATTATTCCTGCTGTTTGTACTATAAGTTGACTATCTTTAGATGTTGGTTTGGTTTGTTTGATGTGTTTTTGAAAAGTTGACTTTATAGAGCCCCCCTGAGCTACAGCCCCATCTAGCTGTTGCATGTCACTTATGGATTTTATTGTCTACTCTGTTTTAGCACTTCTAGTGTTTTTGGTTGGTCTTTATTAATGATACTCATGTTATGGGTCTCTAAGTGTGCCGCTTCCAAAGCAGGAAACATTGTCTAGACACTCCTTTTTAGGTCCCAATAGATTTAGGAACCAGTGGCAGGGACTAAAAGCAGAAACTAAGGTGAGCAATATTGCATCTCCTCCTCAAATATTGTTGGTTTGTCTTTTTACCATTTAATTTCTCCAATTCTATGAAGGTGTGCTACCCAAGTTACCCTGAGTTGACTCATCTAGAAGATTTAAGGTTAGCCATCTTCTATTTATGCTCGCTTCTTTCTGATGCTGATTGGAGTTCTCTGATATCAGATTTTGTTCTTTGGAAGAATTTGCAAGTGTTGTATCTAACTTTGGCTAGTTCTTATGTCATTAACAACAACAACACCAACACCAACACCCAGTGTGAGCCCCACTTTCGCGGGGGTCGCTAGTTCTTATGTCATTAATAGCCTAATTCAAGTTACACAAAATGAACTTCAAACTCAAAAGAATGAAAATAGAGGATGGGATATGGAAGCAATCCTGTCTTTGGATGATGGTAGATGGTCACAACTTGAAGAGGAAATGCGCC
>JACYFF010031957.1:91272990-91284057 GCA_017589665.1 Selenicereus undatus
TCACACTTTCCACTCCTTGCGGTCCAAGCTTTCTCCTCTTTATTTGAAATTATTCCACTTGGTTTTCTATTTAAGCAAGACTCCACACTCATTCTCATTATCGGTTTTTATAGCAATATTCCAGAGTTTAAGAGCCTTATTTTCAGAAAGAAAACCGACCCAAGTGTGTGCAAGATTGAGCTTTCAAAGTTGGCATACTAGGAGCATATTTGTACCTTACACTAGCTTATTTGAGAAGCACAAAAGTAAGGTGTCCATCTTTTTTTCTCTCTTTCAAAAGTGAGTTGAGTGTGTCCAAATCCAGGGGATTTTGGACATGGGGTAACCGGTCTTAGGGAAGACGGTAACGTGTATGTTACAAGTTGTAACGGTGTGAGTTACATTGCAACGTGTTTAGCCCGAATAGTGAAGTGGTTGAAAATCCTACAGAGGTAGGTCGTGGTTTTTCACCTCAGTTGGGCTAGAGGCGTTTCCACATAAAAATCCTGTTCACTTACTATTCTTCTTATTTCCGCGGCATTTCTGTTTTCTGGACGTGTTACAAACAATCTGTCTGAACAGGGCCTAAGCCTGCTCCCAGAAAACTGCGAAAATTTTGCAACACAATTCACCCCCCTCTTGTGTTTGTGTACTCTCATTTCTAACAACCATCATATGGCCTTTTTCCTTATCTAATGCTACTTTGTATTTTATGTGTTTTTTTATCTAAACTATTTCCAAAAATATTTTAACTTGCCGAAAATGTTTTCAAATTTTTTATTATGTGTATCTTTTGGAATCAATCTCTCTGCTAACATAAATGCCTATAGGGATAAGGTCATGTGCAATTTGATCTCCATAAACCCTACAATAATGGGACTCGCAATGGAAATTGTTATTACTATTGTAATCCATTAAGTTAACAATACAAGTGCATGGTCACAGCTCACAAGTATTCAGCATGCCCAAGCTCATGTAGTTGAACTTATTAGACATTTACAATATTTTATAAAACACATTAATTTGTCATAGCGAACATACTAAGCACAAGATAGGAAATCATCATATGCATAAAATAAGTAACCACATCCAGATATGTTTTTCTAAAGCATTATTCAAATCCCAATAATAACACATATTATTAAAATCTTGTAAAGCTTTAAATAAAAGAACCATTAAAATTCCGTCAAAAACTACAGATTTTCATGGATGCCCATAGAGATGTGCTTATGTTAGTCATGATAAACATGTCAAACTCACACATATACTATTATTCTTTAATCATGTAATTGAACATAAATAATATTGGCACGTGCTATATTATCGAAATAGGAGTGTTACCATAAGTTAGTTTAAGCGAGAATTCTACCTACGTTACCACATGACAGCTTGGATTTGTTTAGTTTTGCAACCCATCTGCTCATCAAGCTTGATAAATTTATCATTTCCACATTCCATAACCGCTTTAGCTAGAATGTAGCCATTGTTTTCCCTCAGAAAATAATATTTGCCTTAATATCCATAATAGAGGGAGTTATCGTTAAGATTGATGGAAATAAATTAGAAACAAAGATGCCTCAAGATAGTAATCATAAATGTTTGAGAAGATCATTTCTCGTCTAAGGCGTATTAGACACTTTCCTTCAAGATAATTCACCACCTTTTGAGTATTGACTCCAATTCAAAAAGCTCTATGTTTATCCTCCTAAAAAAATGCAACAAACGATTCCCAATCGTGTGCACTCACAGGTGAAGAAATAGGAATGACATATTGACTTTGTGTGCCACAAAAACATGTGATATGTAGGGCTACTGATTTTATCAAGGAACCAAACTAATAGATTTTGAGTATGTGTGCGCACACACGGGCGTGCACTTGATCCCTCAGTTGAAGAGCTCCATTGATAGGGTAAAAAAAGACTTGTATCACTAGTTGCGTAGCTAGACAGTAGGAATAAATAAGCAAAAATCACATAAGAACAGGTCTTCTATAAAATAGCCATTTCAGAAAGTCAAGTAGTAACTTTAGGCAAAAAGCTCAAAGTCAAATTTACTATCAATCGACATGAGTAATTTAATAGCAAATAGAAGCATGTGGAGTTTGGCAAGAACTCAGAAACCTAAGAAAATAAACTTTGCAAAGGTAAAAAAGAGACTAGCCAAATGTTCTAAAATTTTGCCAAAATGATATTAACAACGAAAAGTAAATTATCTTATTCAATAAATCTAGTAAAGATAATTCATTTGGAATAACAAGTTTTATAAAAAAATTAAATTATGTTATACTATCTTTTATGACTTATATGGACCAAAAGCAATGAATTTGAGGGGAGTAATTAACCATCATGCCTACTCATGGCTATTTCTATCAGGATAAACTCCATTTCAGACCTTAATGTTACGGTAAATAATTTTCTAAACCCAACACTTCAGAAATGATTTCTTGGTCAATCTTACTTTGAAACAAACAATTTCTGGAACCAAACTTGACCAAATTAACTTTCTAAATTATATATAATACGCTAAGTTTTTGAAATTTGCATTTTTAATCTCAATCCTTAAAAACTTGCTTTCAAAATTTTCAGTTTTGTACATGTGATATTCTTCTCATAATTACTACTCGAAGTCCTCTTTCATTTGGTATTAGAGCCTCGTGACTAAAATAATTAAGATAATTAAGCGAATTAATAATTAATTAAGCTAGTTAAAAGTGTTTAATGCTAGAATCGTTATCTACTTATCCTGCTCCTAATTATTCACATTGTGCATACTCCAGAAAGAACCACTTCAGTAGCACCGCAATTAAACTATGTTACTAATATAATTTTAGAATTAAAAGCCGAATGAGCAAAAATAAAGACTGAAGTTGAGGAGATTAAGAAGCAATTGTCCGTAATTCATCTTTCTTTAATTAATGAAATTAGACATAGTGAAAAATCTGATTTAAGAATTAGGACTCCATTTCAGCATGAATATCAGTTCCAAAACCCAAAAAACAAAAACCAATTTCCTTTGCATGACATAAAAATCCAAAGAGAATAATCAACTGAAAAATCATCTGAAAAAGTAGAGAAAGAAGAACAGGACACAGTATAAGCAGTATAATCTTGAGTAATTATAAAATATATTTGATGGAGAACAAAATCCAAAAGATAAATAAATTAATGGGCGCAATAATTGAAAAACAAGATTTATTATCTAATGGCAATAAAGAAACAGATAATGTCTAGTTAAAAGAAAAAATATATTAGCATATGAACCCAATTAAACTAGAGCATCTTAATGTCGTTTCTTTAGAAGAAATTAGGAAGAGACTAGATAAAAAAATATGGTAAAATGGTATTGGATGATGAAATTAACGAGATTGAAGAAGAACTCAACATAGATAAAATAGAGTCCAATCTAGTTAATAATGTTGTTCCTAAACCTGAAGAATTTGGTGAACCTTCTAGAAGAAATAGCCATTTGTGAGACCTAAGTATGTTCCAGCAGGTTGTACAACGAACTTTTCCTTTGGATTCATCCCAAAGAAAATAACTTTCTTTGAAGAAATTGGCCTTTCCCAATAAGTCAAACAGGATACATGGTAAATATCAGTGGAGCTCATAATAGAGAAGAAATATTTAAGCATTAGAAAAATGTATGAATAGTATCCTAAACTTGAATACTACATGGATTCTCGAAAATTTTCTAAACTATATCGAACATATTTTTTCTGACACTATAGCTGACTGGTATAACTCATTAGATGAAGAAGGTGAAAATGCACTAAGTATGATAGAAACATCAACTGCAATGTTTAAAAATCTATGCAAAGAAATCAAAACTGAACTTATCGAAGCTAAACTAGATTCTGAAAAAAAAAAGTCAAAGAATGGAAAAGAAAGATTAACAACATAGAATTATGGAATATGAGATATCTAGATAATTATATCGCTGAATTTAGTCAATATTATTACAAAACTGGGCATAATGACATCAATCTTGGTATATTTTATGACAAACTACCATATCAAATAAATTATATAATCAATGAAAAATACATTACATGGCTTGATAAAGCAAATGTCATTGATACCCTTAGTGCAAGAATTTCTTATTTAAGAAAATGGGTCAATGATCAGTGTCTTAATCTCCAAAAACAAAAGAAAATGAAAAACAATTTTTAGCTTGTTGGGATAATCCTCACGAATGGGGAAAAGAACCTAAGAAGAGAAGAAAAAGAAAATTTTCTTTAAAAAAAGAGTTTAAACAAGCAATGGGTAGAGAAATATAAAAGAAAATACTATAACAAACCAAGTCCTAAAAAATAAAGATTTTTTAGAAAAGTCGCCTATTGTCCTGCTAGGAAAAACAACTGCAAGTGTTTGGCATGTGGAGAAGAAGGATATTATGCAAACGAATGTAAAAATAGGAAGAACAAGAAGCTTATAGAAACTTTGGGTAGTCTTGATTACTTTAAGCTTAGCGAGGAAGAAGTATTAGATCTAGCCCTAAAAAACAACAAAGGAATTGTTGGGATTGTACTAGAGAATAAATATGAAAAAAGTGACTATGAAGAAACTAATCACATGATAGAAAGTAAATCAATTAGTCTTGGTGATCTTCAAGGATAAGAATTTATTGTAGATAACGAGAAGGAAGAAGTGAAAGGAGATTGGGTCCTTCCCATAATTCAGAAAGAGACATTATCAATAAAAAATTCATCTTTCAATTAAAACGTAAGTATGTGTGTGAGATGATGGAAGGAGAGCTAAACATAAAAGATTGTGATTGTAATGTAGGAGAAGTTAATCTCAGTAATGGAAAAAACATCCTTAAGCATAACAAGGAAAGTATACGTATATCCGTTTTAGAAGTGTCCAAGTACAAATTACTCCATTACAGTATTATAGCAACCATATTGTTCTTTATACTTTGCTCTGTAATATTAGACATACCAAATTTAATAATCAAATTATCACAAGAATTAATACCAATTTATGTAATGGATTAGTATGATTTAATTGCCGAGTTGGATATTATGTAAGTCTAAAAGATGAGTTTGCTAAAAACTTCATATCTCTTGAAATAAAAAAAGTTGGGATGGATATGAAAAGAGAGGATACCCATTAAGAATATTTTGAAAAATAATCTACAAACTAGATAATACTATAGATTAAAAGACTAAAATAACAATCATTGAGGCAGAAAATTTTGAAAGTCCTATGCCAATACAAAAAATTCAAAGGATAAAATCCAATCTAGAGGAATAAAAATCGATATGTCTTGAATATCTAGGTTTGGTAATCCCACAAAAATTAATAAGAAAAATATAGTAAAAATTTATGAAAACGGTATGATTACCATAAAACCCCAATTATTAAGAAGCATGAGTACAAGATTAGAACGGGGGGCAAGGATTTTGACAGCTGAAGAAGAGCTTAAAGAAGATGATATAATTAATATGACCAGTGAAATAAGTAGAATGAGTTTTGAACCCGTAAGACATAGTGTAGACTGAAGTATGAGTCTAAATAGGAAAGTCATTGGGTACAAAACAAAAACTGTTAGTGATTCAATCTATGAGGATGAATTAGTCAAAAATATGACTATGGAAATATGCTATGAAATTCCCAATACAAACCCTAATATCATCTATATCTCAATAAATGTATGTTTAGAGGGATACAATAAATATGAATTAAGTGCCTACATCAGTAATGGTTGTTCTATCTATTTTGAAAAAAGATCATTATTTTCATGATTTATGAGGAAAAAAATTAAGAATCATTTACAAGTAAAGATAGTTGATATAGCATTATGAGCCACAATGAAGCCATAGAAAGGCTATCTATAGAAATTGGATGAGCTCAATGCATTACAGCAGTTATATAAGTTATTATCAACCCTCTCATGATGTGATTATTGGAAGTAACTTTCATAGGTTATATTCTAAATGCGCACAGACCGTAAACCAAATAATATTCACAATTAATGTTCATTCAAGTTCTATTAATAAATTAACTAAAGCTTACACACACCAGAAGATTGAGTTTACACACAGCCAGCGTGGTAAGAAGATGATACTTGCACAACGTGAAATAGCACTAACAATCTCACTACTTGAGTTATCTATTAAAAAGCAAATTGCTAAAAAACAAGAGCAATTATGCAAAGAACTTTACTTTGATAATGCTATAAAATTTTGTGATAAAAATAAGACATTTGAAAAAATCACTTCGTTAAATCTTACACTATTATCTGAGCCAAACAAATGGTATATACATACCAGGATATCCAAGAATTTGACAAGTAAATGAAAAACTTTTGGATAAAGGGTTAATTAGGAACAGTAGGAGTCTTCAAACATGTCCCACTTTTATAGTAAGAATTCATGCTAAAGAGAAAAGAGGAAAAGATAGAAAAATGGTACTCAACTACAAAAGCTTAACAATAATACTGTCTTCGATAGTTATTATATTCCTAACAAAATAGTTCTATTCAACAGAGTTCAAGGAGTTGCTTGATTCTTAAAAATGGATTGCAAGAGTGGGTACTAGCAGATAAATTGAAAATAGATGAAGAAAATGTTCCTTTAACTACTTTTGGTGCCCCTCAAGGACTACAAAGAGATAGTAATGCCATTTGGTCTAAAAATACACCCCATGTGTTTCAAAGAATAATGGATAACATCTTTAAAGATCTTAATCACTACTGTCAGGTTTACATCGATGATATTCTTGTATTTTTCAAGACTATAGAATAACACAAAGATTATATGTTAATTCTCACCGAAAGATACATTGAACATGGTACTATTTTTGGTAAGAACAAGTACATTTATGCTGAACAAAACATTGAGTTTTTAAGTCTAGATATATAGGCTAGACAAATTATCCTAAAAAACCATGTCCTAGAAAAAATAGAAAATTTCCTTTAAAAAATTAAAAATAGGAAGCAATTAGAATGATTTATTAAATGTCTTACTTATGCTTCAAATTTCGTTAAACATCAAGCTAAATTGAGAAAGCCATTGTAATAGAAACTCCAGAAAGAAGTAAGTTGGACATGGACCATTAGTGATTCAAAGATTGTTCAAAACTTCAAAAAGATGTGTAAAAATATTTCTGTTCTTAATTTGCCTAATGAAGAAGATGATTTAATTCTTGAAACAGATGCCAGCAAAGCACAATAAAGTGCACTACTCAAAATCAAAGAAGGACAAAAGCTCTGCAAATATTACAGCGGAAGTTTAATAAAGCATAATGCCACTATCCCATGATGGAAAAAGCATTTATCAAATATTCAAAGGTTCTTAATTCTTTTGAACCCCAAAACCTTTTTTATTCGAATTGATTGTAAATGAATACTTGATTTTGTGAAAAGAATTTATCAAATATTCAAATGCAAGGGTGACTCATGGGTTCGTAATTATGGCTCAACTAGTTTTTTTCTCTATTGAATATATACGGGGATCGAAAAATTCTCTGACAGATAGTTTAATTCACAAACTTGTCAATGGTGATCATCAAAGCAAAACTCCTGCTGGAAAATGAGGAAATCCAAAATGAAATGCCGTTACTGCTATAACGTGTTTCTCCTTCTAGTAGAATCATTATGAATATTTTGAAATTTCAGACAAAAAGTAGATCACGTTTTCATCTGTTATCTTCTGCTTATCTAATATCATAAAGATTTGGCCTTTCAGAGTTACAAATAAATTACCTAAGGTCTCCTTATAATATTCAAGAAAAAATAAGTTCCCATGTTCAAGAAAAATGGTTCAACAACTAGTATGCCGCCTGCATCGACTACTGTCATAATTACTTTTATGATATTCGAGAGTCATGGAGTACTACGATTTTCTCTGTTGATAGATCTATAGTTAGGGGTGTTAGATTCCCAGTAAATTTAATCTCTCCAGATGACCTCAACATGAAAGCTTGAGAATATGAAATGGTAGCTTACGTGGAAATATCAAATCCAAAGTACCAATTTTTCTCAAGACTAACTAAGTTTCAACAATACATGATTAAGATTGCATTCTCACATCTCCTAATAGTCTGCCAAAACTTTCATTCAATAGAAGTCTGTATGCCGAAGTACATTGTGCAGTAATTAAGTATGAAAATGGAAAAGTCAAATTAGCCCATTATCTTGCTCAATTAGTTGATTTAGACGATCCCAACTATCAATACCGAAGTACTTAGTACTCTTGCTTTAGCAAGAGCCGTTGGTTTTTACAATAGTTATCATCAAATGTGGGCATTACTTGATCAAGGAAAAACACTAGCATATTGCAGGAATATTACTTTCATTTATCATAATGATCTAAGCAAATATATGAAGGTGGAACGAGCTACTTCAGAAGATGTCTTTGATTATCTCTTTGATATTGGAGTTAAAAAAATTTTATCAGAAAAAGAAAATAAATATCTTCATGAATTACTTAAAAGATGGGATCAAGAGCATCTTCAACTTAATGAAGATTTTGATAATTATCTAGATAATTATGGACTTGATGACATTATTGGAGATGAAAGCATGTTGAATCTAATGTGGATGACTAATCTTGTCAGCATCAAAGGCTCTGAAAAGTTGTTGCGCTATTATTGTACTATTTTATTAATTGTCAAATTAGTATAATAATGCAGCCAGATGTAGCCATATAAGTGTAGCTATAGCCATATGAAAATATTAGTGTATGTATTGTAGCCATTAGGGCATCCTAAGCAGTCAATCTCCTCTATAAAAGGCGAGACTAAGTGTTGTGAAGGAATACGGACATTTGAGGATACTTGAGTAAAAAAGCAGTCAGGTATTTCTATTTTTTTATGAGCAACCATCTCTGATGATCCTAGTTGTGTAAGACTCTCTTTAAATATTTGCATTGTAATATTTCCACTGTCAAGTTTTCAATAAAAGAAGTTTTCTAGTAGGGAACGTTATTTAATCGAACCTTATGTCTTGAATATTATGGTTTATTGATTAGTGACTACGGTCCGAAATAAGAAACGAAACGGATCTGTATTGTGTCTCATCTAATGAAAGTGGGGTTAATATTAGCAATATCTATAAACTGCAAGTTAGAGAAACGTTAGGGTCCAAAGCCGATTAATTTCAGGTAATAGTCGAAACTCTCTAATTAAGTTTTAATTATTATACTAAGCATGGTCGACTTCTAATCGCAGAAAATATAATGTTTATGATATAAGTGGTAGATTGTGATAACTAGTACCAATAAAATCATTCTAAAAAGATCAAACATTAATATAAGCATGGTCGACCTCTGCTTGCTTAACCGTCGAAAATATTTTTTGTAAAAAAAATTCGAACAATGATTTATATAAAATGATATTTGTAGTAAACAAATCAAGTAATAAAATGATGCTTCATTTGGGAAATGATCCTGAGGACTTGTCCCAGTTATCATCAAGCATGCAAACCAAATTAATTTCTAATTTAGTACCTACTCTTTTCTATGGTAAATTGAAGTAGAAAAATAGAAAGGAAAGTAATTAGGTGAGATTTTTTCGTGAGGAGTGAATTTTCTTTGATGAATCGTTTTTTTTTGGGGGGGGGGGGGGGGTTGAGAGAGGGAAGGAATGTAAATGAAGTGTGATGAGCCAAGACTTTTATCTGGATGAGTGAGTTGGAGTGGGATACAGTGTGAAGGGTAACAAAAAGAACACGTCCTTACTTGAGTTGGGGAGGTTATTTCCTCAGGACCAATGTTTAAATCTTAGTGGTTATAACTTTGAGGCCATGAAAAAAGTCATTGGTTGCTGGACCTAAGTATGAATTTAGACAGAGTTATTATCCTCATTCCCCCATGATTCTAACATTACCAATATATTGAAATGTAAAGTTTATAGAGACCCATCTTTGCCTATATTTTTTAAAAATAATTTTCATCAAATGTCGTAGAATCATATTTCAAATTTTCTAATCTCATTCCGAGATTTGGTTTCCTGACTCGCTTGGGAGCCTTGTAGAAATTTAAAGTCCACTATCTATGTTATTCCTAAAAATTAATAAAAATAACATACCTTGAAAAACAGAATAATCTTGGATCAGAGTGATGTTATGGTTTTCGTAGTTTCTACGCGTAAACTTACACAACTGATATAAAATTGTACAAGTGAGTAAGCAAATTATATTACGTAATCGTTTGGACAGTGCGGATCGCCCACTTCGCATATAAGATACATGAAGCAGCTCCCAACTACGACAATGAAGCGCTTGGATGGTGCGGTGCCAAGACTGCCTTCGACGGACCGCTGATTCGACTCCCCGTGGGAGCAAGCATTATCTATTACTTTCTAAATTAAATATCCCTCCTCCGTTATCTTAATTTTCATTTTTTTTAAATTTATTTGGCCTAAGTAACTGTTGTTCCTTTTTTTAACTTTCCTCCTCTTTTGTCTTATTTTCTGGTTTTTTTTTATAAATAATTTCACTTTAATTTCTCATAATCTTTCAGTATTCTATTGAAATACACCTACACTTTTCAAATTCTAGTTTTTTTTAAATATTTTTTTAGCCAACTTTGTTCTTAAGATAACACGTTTGCTTAGATAATTCATTTCATATATCTATATAAATATATATATATATATATATATATACATATATATATATATATATATATATATATATATATATATTTGTGTTTAGACCAGGCAAAACTGACCCGAAACCCGAACGGAATGATCCGGACCCATACCCGACCCGACACCCGAAATATGCTCACCCGAAAGTGGACCCGAAACCCGAATTGACCCGACCCGAACCATACCCGACCCGAAATTTTCAACAAAGTTGCTTGTTTTGGCATGACGAGCGTATTTCACCAAAAATTGATTGACCCGAAATCGACCCGACCCGAACCATACCCGACCCAAACCGAAACGACCCAAAATGTCACCTAACCCAAACATGACCCGACCCGAACTTGACCCAACCCGTACCCGAACCGAATGACCTATTTGCCAGGTCTATTTGTGTGTGTGTGTCTTTGTACACACACACACACACACACACACACACACACACACACACACACACATATATATATATATATATATATATATATATATATATATA
>JACYFF010031957.1:91304057-91314674 GCA_017589665.1 Selenicereus undatus
ATATATATATATATATATATATATATATATATATATGTATATGTTATGTGCTCCTGTAAATTGTTGAGTAGTGTTTGTGTAACTGCCCAGGACCACCCGCCATTGAGGTATTGTCCGCTTTGGGCAGGCAGGCTGCTACCACCACCCCTGCCCTCACAGTTTTGTCCTCAAAAGGCGCATCAATAGGTTGAGGTATCCCCACCCCTTATAAGGCGTGGTTCGTTCTCCTCAACTACCGATGTGGGATACCTTTATCCACCCCCCCTCTTAGGGGCCCAGTATCCTCGCTGGCACACCGGTCCGGGTCCATGGCTCTGATACCATCTTTAACATCCCACGACCACCCGCCATTGAGGTATTGTCCGCTTTGGGCAGGTGGGACGCTACCACCATCCCTGCCCTCACAATTTTGTCCTTAAAACGCGCCTCAATGGGTTGAGGTATCCCCACCCCTTATAAGGCGTGGTTCGTTCTCCTCAACTACCGATGTGGGATACCTTCATCCACCGCCCTCTCGGGGGCTCAGCGTCCTCCCTGGCACACCAGTCCGGGTCCATGGCTCTGATACCATCTGTAACAGCCCACGACCACCCGCCATTGAGGTATTGTCCGTTTTGGGTAGGCGGGACGCTACCACCATCCTTGCCCTCACGATTTTGTCCTCAAAAGGCGCCTTAATGTGTTGAGGTATCTTCACCCTTATAAAGGGTGGTTCGTTCTCCTCAACCACCGATGTGGGACGTTACATCCACCTGTAACAGCCCATGACCACCCGCCATTGAGGTATTGTCCGCTCTGGGCAGGCGGGACGCCACCACCATCCCTGCCCTCACGGTTTTGTCCTCAAAAGGCGCCTCAATGTGTTGAGGTATCCCCACCCTTATAAAGGGTGGTTCGTTCTCCTCAACCACCGATGTGTGATGTTACATCCTTCCCCCCTTAGGGAGCTCAGCGTCCTCGTTGGCATATCGACTAGGGAACCCGCTCTGATACCAGTTGTAACATCCCAGGACCACCCGCCATTGAGGTATTGTCCGCTTTGGGCAGGCGGGACGCTACCACCATCCCTGCCCTCACGGTTTTGTCCTCAAAAGGCGCCTCAATGTGTTGAGGTATCCACACCCTTATAAAGGGTGGTTCGTTCTCCTCATCGGTGGTTGAGGACAAAACTGTGAAGGCAGGGATGCTGGTAGCGTCCCACATTGGTGGTTGAGGAGAATGAACCACCCTTTATAAGGGTGTGGATACCTCAACACATTGAGGCGCCTTTAGAGGACAAAACAGTGAGGGCAGGGATGGTGGTAGCGTCCCACATGCCCAAAGTGGACAATACCTCAATGGCGGGTGGTCGTGGGCTGTTACAGTTTGCTTATGGTTTTAGTGGAAGAGGTGTTCACGCAATTTGGCACCAATATGGAAAACAGGGAGATTAGCTCAAAAGCCCAATTTTGAGAGCATTTTTGATAGCTCAAAACCAGTTTGGTTTCAAAATGTAGAAACCGAACAATTTAATTAGTTTGAAACATCAGAAACCAAATAAAAATATCGCTTTCTAAAATTTTGAAACCGATCATATATTCAGTTTCTAATGTTTGAAACTGATGGCTTTATTCGGTTTCCTTACATTAGAAACAGATGCAATGGTTCGGTTTCTAATTATTAGAAATCGATGACTAGATTTGGTTTCCAAATCTTAGAAACCAATGGATTTATCCAGTTTCCAATAATTAGAAAATGGTGACCTTATTCTGTTTCCAAAAATTAGAAACCGACGCAAAAATGGTATCAAATACTAGTTTTTGATTTAGAAACCGAATTGAATTCGATTTCAAAGTTGGTTTGCAACCAAGCCTGCAGAAACGGAAATCATTCGATATCAAATCGGTTTCTAATTGAATTTAGAAACCGATTTCACCATTTTGAAACTGAATATTTCGGTTTCTAAACGCGTGTTTTGTTGTAGTGTAATGACAACTATGTTGTTGTAAGGGGCAATATTTTTATGACCCATCCAATGCCAAAGATTGGCCAAGCTCTAAGCATGATCCTACAAGAAGAAAGACAAACAAAGCTTCATATTAGCTCTCCCCTACTTAGAGACTCCTCTGCCCTTTTTTCTCAACACAGGAACATTCCTTAACCTTCAAAACAATACTCACAGCCACAAAGCTATCACCAACAGCCTCAGTATTCTCAGCAATCCCATCTACAACAGTCATTTTAGCAGAACACATCATGTCCCATCAAAAGAAGCACCTTGTTCTGCAACTATTGTAGAATAAATGGGCATGCTATTAATAAGTGCTTCAAATTACAAAGGCAGAGAGGCAACACAATAGTTGACAAACGCAGAAGAGTTGCTGTTATTGCTCAGCTTGATGACAATCTTGAATAAGAACAACCCCCACCATCATTCACTGTAGATTAGTACACCAAGCTAATTGCCTTATTGAACAAGCATGATTCGGAGACTTCTACTCCTGCACCAAGGGAGACAACCAGTGCAGCTATGTTAGTAGGTAAGATATTTTGTTTTTCAACTTCAAAGCCTGATTTAAAGTGGATCATTGATAGTGGCGCTATTGACCACATTGCCCCTAACCTGCATTGTTTCTCTTCGTATACTCCTCTTGGCCAAAATGCTTTCATTACTATGCCCATTGGCAAGCAAGCTAAAATCCATCATATTGGCACAATTCAACTCACTCCCTCTTTGACCTTCTACAATGCATTACTTAAATCAGACTTTCATTACAATATGTTATCTGCTAGCAAATTAGCTAAACAACTAAGTGCCCATGTTGTCTTTACCCCTACCGCTTGTTATATCCAGCACCCTTCAACGAGAAAGCATTTGGAAATTGGTAAAGAAACTGGAGGCTTGTACTTTGTGGATCACAAATGCTGTTTTTCTAGCATGGTCAATAGTTTATCTCAATCACTCCAGACACGCAATCCACTAGAAATTCATTATGTTCTTTCTTTTTCTTGTCAACTTTCTCCTTTAGAATTATGGCATTGTAGACATAGCCATATGCCTTTTGATAATATGAAACACGTTGATGTTCTATCTTCTTATGTTTCTAAGCCAAGGTTAATCTGTCAAATATGTCACCAAGCTAGGCAGCATAGATCATCTTTTCCCACTAACATATCTTGTACTACACATATATTTGAAATGATACACATTGATCTTTGGGGCTCTTATGCTACTCCCACTTATGATGAGTATAAATATTTTATAACCATTGTGGATGATTATTCGAGAGCAACTTGGACACATCTCCTATCACACAAATCTAATGCTTTTCTAATCTCAAATCATTCATTTCTTTTGTCCAAACACAATGTCAAACCAATATCAAAATTATCAGATCTGATAATGGCCTCGAATTCTCTGATCAATCTACTACAGTCTTTTATGCTACTCATGACATTATACATCAGACCTCTTGCACAGGTACCCCACAACAGAATGGAATTGTGGAGAGGAAACACAAACACCTAATAGAAACTGCTAGAGCCTCGTTTTTTAATCTATGATTCCTATCAGATTCTAGGGTAATTGCATTCTCACAGCAACCTATATCCTCAATAGAATGCCCTCTTATATTTTACAGCATAAAACCCCTTATGAAATCTTATACGGTCAAACACCTTCTTACACTCACCTCAAAACCTTTGGTTCTTTATGTTTTGTTTCAACTCCCAAACACAATCAAGACAAATTTGCACCTAGAGGGAACCCTTGTATTTTCCTAGGCTATACTTATGGGAAAAAGGCTTACAAAGTTTATGAACTCACAATGAAAAAGGTGCTTTCTAGCAGAGACATTTAGTTTTATGAAACTTATTTTCCCTTCCATCACTTCTCTGAACCATCTTCTAGTTCTTCCTTACCGTCCCCTATTTTTCTACACTATGACAATCTAGATTCCTTTTTTGACTCATCTCTCTCCTCTTCCTCTCCTTCCTATACCTTATCTACTCATCCAGCATCCTCTACATTCAACTCTCCCTCTCCTTCAACTACACATCCTTCTCCCATCACTCACAGTTCTCCCTCTTCAGATGCTCCTTCATATTCTTCAGCTCCTCCCCTTTCTTCCCCTGAACACTTTCCTCCATTGAGAAGAACTACTCGGCTACACAGGAAACTTCCTCATCTACAGGATTATATCTGCTCTAGTGTAGTCTCCAGTGTAAGTTCTGACCCTTTCAATACTTATTATTTGTCTCATTTTTGTAGTCTTGTTTAATTTCATCATTTACCACCTACCTCCCTTGTTTCCTTTTATGAACCCACTTCTTATCACCAAGCATCTCTTGACCCACTTTGGGTTAAAGCTTTCGAGTCTGAATTACAAGCCTTATGCACCAATAATACTTGGACTAAAATTGATCTCCCTCCTGGTAAAAGGGCAATTATTTGCAAATGGGTATACAAAATTAAGCTCAAAGCTAATGGTTCCATTGAGAGATGCAAAGCAAGGTTGGTTATTAGAGGTAATACACAGCGAGAGGGAATTGATTTTACAGAAACATTTTCACCTGTTGTGAAAATGACTACAATCAGGCTCATTCTTGCTTTAGCAGCTCATAGACAGTGGCATATTTTCCAAATGGATGTGAACAATACTTTCTTACATGGTGAATTGTGTGAAGAGGTGTACATGAGGATATATGCCTGAAGGCATTCCTAATCCTCACAACAAAGTCTGCAAGCTAGCTAAGTCTCTCTATGGGCTAAAATAAGCATCTCGACAATGGTTTGCCAAGCTTGTAGATTTTCTCAAACAACAGGGCTATCTTCAACCCAAGAATGATTATTCTCTTTTTTTGAAGACCACCGGCACACATATCACCGTTGTAGTTGTATATGTGGATGACATCTTGGTCACTGGTTCTAACATTGATGAGGTTAATGTTCTCAAACATCATCTTCACTCTTCCTTTGGCATCAAAGATTTGGGACAACTAAACTACTTCCTGGGCTTTGAAGTTTTGCACTTTCCTGAAGGTATATCTTTGTCACAAAGGAAGTTCACTCAAGACCTTTTGCTAGATACTGGTTTCTCCACCTCCAAGAGTGTGGCTACTCCATTACCATTGAACTGCAAACTAGCCCCTGATGAAGGAGAACTTCTTCAAGACCCTTCTCACTACCGAACCATTATTGGTAAACTAAACTTCTTAACAAATTCCACACCAGATCTTTCATATGCTGTTCAAACTCTCAGTCAGTTCATGCAATCACCAAGGTCCTTTCTTCTACTAGCCCTTGAACATAGACTTCGTTACTTGAAGGGTACATCTGGACAGGGTATTCTCCTCAAGGCTAATGGTCCTTTAATTCTAAAAGCATTCTCTGATAGTGATTGGGCCTCATGCTCCTTCTCCAGGAGATCAACCATTGGATACATGGTACTCTTAGGCACTACCCCTATCAGTTGGAAATCTAAGAAACAACCCACAGTCTCCAAGAGCTCTACCGAAGCTGGATATAGGGCCATGTTCCAAGCTGCTGCTGAAGTTACTTAGTTAGTCAGACTCCTTTCTGAACTGGGCATTCCTCATTTCCAACCTGTCACTCTCCATTGTGACAACCAGTCAACTCTTCAAATTGCAAAATATCATGATTTTCATGAGAGAACCAAGCACATAGAGATTGACTGCCACCTTACAAGAGACAAGGTACTTGAAGGCCTTTTACAGCTTGCGTACATCCTTACCAATCTTCAACTCGCAGACATTCTCACCAAAGTTCTTCCTTCCCCTCAACACAAGGAGTTATTTTCCAAGCTGGGCATGGTTGACTGTACTACATCCCCATCCCCAGCTTGAGGGGGGGTGTTGAGAGAATTACAATTACATACACACCAGAAATTATCTGTAGCTTAATACACAACTACTAGGTTGTTAGAAGTTTGTTTTAATTGCTTAACAAATTTTCCCACCCATACTCTCTCTCTCTCTCTCCTGGTTGTTGTTGTTCTAGTACAAAGCAATGTATATATAGTTACAGTTCATATCGATGAAGATCATTAGAGAATTCTTGCAATCTCTCTCTTCTCCTTTCTATCTCTTTCTCTCTGAAGTCTGATAGCATCTTCAAACTATCTAAAAGTTGACATACCATGCACTAAACAAATGAAAATTAATTGTTGAATTTATTTGTGTAAGGTCAAAGTACTCATATATTAAAGAAAATCATCAAATCATTTGCAACTTTAGCTAGTTAAAAAATGTTATAGGGTGCCTTATATATCCACGGATATAGCTAGTCAATTTTAATGCAATAATGAGAAGTTATTATAACTATTAATATGGAAATGTTAGACATTTAACATATAAATTTAACTGGAACTACGTCAGTTTTTTCTTTTAACTGAAGATCTCTATCATTACTTTATATGATCGATCAAGGTTAATTTCGAGCATGATAATGTTGGAGACGAATATCATTCCAATAGAAATTGACGTGGAAAATTATCAGACTCCTTAAAGGACCCCATTTAGAGGTGGAGGGGACACTTAGCTTGAAAGGATGTTTTTATTCCTATCAAGAACGAGACAAGTTAAAATTATGCGCACCATTGTCTTGTTAGGCCGTGATTTTGAGACAACGGATTGTATTTTGCATTAAAGATCAAATTTGTGAAGGCCAAGTGAAGCGCATAATTACTTTGCACAAGTGGGCGATGATGAATAGTTGAATAGGTCGCTGACAAGATAAAAAATCCAAGAACTTTAAGTGTAGCCTAGTTGTGGCTATCGTGACAGGATGAGGTGAACCCAAACACGTCTCATCGATGGATATTACATTTATCAAAGAACTAATGTGATATTTGATTAGATATAATATAATGATTATATAATACAATTAATTTTATAATGTAATTATGATTACTTATTTTGTGATAATTATAATTATAAAATATTTCTTTTATTGGAATATTTTTATATAACCAAACAAGGTAATGAAAATAAAAAGACAACCCGATGCACAAGCATCCTGCATTTACGCATGATCTGGGGAAGAGCCCTACTCCAAGGAATGTATTGTAGACAGTTTATCTTAGCAACTGATTTCAAAGTTCCAACCCATGACATTATGAAAATTAATATATCCAATCAAATCTTTATATAACAAATGCTAAAATGGGTTGAGTGCTCACAATTGAGGAATTCTCAAATACTGCATGGAGAGTGATTTGAAGAGCTTCAGTGGATAGCAACCGTAGATTTAAACTCGACATTGAATCCTGACTTTCAATTATTCACATCATTTTAAATTTTAAAACAGTTAGACATTAATTTGATTTTACATTTTAAAATTCATAAAAATTTATAGGTCTCACAGGTCCCAAGATCGAAACCTGACTCTGACAGAAGAGTTGCTTCCCTACGCTCCTTTGTTTTTTTGCTCTTCAAATAGCAATCATGGATTTAAACTCGACAGTGAATCATGACCTTTCAATTTATTCACACTATTTTAAATATTAAAACAATTAGAAATTAATTTGATTTTAAATATTAAAATTCATAAAAATTTACAGGTCTCACAGGTCCCATGATCAAAACCTAGCTCTGACAGAAGAGTTGCTTCCATGCCCTTCTTTGTTTTTTTGCTCTTCAATTTTTTAATTTTTTTTCCCTCACAGGTCCTAGGATCGAAACCTAACTGTAATAGAAGAGTTGCTTCCTTGCCCTCCTTTAGTTTTTCGCTCTTTAATTTTTTTATTTTTTTTTCCTATTTCTGTTTGTCTGTAGTTTGAGGAAAAAGCATGAAATAAGATACGTTTACTATGAAACTCGCGAATAAGGGTTGAACTAATTCTCTCCACATACTTACTCTTTCACTGATTAATACTGTAGTCAATGCCCTTACGATGTAAGGTTTTTAATAAAAAGCAAAAGTTAATCATATCAACGTTATCGCACATAGTAAAAGAATTATTTATTCATCTTTATAAGATAAGTATCAAAATGAATGGTAGCCTAAAAATACCTCTCTCTCTCAATCCAAGCTTCTCATTAATTCTGTCAAAATACTCAAAACAGTTAGAACTTAATTTGATTTTAAATTTTAAAATTCATAAAAATTCACTAATTGATATCCCCCCATTTCCCTACTTTCCCACGTCACCATCTCTATCGTCAATAGCCACCTAAAATTACATTCCCACCAAGAGAGGATCGGGAAGATGTGGATATGGAGGATGGTTTTCATTGGGAAGAATAAAAAAAAATCATATTTTATTATCATTTTTTTTGGAGCGAATCAGAATTAATTAGCAATCTTACTATGTCATAACTTGAATCATTAATTTGTATTTACGTATGGTACGTAAAGAATATCATATGATCATAAACTTTTATCATACATTTCTTTTTTTTTTTGGGAGGAAACTACATTTCATCGATGAAGTGTGTGTGTATACATACATACACACACACACACACACACATATATACATATATGTATGTATATATATATATATATATATGTGTGTGTGTGTGTGTGTGTGTGTGTGTGTGTGTATACAAATATATATACATATTATATATATATATATATATGTGTGTGTGTGTGTGTGTGTGTGTGTGTGTATGTATGTACACATATATGTATATAGATTGAAGGGTTTTATTTTTTTATTTTTTTTTGGAAAAGAGAGAGCTAGATGGATGAGAGAGAAGGTGGGGATGAGAAATGAAGAGAATTGTCGCCATTTTCTTCCTCTTTAGGTACAATCCCTAATATGAATTTTACCATTTAACTCTCATCCCCTGATTTTTCGGTGAGTTTGGTATCGATGGCGGTCCGACCGGCTTTGGCTAGCATGGTTTCGTCTTCCTTGGAGCAGGCTGGTGGTTTGACGGTGGAACCGGCGACTTAGAAGGCGGCTTGGGATGTCGACGACAAGGATTTCACCGGCGGCGACATGGATGACGGTTTGATCCGGATCGACGTGTGAAATCCAAGGGTGGTGTTTGGACCGGTACCAAGTCTTCAGGAGGCCAATGATGCTACTTCTGAATTGAAGGATGCACTTAAAAAGTAATTTCTATCTCTAATTATCTGAATATCTTTTTTTGTTTGATTGATTGGAAATATTAAATTATTAATTTTCGTTTGTTGTTTTATTGTTCGCCGTTTAGTCATTTGTTCGGAAGTTCTAATTCTAATTTCCGATCATGTTTATGGCATGCTACATGACTATTACTATATAGGTAAAAAATCGTGAAAATCTTAAGTTTATTCAATTGATGGTCGACTTATCTTTTTAATAATATTTTTTAAAGGTTTGTTTTGTTAAACACCGTGCAAAAGCACGTGTTTATTTTATTAGGCATCGAGAAAGGGCTATGTGGTATATTTTAATTTCCTTTCTCAACATTGTAGTAGCTATGTAATGGAAGTTTACGTATAGAAGAAATTTAGATTGTGTTATTCCAAATCATAATTACTAATGGTGTATGGTGTTGAAATGAGCAACAATATTTTATATGTTTTGTTGTTGAAATGAGCATCATTATTTTACATGTTTTGGTGTTGAAATGAGCAAACACATACTACATTTAATCAATTTTCAATAATTAATGTATTTTGTTTTTTCAAAAAAAGGACAAATTTGATAAATATAGATTTCCTATATGGCGTTTATAATCCGAATTCAATGCAAAGGAATATATTCTTTAATGCTAAGTAAAACATTAATTTTAAAAAACTTAAATTAAAACATAATAAGCGTCTGACTTCCTACAAGGACAAATTTGATAAATATTGATTAGTACACAATATTAATTTCTACACATATACAACCATAAGAGTCTTCGTCATTGGTTTTTAAATTTAAGCTATATTTTTTTTAAAAATACATCTTAAATTTAAATACTCCATATATAGTACGGATCCATACTAGTATTATATAAGTGTAAAAATGAAGGATGGAGCTCTCGGTCACCTCAATAATGAATTACCGGACTTCCAGCAACCCCCACGCTACGTGCTTATCGGATGAATTCCAATATTCTACAAGTGACAAATACGTCGGCTGTGTTGGCATTGTTGCACTGCTTCAACTTAATTGAAAGCTCAGCATGTTATAGGAAGTTGTCTGACTTGCATGTTTGTTAGAAAGTGCAGTATATTTATGGTTGTTAAATGTCAAAGTGGATCTTGCCCATATTTAGAAAACAAGTATTTTTTAAAAACTTGTATTTTTTAACTTGTTATTCAATTTATAATCTAAACTGAAGTTATTAGAGTGAAACTGAAGTAATTTTTGTTGAATTAAATTTATTTTTACTGATCTAAACTTATTTTTTTGAGCTGAACGTAACTGAACTTTTTCTTTGAACTAAGCTAAACTGAACTCAAGTCATGTTCTTCTGAACATAATTTTGTTGAATTTATCCCAATAGAACTTTTTGTAGAGAACTGATTTTCCTTGAATTGAACTGACCAAGGCTTATTTTTGCCGAATTGGGCTTATTCTTTCTTTCTAAACTAAATTAAACTTATTGTAAAAAAATAAACTTGAAGAGAACAAGTCATTTTGAAAATAATAATAATAATAATAATAATAATAATAATAATAATAATAATAA
>JACYFF010031957.1:91314684-91325833 GCA_017589665.1 Selenicereus undatus
TAATAATAATAATAATAATAATAATAATAATAATAATAATAATAATATGGAGAGAACAAGGCACGAGTCACTTTATCGACTATGAGTTGATTTTTAGGATGGAACTTTGTATTTATACATGCGTTTGGTTAGTTAAGATGTAAGAATTGAGAAATTCAAACGATTTCAGACACATGTATTTACTTTTTATTACTAGTCTGTACCAATGCTCTTGCACAAACTATTTAAATTTTAAAATATAACTTAGATATAATTAGTTCTAAAATGAAAAATAAATAATTTAATAGTCCAAGTAATTACTTTTAGTTGACAATGTAAATAGTAAAAATTTGTTCTTATCATAATTTCTATTTCAAGAGAAAATTTAATATATTCAATTCTTCAAAAGCACATCAGGAGAATATTAGGTATGAATTTGGATAGAGATATTGCAAATTTCAAAAAATATATAATGTTTAGCAATGATAACATGATAAAATTATGCAATAAAAAACACAACATAGATAATTAAATATACATATAGAGCAAAATGTTAAGGAGTAGAATTAAAACCAAACAATACACAATAACTAATACCCAAAAAGAGTAAAACATTAAAGATTTTATTATAAAGTTAACTCTTGTCTTCTTAAAATTTAAAACTATTTTTGCTCCTTATATATTATTTTTAAAACTCGAAAAAGTCAAAAAGACTATCATCAATATGATCTTATAATTTTTATTTTTTTAAATGTGATCCTATGCAAAGTTAAGTTAGGGTGCAGGCCTCAAGGGTTTTGAGGTTTACGGTTGGTTTGAAGATTTATAACTTGTGGGTGTAAGACTATTGTGTTTGGGTTTAGGGTTTAACGTGCTCTTTTATTTAATATTCATATGATTATAGGGATTTTAAACTGCTCCCACTGACATGTAGTTTAATACTTACACGGGTTGAAATATAAAATAAACGCTTGAACTATTGGTCTTCCGCAACAGTGAGGACCAAAATTTATGCATTGGAATTTCTAAAATCTTAATGTTAGAAGTTTCAAGAGCCTTTTCTCTCTGTATAATGCAACTCTATTGATCAATAATGCAATTTTATACATTGTTACGTAATCTTCATGTAATATGTTTTAGTTATTTTTAAATTCATAGAATAAGTACTATAGATAGCTATTATTTTCTCTTCTCTAGAAATAAAATATTTAAAATTAATTATCTCGTTTTCTTCTTCTTTTTTTTAAAAGGAAAACAATCCTATGTAATTGTCAAAAAAAAAAAAGAAATTATGAGTTGAATAATAAAAGTCAGTCATATTTTGTATCACAAATAATTAATCATAACATTTAAGTATTAAAACTAAATTAAATCATCATTTAGAATATAGCAGTGACCTCCAAACAAATAAAACATATCTTCTAATTTTTACTCTATATACTACTTATATATTATTTTACTTTTTATTCTTAGGATTCACAGATAGCTTATAAATGTAGCTAAAGTTTTCTATCATCCACAAAATAATTTAAACGCAGTTACTTATTCTTTTTAGGAATGAATTTCATTATTATCTTTCTAACATACGCATAAAAATTGATGTTGATGTTTTCAATGTTGAATATGGTTTGTTTTTATAATTTTGTCTGCAAACAATATTTATTTCTGAAAATGTTAACATTTTCAACTTTATATATAATTTATTGGGTGATCTTTTATTTTTTTTTATAAATTTAACTGTATAGCCTATTGGCCTATGGAAATTGATGAGGTAATGGCTAAACTGAAGAAAGGGAATTATGGGAGTTGTGATATTGAGGCAAGTATGGGATTTGAGTTTTTCCCCCAAAAAAACTAAAAATAATCTAAAGGGTAAGATTTACGTTTATTTTATTTTATTTTGTTTCAAACCAGTCACGAAGGCAGAGCAATACATTAAGGGAAGGGAGAATCGAACTTGAGGCCTAATATACTGAGGACCTTAATAGCTAAGATTTATGTTGCACAATGATCAACGGTTTGCAAGTACTATTGCTTGAGATTTTAGAATTGGAGGATGGAAGCTTTCTCAACTTCTTATACATCTTTACATTTATTATATAAAGATATATATGGTTCATTGCGCCATACATGAGGACATTTGAGAGAAACAAGGTAAAACTCTCTTTTATTCATACATCAGGTATGCTCTACAGACAGAAGTACGGCATCCGAAACTCCTTAACAAAACTAGCAATCTTCCTTAATGATCAGGAAAGTTCAAAAAATGCTTACGTTAAGTTAATCATGGACTCAAAATTGAAGTTTATCAAATTAAGTCATCTATAAGGCTAATATAAGCTGGAAATTAAGTGACAAACCTAAAAAAATACCTTAACCTCTGTCAAGCTAACATAATTAGTTGAAAAAGACCCGGTGCCGTTGGTCAACACAAGGGGATGACTTGAAGTGGCAGATCTAGAGTTTGGGAATAGGGGTATCCACCTATAAACATTTAGATAAAACTGAGAAAAAAAAGAGAAACAAACTCAGCTATGGGATCAACTAAGCTATGAGATCAACTATTAAGCAATACATTGTAAGCACAAGTCACATATGAAATCAACTAATCAACTAATTACATATTCACTTAGCACAAGTAACTTGACAAATTCTTCTCATTATTCAAATCTTATAGACACACAATAGCAAAAGGATTTGTCAAACATCAATTCTCAATCACTAAATTTGACAAGTTCAAGTTTACAAAAGCATATATTCATATAACAAATTAACAGGATAACCAATTAACAATCATTAACTAATTCACTAACCAAGCAACTTCATCAATCAATGTCCATCTACATAATATAAAGTGAGAAGCAAGGTTACAAAAAATTAGAAGTAATTCAAGCAAAATAAAATTTAATTTTAACTATTCAAGTTCAAATCGAAACCCTAACCTGAGTGGCTAACTCGACAGTGGGCTAGTGGTAGTGTTGACAGGTTGTTAGCACCTTGGCGGCATCTTTCTAGTGGCTAGTAGGGGCGTGAGGTGTTAGGATTTGGGTCAAGTAAAGGAGAGCGATTGAGCGAAAGTATTGAGAAGTTGAAGATTGAAGAAGACTTGATGAAGGCCAGAAGTCAAAGGCGGCACGTCAACGATTTTCCACTGGTCAATCGGAGGGTAAGGCATGTGGGTCTCGCTAGTATGTAGGTCAAGACTATTGGTGTCAAGTAGAGCCATGGAGAAGAGCGAGAGGAAGAGCCTCAGACTGAGAGTGAGATGTTGGAGGAGGAATCGAAGGGCAGACTCACATTTTCTTCAATCTGCTCCAAAAGTTGCTTTTTTTTTTTAAAATTAAAAAAAGATTGAAAATGTAGGGGCTATTGAGTTAATGTTTGGACCGATCCAATTACAAAAATTGAAAGGGCAAGCAAGTCCAAGTTGGCACATCAATGGTTAAAGGGCTTTCTGGCCGCTTTTAGGGGTGTCCATTGATATTATGTATTCTACCCTTAAATTAACTAATTAGACATTTTTTTGGGTCAGGGGTGTCCATGGACACCCCTAGGCTGGCTATAGATATGCCCCTTGTTGCCTTGGCACCTTTTTTGCCACTTTAGACAATGGTGGAAGCTTGGAGCTTCTCCTATTCAATTATTAGCTCAAGGAGAAAACAAAACATTCTCTAAATCTAGTAGATGATAAATCGATTAAGGAAATTTATTCATGAACTATTTAAGCACGATCCTCTGATGCATTTAGGAGAATTTTCTCACATGGATAAAGATTTACAAATACTTGAAGGATAAATATTTGGTAAAATTCAAGATGATGTTATTCACATTGATCGTCCATGGGTGGCAATACAAGAGAATATGTATATACAAGTGGAAAGCAGAAGCCACATGCCATTGTCCTAACTTGTAGCATAAGAATAGCAAATAATAAGAATAATAATAACAAAATATCACATATATATTTTGTTTCCTAATTCTCCCCTGTAAGTTGGAGCATAGAGATTCATCATGCCTAACTTGCACTTGAGAAACTGAAATTCTTACTTCATGAGAGGCATGGTGAAGATGTTGGCAACCTAATATTTAGATGGAACATAATCAACTTTAGGATCCCTAGAAATAAGCTGTTCCTGAACAAAATGGCAATCAATTTCAATATGCTCCGTTCATTCATGAAAAAACTAGATTCTTAGTAATATCTAGCGTTGTCTGATTGTCACAATAAAGCTTCATAGGCTTATCCAAAAATGCCCAAAAAGAGGCAATAAATGATTTTATCCATATTAACTTGTTGGCTATAGTTGCCATAGTGCAACACTTAGCTTCTGCTGAAGATCTAGAGACATTCTTTGTTTCTTTATTTTTCAAGAGACAGGCGATCCACCAATAGTAACAAAATCATAGTAAGCATAGAACCTTAAGTCAAAATTACTTTTTAGTAACAAACCTACACCTGGAACCCCTTTTAAATACTTTAGAACTCGTCTAGTAGCTTCCATGTGTTCTTGCTTTGGCTTATGCGCGAACTATGACAATACATGAACTGCATAACATAGTTCTGGCCATATGATTGTCAAATATTTGATTCTCCCAACAAGGTGCATATATCGTGTGGGATCATCAACATATGGCCCCGCAACTATTACAAGCTTGTGATTTATTTCTATTGGAAACGCTCAATAATTTTCAGGGCATGTTTTCAACAACAACAACAACAACAACAACTACCAGTGTGGGTCTCGCTTTTACAGGGTCTGAGGAAATTCAGATGTAGGCAACCTTACCTCTACCGGCAATCCTGCCCGTAGAGAGGCTTATTCCAAGAGACTCACAAAAACAAGATTTTGTGAAAACATTTTATAGAAGAAAGATTTTGTTAAAACATTTTATGGAGAAAAACTAATGATAAGTCACAGGGAATGAATTAAGAAATGCCAAAAAAAAAATCAGGCGGTAGTAACTATGTAAATATAAGTGCAACAAGGCAGAGGAAGATACTTTACCTTAACAAATAGAGGTAGGCAAACAATGTTTCTTCCCAAAAGCATGAACTACCTGCATGCAAACATGACATACGAAATAACCCCAACCAAACCCACTCTACTGCAACCAAGTGACCAAGTACAAGGCTAACTCTCTGCTATCTAAGATCTTAATCCTATCCCGCCATAATCTTTTATCCTGAGCTATGTCCTCCGATAACCCTACAATTTTCAAATCCTCTCTAATTACCTCATCCAAACTCTTCTTTGGTCGTCTCTTCCCTCTTTTACCTTTGGGGATGTTAATTCTCTCACATCTCCTCACTAGAGCATCTGCACTCCTTCTTTTCACATGGCCAAACCATCTGAGTCTTATTTCTCGCAGCTTATCTTCGAAGGAGATCACTTTAACTAAGTCCCTAATCACTCCATTACTAATTCTATTCATTCTCATATAATCACACATCCATCTAATCATCATCATCCTTGCTACCACTAACCTTTAAGCTTGAGTCTTCTTTATAGGCCAACACTCTGATCCATATAACACAACAAATCTAACTACCATACGATAAACTTGCTTTTTAATCCTACAGGCACTCTCTTGTCGCACAGCATACCAGAAGCATACTTCCATTTTTGCTAGCCCACTTTTATGAGATGGCTAATATCTTGGTCAATGTCCCCTTCTTGATGAATGATCGAGCCTAAATATTTAAACTTTCCAACCTTTGGTGTCTGCATTCCCTCAATGGTGATTTCTCCCCTCGCATCTTCCCTTCCACTGAAACAGCAATGAAGGTATTCAGTCTTCAAACTACTAATTCTAAAGCCTCTAGACTCCAGTGTATCTCTCCATCACTCCAGTTTTTCATTAACTCCCTAAATGGTCTCATCAATAACAATAATGTCATATGCGAATAACATACACCAGAGTAACTCTTCTTAAATCCCTTTTGTAAGTTCATCCATAACTAGAGTGAAAAGAAAAGGGCTTAAAGCAAAACCCTGACGCAGGCCCATACCAACATAGAAGTCATTGGTAACCCATCCTGGCGTCCTAACACTCGTCCTCCCTCTCTCATACATATCCTTAATAAGTCCAATATACACCAGAGACACTCATTTCTTTTCCAAGCATCTCCATAACACCTCAGGTGGAATTCTTTCATATGCTTTTTCCAGGTCAATAAACACCATATGAAGATCTGCCTTTCTATCTCTATACAATCATATAAGCCTTCTAAGGAGGTAAATCATATCTGTGGTTGACATGCCAGGCATAAAACCAAATTGGTTCTCTATTATGGAGATATCCTTCCGCAACCTTTTCTCAATCACCCTCTCCCACAACTTCATGGTGTGACTCAGGAACTTTATACCCCTATAATTATTACAATCCTGAATATTACATTTGTTCTTGTACAATGGGATGATTGTACTAAACCACCATTCTCTTAGCATCTTAGCAGTCCTAAAAATAACATTGAAAAGCTCTACTAGCCACTTCAATCCCTTTTTACCCAAACACTTCCACACTTCCATCGGTATCTGATCTGGTCCCTCTACTTTCTCATTTGTCATCTTTCTTAGGAACTTTTTAATCCCGTCCTTGCTGATAAGTTCACAAAAACAAGGATCAAGATGACTCTCACTACTCTCTCTTCTCCTACTTCGAAAATCTTCCATCATTTCACCATTTAGGAGTTTAGAAAAGTACACGAGCCATGTCTGCTTGATTTCTGCATCCTCACATAGCATCCATCCATTTTCATCTTTAATACATCTCACGACACCCAAATCCCTTTTTCTGCTTTCCTTAACCCTCGCTAGTTTACAGACTTCCTTCTCACCTTCCTCGGTCTCCAGTTTTTGATATAACCTATCATAAGCCATGCTCTTTGCTACAGCAACAGCTTTCTTGGCTATCTTTTTTGCTACCTTATATCTAACTCTACTAATCTCCTTCTCTTCATCTATTCCGTTGTTCGTGAAAGCAGCGTATGCTTCTTTTTTCTCCTTGACTTTCCCTTTTACCTCCTCGTGCCACCACCAGGTTCCCTTCATTTTGTTGCCACCCCTTCTAGATGCACTAAGTATTTTCTTAGTCGACCTTCGAATACATTTTGCCGTTGCCTCCCACATTGTATCTGCATCCTCTGCCTTCTTCCAAACTCCTTCTTCAGAAATCCTCTTTGCTAAATTCCTAGCATTCTCCCTAGTAAGACTCCACCACTTAACTCTAGGCTCCCCAGCACTCCTCCTCTTCCATTTTGGACATTTAAGCTCCACATCCAACACTAGCAATCTATATTGAGTTCCTACATACTCACTTGGTATCACCTTACAATCCTTACATAACCTTCTACAATCTACCCTAATAAGGAAGTAATAAATTTGAGTATTTATGGGACCACTCCGTCACCAAGTGGTCCTCCTTCTTCTTAAAAAAGGAGTTTGCCACTAACAAATCATAGGCAACCATAAAATCCGGGACCAAAACCCCTCCATTGTTTCTCTTCCCATAATCGAAACCTCTGTGAACTGTATCATACCTGTTTGCTTCAACCCTAATGTGACCATTAAAGTCTCCTCCTAGGAAAAGTTTCTCGCTCCGAGGTATGTCTTGAATGTCCATATCCAAATCCTCCTAAAATTGCTTCCTAATACCGTCCGGCAAACCTATTTGAGGTGCATAAACACTAACCATATTAAGGAGTTCCGAACCCACCACAACCTTAATGGCCATAATTCGATCACTTTTATGCCTCACTTCAACAACAAAGTTGACCAACTCCTTATCAACCAAAATACCAACTCCATTTCTCACCTTGGTTGAACCCGAATACCACAACTTATACTCATCAACTGCTTTAGTTTTATCCCCCACCCAGTTAGTCTCTTGCACACATGCTATGCTGATCCTATGTCTATGCAAAGACTTAGCTAATTCTATTGACTTATCAGTAAGTAACCCAATATTCCATGACGATAGGCGCACCTTTCGAACCCTACACCCTTCCTACCCCCATTTGCCCCCGGAGGATAGGCTGAAGCTACTACATTGCTCGCCACTAGCTTAAGCTACCACACCAACCCCTAACAATACAACAATAATAATAGATATTACTACTAATAATAAAATGAGTTTGCCCCTAAGAGTAATGAAGGAATAAACAAATCAAGACACACCGAAATAATAATTGGATGGGCTCAACTAATAGGAAAGAAACATAGTACTGTAACCAAAGTTAGTTAAAAACACTAGAAATCTACTTGGCAAGAATACACAACTAGTCAAAAAAGAATAAATAAGCAAATAACAATGAGCAAATAACCCTTCTTAATAACAATGGTAACACAATAAAAGGAATAACTAATATGCTAAGTAAAATGAAAATAATACTTGATTAACTCAATAATAGACTCCAAAATAAGATTGCAAGTCCTCATAGTCCCCGTCACCAAATCTAAACAAATTACTTCTAATATCAAGTTGAACAAGAATCAACACTCAAAATTGAAGGGGTAATAATGGTGTAACGTGTAATAAAGGGATATAAAACAAGCAATATTAAAACAAACAATATTGAAACAAATCCAGGGAAAGCAATATTAAAATAGGCAAATATTAAAACAAACAACAATACAACAATATTAAAACAAGCAGTATTAAAATAAGCAAGTAATAAAACAAGCCATGATAAGTAAGGCAAGAGAAATCACTATTAAAGCTCAACCCATAGTTGAATCTTCCCAAAAATGGTAGGGAATAGCTCAGGTAGTACTTACACCTCTATACCTTAACGCAAATGAGAGCAAGGTCCTAGAGAATAGCATCCAATGGTCTATTTGCTAGCTGGTGTTAGAGGGCTAGAGTGGGTGGCGGTGTGCCGGAAAACGGATCAAATCTAGCCTAGCCGTGCCTACCTCCGTAGGGCATCCTCAGTAGGTAAGGCCAGAGAGTAGTGGGGATTGAAGATGAAAAAAAAGGGGCATATTTTCTTTGACCTAAAAGTAGCCTTTTTGTCCCGCTAGCCACTTCAATTACTAAAAAGTATTTCAAAGGACCCAAATCTTTAATCTGGAAGCAATTAGTCAAATATTTCTTGAATTCAGCGTAGACCTCATAATTATTTCTAGTAAGCACCAAATCATTGACATATACTACCAAGGCCATAGAAACATCACCATACTTATAAGTGTATAATGAGTAATCCACAAAATATCTCAAAAAATTGTAATCTAATACTTTTGAAGATGTCTTGGGAAACCAATGTCATTGTGCCAATTCCAGTACATGTAAGGATTTTTGAAGTTTACAAACCTTGTTAGGACTAGAGGAATGAAAACCTGTAGGTAAGGTTATGTAAACTACTTCATGTAAATGCCCTTGTAGAAAAGCATTATTGACATCTAATTGATGTAACTCATATCCTCTAACAACTTCTATTGACTAAAAATAATGCACAATTATCTTAGCTACAGGTGCAAATGTCTCATTAAAATCGAGCCCTTCTACTGGCTGATCTTCACAAATGACAAGCCTCGTGTTGTAACGTTCAATGGACCCATCCGAATTATATTTAACTCAAGATAAACACTTACAATTAATGGGTTTCTTTTTTGTTGAAACCATTATTATGTTTTGATGATAACAAACCTAAAGCAATGTTGCTCCAAACAAGATGTTTTCAACATGTGCTTTAACTTGTTGATTGTTGAGAACAAGTCCTGAGAACATGTTTTCAACAATGTGCTGAGAACATGTTTTCAACAATGCGCATTAACCTGTTTGTTGAATGTTGAGAACACGCCTTGAGAACATGTCTCATACCTAATGGTTCACTCTCAAGATCACCACCTCCATGAGATGATTGAGTTGATCGTACGAGAAGCAATTCATGAACTCTAGCAAGACAAAGAACAATCCCAGCAAACAAGGTGACGTTGGTGTTCACGGCATCTATACAGATCTTGGACAAGATGACTAGTTTAAAACAAGAAGTCTGGGGTATATAGATTTTATTTATTTAAACTCTTGTTAATATGCCAATACTGAAAACACCTTATAAAACACCTCTTGAATCGGTGTTTGTGCTAAACGCTTCAGAACACCAGTTGCGAACAACCCTGTGAACAGGGTGCCTAGGGTGTTTCTGACCTAAACTGGCCTTACCCGGTTATCTTTGAAAACTTATTTTCGGTTGGCCAAGATCTCCAGAATAATTCCTTAAACTCAAGATTGCTATTTTCTTGGAAAGGATAATTCTTGAAAATATTATAGGAGATTGCAAAACCTTTTTTTTTGGAAAACTTTTAAATTGAAATGTTATCTCTTTTTCTCTCTCTCATCTCTTGGAAAGCTTTTCAAAATACCTTCACAAGATTTTCCACGGTTATTATGGCTAAAAAATAATCTTCTTAGAATGCCATAATTTTGGGAAGATTTTCTTGAAGAGCCGTTGGGATTTTTATTTGAAAAAGAAAATCATCTTTACCAAACTTAGTTGATTTTCTCTCCTCTCTCCCTGGTTTTTACCGTTGGTTTTTGAGCATAAAAAGGGAGAAGCATTTGAGATGAAAATACACGGACATAGACTGACACAAAGGAAAACACAAAAAGGAGAGAACACAACACAAAACGAGATTCAAAAAGGAGGTTTTGTAGAAAAATAAAAGTGCTTTGAGCTATTCTTGAGAAAAGAGAAAACCGAGACAAGTTGTGTTAAAAGTGTGTTTTCAAGATATTGGCATAATAGGATCTTCATTTGTACCTTACATCTGCTTAGTGAGAAGCACCCCAGTAAGGTGTTTTTGACCTTGATCTCAGATCAGTCAAAAGTGAGTGAGTGTGTCCTAATCGTGTGGACTTTGGACGTGTCCAATCTGGTGAGATTTGGACGTGGTGTAATCTGCCTTGAGAAGGAGATTACGTGGTTGCAAGGTTGTAACAAGGTGTGTTACAATTGTAACGTGTTAAGCCCGGTTTAGTAAAGTGGTTAAATCCTACACGAGGTAGGTCGTGGTTTTTCACACCTCAGTTGGGCTAGAGGTGTTTTCCACGTGAAAAATTGTGTGTGCTTGAATTTCCGCATCTATCTTGATAATTTTCGCTCTTGCTACATCTGAAAACACCCTCTGCAAACAAGTCACAGAGGTGTTTGTCATATATAACGCGAAAA
>JACYFF010031957.1:91330833-91344536 GCA_017589665.1 Selenicereus undatus
TCTTGAGCCACGGTTTGCGCTTTGACTCGATTTTTATATGTGTGTAGAGAAAGAGAAAGAGAGAGTAAGCATTCAAAATTTATTCGTGTCATACCAAAATTAATTAAATTAATTAGTTGGGTCAACTCTTTTAATTAATTTAATCAAGTCCAAAGACTCATAAGTCAAGTCTAAGATGAAGCCCAAATGGCTCCGAAATCCTGGCTCAGTTAAAATTCGAGTCAAAGCGCAAACCGTGGCTCAAGACGACTACCAAGGTAATTTACGATCTAATGCCCAAACGACGTCTAAGTCATGGTGTAGTCAAAGTCAAAGTCAAAGTTAAAGTGAAAGGTCAAAACCTACATCGACTCACAAGTCAAACGTTAAAAACGACTCTCAGCTTAACGGCTGGTTAAAGTTTGAGCCGACTTCCAAGTTAGTGCTCAACCCAAAGCTGGGAGACTCTCAAGTCAAAGTCAAAGTCAATGTCAAACAAACGAAAGTCAAAGTAGTCTAGGGTAAAACCTGATTGAAAGACCCAAATCCTAGGTCAAAGCCCAAAACCCAAGTCAAGATCTATCTTGACTTTCAAGGGGGAGGCTTTCCTATAAATGGTTCCCGACTCCTCTTTATTCAAGGGTTGGAAAATCCATCCTTATAAGAGAAAGAATTAGAGGATTTTGTATTCACAGAGATTGTACCCAAATTGATTCAACTGAATCTATAAAAATTCAATCTTGTAATTTGTGATTACAAAATTTGGCACGCCTGGGGGACGTCTCTACCTCTTATCTCTTTCCCTTAAAGATTAAGACTTTCAAGTCACAAGAACATTAACTTCAACGGAGACATGGCTACAAAGAATGTCTTTCTCTCTTAAATCCTGTTAAGTGAGCGTTACTTCTAGCAAGCGTGCTCATAAAATGAAGACCAGGAGCATGACAAAAGCTGCTTCGCACACAATTGCTAGGTAAACTGCGTCGTCCCCATCCAAATTCCAAGACTCAAAGACGCAATGCGTCATCTTGGATGGATGAAATTTAAAAACATAGCCTTCAATCTCCAATCTGCGAGGTTAAAGACTACTATAGTAGTGACTCCATTGCACCCTCGCCAAAGGGGGCATGCATGTCAGAGATTGAAGCTGAATCTTCTAACACTATCATCATGCCAGTCATGATGATAGGAGCTGCTAACCTTAAAGAGCAGCTGGCAAGTATGAAGGCTGTCTTGGATAGGCTTTTTAAAGAGAGTGCTCAGAAGGATGCCCAAATCAAGCGTTAGAACGACTAGATTGCTAAACTGATAAAGTGGCTGGAAAAGAAGTTCTCAGAAGCTTCTAACAAGGGTTTAGGCGCTGAAGACTCTGGCAAAGAGTTACATCACAACGAGGAATTTGACAATGACTGCAAAGCTAAGAAGGACTGCTTCTTAGGCTCAATGTTTGTTGAGTAGATTCAGAGCTTGATAGCGAATGCAGTCAAGGCTCAGCTAGAAGGAGGGTCTCACAAGACCCACTTATACACAAAGCCCTGTACAAAGAGGATTGACGGGCTGCGCATGCCCCATGGCTATCAGCCTCCCAAGTTCAACCAGTTCAATGATAAGGGCAACCCCCAACAGCATGTCGCACACTTCATTGAGACGTGCAGTAATGGTGGCACAGAGGGAGATCGACTAGTGAAGCAGTTTGTCCGTACTCTAAAAGGGATTGCATTCGACTGGTACACAGACTTGGAGCCAGAGTCTATTGATAGCTGGTAACAAATGGAGCAGGAGTTCCTAAATCAGTTCTATAGCACTCAACGCATTGTTAGCATGACAGAACTAACGAATACCAAACAATGGAAGGACGAGCCAATGCTTGATTATATCAATCGCTAGAGATCCCTTAGTCTCGAGTGCAAAGACCTTCTGTCAGAAGCTTCAGCTATTGAAATATGTGCGCAAGGCATGGAGTGGGATTTACTATATGTCTTGTAAATGAGCAAGCTAAGGACTTTCCAGGAATTGGCAATGAAGGCTCATGATATGGAGATGACAATTGCAAGTCGCCATGGCAAGTCTTCTTCCTTACTTGACTCTAGAAAGGACAAGGGTGAATTAAAGAAAAATCCCAAGTCCTCAAAGTCCTTAAATAAGGAATCCATGGCTGCTTCAATTGGGGAACCAGTTCAAATGTCCAGAAAGCCCAAGTATGAAATCCAGAAAAGTGAATTCCCCAAGAATGCTGGGAAGAAGCATCCTACATTGAAGGAATTGTAGAAGAAGAAATGCCCCTTCCCTGATTCAGACTTATCAGGAATGCTCGATGATCACCTTCAAAATGGGGTTATCGAGCTTCCAGATCCAAAACGCCCTGAAGAAGTTGGAAGAGTTACCGACCCAAAATATTATCGTTATCATAGGGTGGTTAGTCACCCTCTTGAGAAGTGCATAATGCTCAAGGAGCATATTATGCAACTTGCCAGGGATAGGAAGATAATATTGGATTTGGATGACACTGTTGAGATAAATCATATCTCCACTCAACTAGACTATTCCTCATCGCTCGAGAAGCCAAAGCATACTCAACCTCATGGTAGAGTAAACACTAGATTGATTTCCTCCCTTGGAGAGAAATTAGTTACAATCCAATTTGGAAGTTTGGAGCCTGTGGTGGTTCCAATTGAATCCAAAGGACCCTTGACAGAGACTAATTCTGTTGTGGATGTCTCTGATAAGGTTGATGTTGATGAAGAGGGATGGACTCTTGTCACTCGTCGGAGGCCAAGAAAGCAAAGCCAAGCGCAATCGCCACCTCTCCACCGCAGGAAGAGACAAGGAAGAAAGAAAAGCCCTCGTCACTCAAAAGAAAAGGAGAAGTCCAAGAACGTCAAAGGGCATGAAATTCTGCCCATTGACCTCCTTGAGTAGGAGTCGCTTGTCCCTGTTACACTCGAAGAGTTTCTCCCAACAGGCTTCTTTGATAAAGTTACGGTCAACATGACCTCATGTTCTGAATTTGAAGAAGAGGAAGACGAAGGAAGTGACGGACAAGAGGAGTCTCCTCAAGTAGCTAATAAAACCTTGATTGTCTTGAAAGCTTTGCCATCTCACATGGGCTGGGGGCAAATCTTTTGTTTGCCTCGCGAGATGAGCCAACATGTTGTTGCTGCCTTACAACACCCAGAACTTTACGCTGATAAAATCAAGGATGTGGGAGCATCAACAGAAGGCCCTATTCAGTGTGCCTCTTGTAATACTGCAGTCACATTCATTGACGATGATTTGCTGTTGGGATCTAGGCCCCATAGTTGTCCTTTGTTTATGACTGGTTATATCAAGAACAAAAAGTCAGGCGCATTCTTGTGGATGGAGGGTCAGTCGTCAACATTATGCATAAGTCAACAATGAACGACTTAGGCATCACAGTGGAAGATCTGTCTAAGAGCCGAGCGATGATTCAAGGCTTTAACCTTGATGGCCATTGTGCAATTGGCATGATTTGCGTTGAACTGATAATTGGAGATTTGCTGACATCCTCTATCTTCCATGTAATTGATGCCAAAACATCCTACAGGTTATTACTTGGGTGACCATGGCTTCATGAGCATGGGATAGTCGCTTCCACTTTACACCAATGTCTCAAGTACTACCGTGACGGGGAGAAGAAAATAAATGGGGATGTCAAGCCATTCACTAAGGCTGAATCTCATTTTGTAGACGTAAGGTTCTTTGAAGATCTTTGAAGAAGGTGATGCACCTAAAGAAACCATGTCGTCAACCATTTCTTCCACAGGCAAGGGTGTCGCAAAGAAAGCCCCTTGAACAACAAAGGATGATGCTCCTAAGCAGCAGCTCGAGAAATAAGCAAGCAAGCAAGGTAACACCACTTCTTGTGTTGAGCAAGTTGCTAAACAAGCTGCCGCTTCAACAGGATCAATACCACCAATTTTAAGGTATATACCTAGGTCTCGCAGCACGGAGGGCGAATCACCCTTCGACGAGTGCACGGGTCGTAGCAATGAGACCAAAGCTACTAAGGGTGAGGCAGCCAGCATAACTTCTCCAAAAGGGAGTGTAACAGTTCCAACCCTTAAGATGTTGCAGGTAAATGTGAGTTGGCCTCCTATTCCAGGGATTGTCGTCTCTTCTAAGGAAAACAATGACTTGCCAAGCATGCGTACTAAAGAAGGATTTGATCCCAATGCCTATAAGCTTATGGAAAAGGCTGGGTACGAATTTCAAAACCTAGCTACCTTAGGGAAGATAGTTGAGGTCAAGCCTCATGGATTGAATGAAACTTAGAAAAAAAATCCAAGAGTATGGAGGCTCAATAAGCATCTCAAAAGTTGGACTAGGTTTTATGCCACCGCAACCAGTCAAAATCTCGATGCGACGAAAGGATAAGAAGGTGGCGACTCAACACATCTCAGCCGAACAGATGGATGAGAGTGAAGAGGAAAGTGTGTCACCTAACCCAAGACCCTCTATGTTTGATAGGCTGCAATCGCCCGCTCCGAGAAAACGTCCGTCAGTGCTCACCCGGATAGGGAAAGGGAAAGGTCACAAAAGCTCTGTTTTTAACATAATCAAAGATGTTCCCCAGCCAAGGCATTCATTGTTTTCCAGGATAAAAACAGGTGAAGAGTCTTCAAGTTCACAGCTTCAGTAGGAGAAAAGTTATGCGTTTAGCCGCTTGGGAGTGGTAAATGAAGTTCAGAGCTCTATCCCTTCTCGTATGAAGCGTTTCTCTAGCTTGGATGTGAAAACAGACGGTTCATTAAGAGTAAAGAGGTGTATTGTGATCTTCACATGTCAACAAAACAACTCTAACTCTAGGAATGAGGCGAAGGAAGAAGAAGTTGTTCTTTCCAATCATATCACAGCCCATGAATGTGATGACTCAGACTCAGAGATAGAGCTGGCCGAAACTCCTGAGACCTTCGAAGATGGGGGACAAGCTACAGTTGATGAGTTAAAAGAGTTAAATCTTAGGACCAATGAAAAGCCTCGTCCTATCTACGTAAGCTCATCACTTACACCCGAAAAGGAAAAACAGTACTTGGAACTCCTGTCCAAGTACAAGGACGTATTTGCCTGGAGCTATAAAGAAATGCCTGGGTTAGATCCAAAGGTAGCAGTTCATCATCTGTCTATCAAAAGGGGTATTTCGCCTAAGAAGCAACCTCAGCAACGTTTTCGCCCGAAGTTAGTACCGGAAATTGAAAAAGAGGTTAACAAACTCATAGCGGCAGGATTCATTCACGAGGTCAAATACCCAACGTGAGTCACAAACATCGTGCCCGTCAGCAAGAAAAACAGGCAACTTCGTATTTGTGTGGACTTTCAGGATCTCAACGACGCTTGTCCAAAAGATGATTTCCCGTTGCTTATCACAGAACTCATTATCAACTCAACCACAGGGCACGAAGCATTACCATTCATGGATTGCACCACAGGATACAATCAGATTCTGATAGCGCTAGAGGATCAAGAGTTCACAACTTTCCGCACACCTAAACACTTTTTTTGCTATAAGGTGATGCCCTTTGGACTTAAGAAGGTAGGAGCAACTTACCAAAGGGCAATGCAAACAATTTTCGATGATATGTTTCACAAAAAATTTGAGTGCTACGTCGATGATTTGGTGGTCAAGTCCAAGAAGAGGGCATACCACTTACAAGATCTTTGTCTAATCTTTGAGCGATTACGGAGATGCCAATTGAAGATGAACCCACTCAAGTACGTGTTCGGTGTCACCTCTAGGAAATTCCTGGGCTTCATCATTCACCATCAGGGAATTGAGATCGACCAATCGAAGATCAAGGCAATTCAAGAGATGTCTGAGCCAAAGAATCTCAGAGAGCTTCGCGGACTTCAAGGTCGCTTGGCATACATCCGAAGATTCATCTCAAATCTTACAGGACGTTGGCGCCCCTTCAGCCACCTTATGAAAAAGGGAGCACCGTTTGAATGGGACGACTCATGGCGAGCAGCTTTCAAGAAAATAAAGGAATTATTTGTTCCATCCTCCGGTGTTGGGGGCACCCATCCCTGGCAAGCCTCTTCGACTATACATTGTGCCTCAAGAAAAATCCCTAGGACCATTATGTGTACAGGAAAATGAGGAAGGGAAAGAGGTTGCCCTGTATTACTTAAGTCGTACATTGGTTGGCACTGAATTAAAGTATTCCCCCATTGAAAAGATATACTTGTCGCTCATCTTTGCCATTCAGAAACTAAAGCATTGCATGCAGGCTTATATAGTACAAGTCGTCTCCAAAGTTGATCCTATCAAGTATATCTTGTCTAGGCCAATCTTAAATGGGCGGTTGACGAAGTGGGCGGTCATCTTAAAACAGTACGACCTAGTCTATGTACCCCAAAGAGCGGTTAAGGGACAAGCTTTGGCAGTTTTCTTAGCAGATCATCCTATTCTCGATGATTGGGAGCTAAATAATGATTTTCTAAGAGAAGATGTGTACTACATCGATATTTTCCCTCCTTGGGAAATGTATTTCGAAGGTGTGGCTAGGCGTCATGGCACTGGTGCAACAGTGGTCTTCGCTTCCCCCGAAAAGCACATTCTCCCATATTCATTTATGCTTACTTAGCTTTTCTTTAACAATGTGGCGGAATACCAAGCGCTTAGCTTGGGTCTTGAAATGGCCATTAAATGGGGATCACCGACCTCAACATATATGGTGACTCGTAGTTGGTCATCAATCAACTACTTGAGGAATACTAGGTTAAGAAAGAAGACTTTATCCTATATCACAGGTAGGCATTACGCCCGCTAAATAAGTTGGACATGGTCAGGTTAGAGCATGTGCTAAGGAGGGCCAGCAAGATGGCTTACGTACTAGCAAGCCTCGCAGCCACTTTGGCACTGGGGGCAGAAGAAGGAATGACAATTCCAGTATGTAGCTGCTTGGTTGTTTCACCAGATGATGAAGACTCAGATGAAGACGTCAACATGATCTATGTTCTCGAAATAGAAACAGAAGACTGGCGCCAACCTATAATTGAGTACTTAAAACACGGAAAACTTCCTAGTGACCTAAGGCATAAGACGGAAATACAGCGAAGAGCTCTGAGCTTTCTTTACTACAACGGAACGCTCTATCGACGCTCTTTTCTTAGCCTTTGGTTACGGCGTTTGGAACTGGAACAGGCAAAGCAAGCGATGAAGGAAGCTCATTCAGGCGTGTGTGGAGCGCACCAATCAGGGCTTAGGCTACATGATGGCATTAAAAGGATGGGTTATTACTGGCCCACTATGGTGCAAGATTGCATGGATTATACAAAGAGATGTGATGCTTGCCAGTTCCATGCTAACTTCATACATCAACCCCCATATCCTCTTCACCCAATAGCCGCATCTTGGCCCTTTGAGGCATGGGGCCTTGATGTCGTCGGACCAATCACGCCTAAATCGTCGGCTGGTCACTTCTACATCTTGGCTGCCACTGATTACTTCTCTAAATGGGCAGAAGCAATTCCACTAAGGGAAGTTAAAAACGAAAATGTGGTCGACTTCATAAGGACCACATTATTTATCGATATAGTCTGCCAAGGTACATTATCATTGATAATGGTAAGCCCTTCATCAAAAGCCTATTGACCAGCCTATGTGAGAAGTTTAAGTTCGCCAGCATAAGT
Organism: Selenicereus undatus; assembly: GCA_017589665.1. NCBI lineage: Eukaryota > Viridiplantae > Streptophyta > Magnoliopsida > Caryophyllales > Cactaceae > Selenicereus > Selenicereus undatus. The sequence continues at coordinate 91,338,463 of JACYFF010031957.1, forward strand.
CTTCCATGTACCATGCCCCTACAAACGGCCTAGTAGAAGCCTTTAATAAAACACTTTGCAACTTACTCAAGAAAGTTGTCGCAAAGTCTAAAAGAGATTGGCACGACAGACTAGGGGAGGCTCTTTGGGCATACCAAACCACGTACAAGACACCGAGACAGTCTACCCCCTTCGCTTTGGTGGATGGAGTTGAAGTCGTACTACCATTAGAGCTCCAAATCCTTTTGCTGCACATCGCCATACAAAAAGGTCTGACAGAAGACAAAAATCACAAGCTTCGCTTACCTGAGCATGAGGCCCTTGATGAGAAGAGACTTCAAGCACAACAAAAGCTAGAATGCTACCAAGCTCGCCTAGCTAGGGCGTTCAACAAAAAGGTTCGGCCGTGCTCATGTCAAGTTGGGGATCAAGTGCTTGCACTGAAAAGGCCAATCATCATGACCCACAAGACTGGAAGCAAATTTGATTCGAAATGGGAAGGACCTTATGTTGTCCGCGAGGTGCACTCAAATGGCGCCTATAAGATAACAGATGGACAAGGGGTTCGAGTAGGATGTATATATGGCAAGTTCTTGAAGCGTTACTACCCTTCATATAGGATATTGTAAAGCTCCTAAGTAAGAGCCTAAACTGCTCATTCTTTAAAGATAAATTCCGTTGTGAAAGATAAATTCCGTTGTAACACTCCTAGCCCACAAGAGTATAAACTGTGTACGACATAACAAATATATACAAATTTTATTTTGTTGAACTACGTGATGACTTGATCTTATTGGGAATTGCAATGTTTCCCTAAGTACGTAGGCAACTTGGTAAATGAAATATCAAGTTCAGTCAAACATAATTAAAAAAAAATACAGTAGGGTGGCGATCAAATTTCACATAAAGGAGGACACAAAATCCATTACAAATGTTTGTTATAAAAGAAAGGAAAAAAAAAGGAACAAGACAAGTGGAGCAAAACATCAATCGGTGTCCATCCAAGTGTTGGGATTAAGTAAGGAATGCAGTGCTAGCATGACCTACTCATGCCTCTCCAACTCCTTTGCATCATCCGGAGAAAAAGTGGGTACCATCTCAAGGTCAGTAAGAGCTTTGGATCTCACATTAACTTCTTGCTCAGCAGCCTCCAATAGGGAAGATTGGACCTCGACGTCACCCTTAAGTTGAAGCTCCTCTTCCCGGGCAAGGCGAAGCTCATCTTCCAAATCAACAATCCTCTTCGTCACCCCTTTGAGTTTCTCCATTACAGCACCGAGATCTGCGCATGCAGTGGCAAGGCGTGAGCGCGCAAGATCAACCTGCTCGGTGCACAGCGCCTTTTCCTTCGCCACATCATCTGGGCGGGGACATGAGGAAGCTGCTTTCTTTAATGATAAGAAGGCTGACACGACGCTCCTATAATCCTCCACCTTCTTCTTCAAAGGGTCCGGGTCTCTAGAAAGCCGCTTAATTCCTTTGTAGATCATTGCGACACTTTGAAGTTTTCTCTCTACTTCTTCAAATTTTACATTCTTCAAACTGGTTAAATACTTAGACCCCATCACTCGAATGGTGGCGGTGAAGATACTTTGGAAGCCGTGATCGGGACAGAAGGAAGTAGTGGAGGGAGCAGCTGCATATGAAAGTTTTCCTTTCTAACCCCGAGGAGTGCCAACATTAGTGTCAGTAGAGAGTAGCCCCCTAGTGGCCAACTCAAGGGAGTTAAGTCTATCATTTGAGTGATGACTCTGAGTAGCTGATGTGCGCAAGGCCTCTGTTTCCCTAGAAGATGAACTTCCAACTTCATGAGGGGATGTTTACCTCCTCACAATCTCAATGTCCTTTGCCTTAGGGGCAGAAGATTTAGCAGCACGGCCAACATCGTCAAGTAACTGCTCATCGACAATGGGTTTCGCTTCCTATGCTAGGTCAAACTCCCCAATCTGAAGAAAGAAGAGGGGTGAAACAAGATAAGTATGGAATCATACTATGCAGATCAAAACCAAAGCAACAAAGTAAAAGAAAATGACAGTAAAGGGTTAAGGAATGGTGCATACGTCCTCAAGATTGGCTGGCTTGCCTAAACAACTCTGGACGTCATCGAAAACGTCATCCCTAAGGTTGACTCTGGCTTCTCTGGGGGTCACGGTCTCGCACGTCTTGCGCCCCCCATGTTTGAAGTTCACCTCAGACTCTAGCTTGTTGTCACTGTCCGGAGCCAGACCTCGCTTTCTCTCAGCAAGGTGAGCTCTTGGGGACCCATGAGCGTCATCACCAGACTCTAGGCCCTCAGCATCTAAATCGGCCATAAGATCCTTTTCTTTCTTCCCTTTGACCTTCTTCGATAAGCCAACCTCCGTATCTTTGTCTTGCGTGGACGAACTTGCTTTCGTACTCTTCTGCAGGACGAAAGCGTTGGAACGAAGGTCACTAACGGTCACCTTGAGCCACCAAATCTTGTAAGAGCAAGATATGTGTTGACTTAAGGTCAAGGAGCAACAGGGAAAAAATCCTTCAGACGCAGTCCCTAAGAAGATGATCCGTTTCCAATATAGAAGGGCATTCTCATATGACACCTCCCGGTTGCGAGGATCCTTGAGGAGTACTCCAGGGATCCCCTGGCAGAACCCAAATTGCCTACTGAACGGATATGGGCTATAGGGTTCAAAATAGAAGGTCGCGCCCTGACGAATAGGAAGGAAACCATCTCGAAGAGAGATCAGGTAGTTTGACTTATCTGAATCCAAATTCCCATCGTCAATAAGGGTCTTTGATTGATTCCTCCCCAGCATTAGACAGCCCATGTTAGATGCTCTGCCCTCATGTATAAGCTCGCGAACATCTCCAAGGTCACTGCGCATCATATGTGACCCGGAATAGTGCACCATTAAAGGGCCCGGTGGGGGAGGTTGCAAGACATGGTGAGTCTTGAAGTAATGGGCGAGCCATCCATGGAGATAGTGCCAGGGGAAGAATGACTGTGAATAGGAAGGCTTTGCCGCCGTAGTAAGCCTATTAAGGCCATGGTAAATACTACCTAACATAGGGATAACTAAGTTGAAGATAGTACTAGACGCCATCAAGCTCGTAGCCTCAAAAGTGCCCGGGCGAATGAGTTTCTCCCCGGTCTCTAGAAGAGCAAAAACGCATAGCCAACATGATAGGTACGCTGCAAGATAGGTGTTTTCCCTCCTCTCTTTGGGAACCCCCAAGCTTTTGAAGACTTCTAACTCCTCACGACTCCAGGAAGGATCTTGGGGTTGAATCTGACCACTTGGATTTTGCATTCTTGTGGTAGTCGAGCTACGCGGGCAACATCGCGTTGGTGGGTTCTGGATGAGCTTCTTCTTGCACCAGAAATCAATCCAAGCCTTAGCACTAATGCCTTTCTCCCAGATAGGCATCCTTTCCAAACGTCTAAAAGCAGCGAACAGAAACTTCCAAGAAGATGGCATAATCCTCAGGTTTTGCTTGTTCCAGTGCTCAAAGGCTTGGAGGCAGGGAATAGTCCCATCATAGATTTTGCCATTAATTGGGAGTCCACCAAGCTTTTACAAATCCCATAATGAGATAGACATTTCTCCAGATATCGTGTAAAGAGTGTTGGTGGTAGGACACCAACTCTCACAAAAGTTGCGCACAACATGTATATCGCGGTTGTAAGAGTAGAGCGAGGCATACACCGCCTCGTATAAAGTACATCTTCGCAAGCGTGCCTCAAAACAGGAGAGCACATGCTCTGTCCATTCCCAGATCAAGGGAACATAGTCGAAGTCGTCGTAGAGGACCATGTTCGGGCCTTATCTGGACTGCCCGGATATGATGCGACGCCCGAGCACAGGGAGTTCAGTGAAAAGGCTAGATTTGTCGTGATAAGTGCTCTGCAGAAAGTACCCGACGAAAGCATCTTCCGCGCCCCTTTCCACTCGGATGGAAAATTGGGAAGGAAAGGATGACGACTCTATAACAGGCATCTGATTGGCTTTCGGCCTCCTCAAAGAATGGTAGATTCAAAAGCAGCTGCCTGACCGAAGATTGTCGTCTTCCTTATCCACGACTGAAAGAAAAGGCCTGCCGTCACGCTGAAACTTCTTAAGATGTACCATTATAAATCACCTGAGAACAGAAGCAAACATAAAGTTAATTTCTTTTTCAGGAAAGAAATCAGTAAGCAAAGCGGAGTCTAAATAAGATAAATGCTAAAGAAGGGTGAAGCGTGGAGCAAAATCAATCAAAATGTTGGTTGACTGCCGCGCTAGCTGCTCCTCACTGCATCGTGCGTATCGATTCAGTTCAAGGCCCATGGCCAAGCGGTGAACCGTGTCGCAAGTGGTTCTTCAAGTCTTTATACCACTTTCGTAAGTATCAGTTTCGTTCAAGGCCCATGGCCAAGCGGCGAATCGTGTCGCAAGTGGTTCTTCAAGTCTTCATACCACTTTCGTGCGTGTCGGTTCCATTCAAGGCCTATAGCCAAGCGGCGAACCGTGTCACAAGTGGTTCTTCAAATGACTCCTCAACCTGCACAAGCAACAATACAAAAGAAAAAAGGGGGGGACTCGGCATTCAAAAAAATAATAAGCATAAGCGACAAAATGCGATCTTTCAGCTAGTGAGCATGATATCGTAATACGTGAAAAATGCAACAATAAATGAATGTGGCGTTACAACGGCTCAGGCAGGCGTGAGAAGACTTGTCAGTCTAATAAAAGGGCTTCTTATGGATTCATTTTTAGCCGAAGTCGTAACGTTTATTGCTCATGATAAAAAATAATAATAATAAATAAATAAATATGGCAAGCTCTTCAAGGCACGACATTGCAAGTGTCAAAAATAGGCCAAGTTGCAAACGACCTGTAATTCAATGAGCATGAAAAATTCCTCATTTGTACACACAACTTGGCGGCACAAAAAAGAATGCTTTACTCCAAAAGCTTGCTATTTTGATTTATTCGAGCTATTCAATCCACAAAAAAAAAGAGAGAGAGAGAATTGCCTTGCATATTCAAAGGAAGAGGATTTGGCCAAAGTTTGAGAGATTTAAACAGAAACAAAGGAACCAATATGCAAATAGTAAAAACTAGAACACCTTGGTGAAATTTGGTCAAGCTTTTATCCTCCTCCATTTCCCAGAGAAATAGAACTCATTCACAGAGAAATCGAATGAATATAAAAAAAACAAAACAAAACAGAGGCCAAGCATTTTTTTTTTATTTCACGCACATGCCCACATTTTGTACCAAAAAAACATGATCCATTCACATGATTACACCAAAAATAGAAGAAAAGGGGGCAGGGTCATTGCCTTTATTCTTCGTTGGGAGCAATGGAAGTAGTAGCAACCTCTTCAGCTTATAAAAAAAAACCACCAACTGAAAATCAGAGCTCGAAGCCTTCTACGCCCAAATTTTGGGTCAACAAAAAAAAAATAGGGACCTTAACAACAAAATAAAAAAAAGGGTGGGCTCGATCTTTCATGGAAAGGAAGATGGGAACATGAAGTTTGTTCAAACCAGAAAAAAATGGCATGCAAATGGTGTACAAAACACAACAAAAAGAAAGATGAGGAAAGGTGAGAGATTTCATACCTCACTTGGCCACAAGGGTCAAAAATGACGTGCAAAGACTAAACATTTGAGGGAAACACCCACCGTGAAGGACTGAGCTGTGTAAAAAAGAAAGAGGGCAGTAGCAGTGGCAGAGGTCACGTGTTCCTCCGTGTGCTTCAATGAAATGAAGGGAAGAGCTTTCTGGGAAGAGAAAGAAGCTTGGTCTATTGCAAACCAAGAAAGTTGAGGCTTTTTGTAAACACCAATGCTTAACCACTCAAATGGGAGGTCTAGGCGCACTATTGAGGAAGAAAATGAGGCTTCTGATTTATGGGTGCAACAGGCACAACAGCGATAGGCGCGCAGCTGAATAGTGCTGGCTGGGTAGAGCACCAGACGCTTTGAGATTGCTGTGTGCTGTGGTAGCCAGGAGGTAGAAGATAGGGGCCGAAAAGGGTATATATATACGTATTTATGTATCTATGTATACATATATATATGTGTGTGTGTGTATGTGTGTGTGTGTGTGTGTATATATATATATAT
>JACYFF010031957.1:91349536-91374950 GCA_017589665.1 Selenicereus undatus
ATATATATATATATATATTTATTTACACACACACGCACATACACACATATATATGTGTGTGTGTTTTATTTTTTTGAAGGGTTTTTCCCTTTTGGAAGAATAGTTTAATAATGTGTCATTAGTGAAAAATATTGTTTAGTTTTGGAAATATTGATATCCTTTTTAATGTTAAGGCAACGTGTTTTTGTTCATCGTAATTCGTTCTTATCTTTTAAGTGATAAAGCATCCACAATGATGATGATCATGATGTTTTACTTCTGTCTAAATAAGAACAACAACAACAATAACAACAGCAGCAATAACAACGACATTGACGACGAACTCCACAACAACAATAATAATATTAACGCTTTAGTAACAGCGCGGTTTGACCAAGCGCCAAGCCCCGCCTCGCGAAATCACCCCTTTGCTGCCAAACCCCCAACCATCGGCAAATGCACCTCTTCCCAGCCATTACTTGGTCACGATCTCATGACATGGGTTGCTGTTGACCAGTGAGCGTACTGGCGGCATTGTTTTAACGTTTCTTTGTCCTCAACCCCCATATAAAAGGTTCTTATCTCCTTTCTGCGGGTGGCTGCTAACAGTGATACCAAAAGGTGACATTATGTACTACCTTCACAACGTGGAGGAAAGTGGTCAACACTTTAACAATCACAAACCGTCACCTGGTGTAGGATTTGCCATCATGGTTTTGATTAGTTTTCCCTTCCTCCTACCCCTCGAACCCCTTATCCTCCCACTCTTCTTCATCGGCAGTGGAAGAAAACATCAGCAACCGTTCCGATACGTCTCGCAGTGTATCTGTCGTCTACCCGAACTGCTAGCGAATGTCCTGTTCTAATGGGGGAGAGCGAAATGTGTCGGACCATATGTTTTACTATTTTGGAATGACATATGAGATATGATAAGTTGAGGGTAGTTTTGTCCATTCATTAAGATGCAAATCCCAAGCCTTAGGCTCGTTGTTAGACCTGTCAGCTCAGGCAGGCGGGTTAAATATGAGTTGGGTTTATTCGGGTTCGGGTAAAATATGGATTGGGTGTATTTCGGGTTCGGGTAAAATACGGGTCGGGTGCATTTCGGTTTTACGGGTTTCGGATCAACCCAACGAGTTTAGAGTGCCTTTTCTGTAAGTTATTTTCTTTTTTTCAAATCAAAAATTCTGCGTATTTATTACTCAAAATTGTCATTATTTAATGAAAATGCATAATAATTGTAATTTCTCAAAAGAATATTAAAGTATTCAAACATTTTATTATAATATATGAATATCTTGTATGGGCCGGTGAAGAATTAAGCTTCACTTGACTTTAGGTAGATCGACCCGTACATTAAAAGAAGGTTAATAGTAGGGCGAACATTTATTGGGTAGCCCGTCTAGAGCATTTTAATGGGTTGTAGCAGTTTCACCGCTAATAATCTATTTAATAATTTGATATTTTTATTAACTAAGCTACTAATGTCCAATCAGGTAAAACTCTATTAATAAACCGACCCTAATACAAATACGGCTAGTTGTTTTTTTACCGTTGGTATCATGGTTCAAGACTAGTCAAAACGAAATCGAAATAAAATTAAATAAAAGAAGTACAAGATATTATCTTGCAATTATAACATCAAAAATTTAAATTATTAAAAATTAATTAATTTTTAAAAAATTAAACAGATTTGTTTAACTAACTATATAATGGTATGTCTTTCGCATCTTTAATGTTTGTGTTCTTTTAAATTAACTTTTTTTAAAAGATTAGATAGTTATTTCATGCAATTTTATACCTATTTTAAACGTTTTTTCATTTAAAAGTTGTGTACGGTTTTATTTTCAGAGAATGCAGAAGAAAAAGTAAGGTTATTATTGTTTAATTTGTCAATAGATGCAATAGTTATATAATATATTTTCAAAATACTCAATAAAAATGACTAACCATTATTGTTAAAAGAGATAAATTAGGAAAAAGTAAAAAAATAAGGATACAATCTTCGGGTCAAGCCGGCGGGTTCGGGTTCGGGTCGAGTTTGACCCGTTAATTTACGGGTTCGGTTTATTTCGGGTTCGAGTCGAGAAAATCGTGTTTAAAACCCAAAATTTTCGGGCGGGTTCGGATCGAATTTTTGGGTCGGATAATTTTTTAACAGGTCTACTCGTTGTGGCCTATGTACCAACGAATTGTTTTCTTAATTCATTACTTTTTGGGCACAACCCTCATGTTATTTCTCCCAAAAAAAAACAATGTCCTCTAAGTCGAACTTGAGTTTTCTGTTTTTATTGATGTTCATTAATACAGAAAATCAATAGAAAAGCCTTGACACTAGGTTATGTTATTTCAAACCTAAGACTTGTTAATGCATCATATTATCCGAAAAAGGTTATTATTTTAAAAATATGGCTTTTTAATATTTTTTAGTTCTAATTTGTTTGAGGAGTTAATTCAATTTTTCTTTTGGGCTATGCCCGTAAAAGATTTTATTAAAAATTCATCATACCTGAGCCAAGTAGCACTGATACAATCAGCAAACAATAGCTCCTTAACCTCAATGGATGATGATTGAAAGAACATAAATCCTCGTTGGTTATTTAAACATATATTTTTTAATCTATCTGCAACTATAGTTGTGTTAATTAATTATATTATTCTTAACATAAATCACAACTAGTTATGTTAAAAATAGATAATGGGCGACCTGATGGGGGAAAACTCTAGCAATCTTAGCATCATATTTTTTGTATATTTTTTGTGCCAATTATTTCTACATATTAATTGGATTTGGCAGTAAAACATACTAAAAATCATATAGCAAATTAACAATATCATTGTTTGGAAGCTGTAGTAGAAATTTAAAAGTGTCGCATAATCATAAACGTCATGAATTCTCAATTATTGTACACAAGATTAGATATAGGCTGAAACCTTATTTTTTAACCATATTTTGATTGCATACAATACTTTAATTATTCATGTGATAATCTATTTTTAAAAATTAGTGATCCTTAACTTTCTTGTACACCAATCATAATAAGAGTTCTATTTTCTTTGTTAGTTATTTTCGTAAAACATAATATACAAGGTTCTCATTGAAGTTTCAGGTATTGATTTCATTAAAATTTTCTCTTTTATAATTATATTAGTAAAATTTAAGGATCTTGGTGAGGAGCAATCCATAAAAGCATTTAATTATGCTTTAACTATACCCACCCAAAAAGTTCTACATTAATTATCATAAGATAAATACGATTTTTCACTTCTTCAAACAAGCCACATCAATGATTTGTAATAAGTTTTTTAGGCTTGAAAATAGGTTAGGGATGATCAAAACTCCTAAATTTTGCCATATAGGTATGGATTTACCTTACGTACTTTTCTTTTAATAGATATAGATATAGATTTAGCATCAACACATCATAATATCCTAAAAAGGTTATTATTTTAAACCTAAGGTTGAGTTAAGTTTGTCAACTCATCTAAAATTTACGCATCATTGTATCACTAAAGTAAATTTCTTTTTCTTAAAAAAAATTATCTATACGTGTTGGATTAAATTTATTTTCCTTTCTCGATTCTTTTCTTTTACTTTAGTGTTGGTTTTGTCTAAAAGAACTCTACCACTGCCTTTGAGGACACAATATGCTACCTGATGGAAAAGTCTCAAATGCACTCCAAAAGTGGAGGGAAAGCAGAGGAAAATTGTTAAGCATATAGCTTTGGGTTGAGGGTAAGGAAACCTAAATGTAAGTAGCCTTTCTCTCTCTACTTTTGGAAATTCCCCAAATAAGTTTAACACAAAGCTTAGATGTATACGAGAGAAGAAAGTAGGAGTTGTGATATCTCACAAGTGAAAGCTTGATTTGTTGATTTAGGAACAAGGGATGGAAGCAATTCGCGACAAGGACAATTGTAAGTAATTTACTTGTATGTGAATTGAATGTTTGTTAGGAAATTAGAGCAAACTAATAGCGGAAGCAATAGGATGAAATAGATATTCAGAAACTTAAAGAAAGATAACAAGAACAAAACAACAACACACAAGATTTACGTGGAAACCCAATGCGGGAAAAAACCACGGACGGCGACGAGCACAATCAATCCACTATATGAGTAGGGAGAATACAAAACGATCACAATCACAACAAGTGATTTGATCCAACAGGAGAATTACAACCTCTCTTGTAATCTCTCTCACGATTCTCTACCTCTCAATGTGTTTAGGGATTCAGGAGTTCAGGAGTGATTTTAGATCCTAGGTATGACCCCCTTTTATAGGGTCTAGAAAACAAAGGTTTTACCCTTAGAGACAAACCGTAGCCGCCAAGAGAAACTGTGCTTCAAGACAAACCCTAGCCGCCATTGATTAGCACGGTCCCACCGTGCCGATTCTTTGATTTTGGGCCACAAAACCCAACAATCTCCACCTTTGACTAAAATCTCCAATGACCAACTCTGTAACACCGTCATCACACCCCGAAGGGCGCTTAGATACTGTGAATGCCAATTAAGTCCAAGCAATGCTCGAACTTAGCTTGATGTATTGCTTGCTACCATATCTTTGGCCACCACCTCTGAAAAGGGGTTAGGTGATGATTGGATTTTAGATTTTGGTTGTACGTATCACATGTGTCCTTGTAGGGACTGGTTTGTCACTTATGAGCCTGTTGATACTGGAATTGTACTTATGGGCAACGATGCTGAGTGCAAAGTTGCAGGAATAGGTACTGTACAGGTTAAAACCCATGATGGCATAGTTAGAACTTTGTCTAAGGTTCGTCACATACCTGATATGACTCGTTGTTTGATATCCTTGGGTACTCTTGAGACTAATTGTTGTAGGATTGTTATGAAGAATGGTGTCCTAAAAGTGACAAAGGGATTCATGGTGGTAATGAAGGGACTGCAGCAGGACAGTCTCTACATCCTACAAGGAACTATAATTACAGGAGTAGCTGCAGTTGGTACACCATCAGCAGATGCTAATGAAACAAGGTTATGGCACATGAGATTAGGCCATATGAGTGATAAAGGGATGACCATTCTAAGTAAGAAAGGTTGTCTGGGTAGCACTGGTACGGGTAAACTTGATTTTTGTGATCACTGTGTTTTTGGGAAATAGAAGATGATGAGTTTCTCTAAAGCGAAGCATCGTACTCAGGAGATCCTTGACTACATTCATTCTGATCTATGGGGTCCTTCAAAGGTTCATTCTCTTGGAGGTAAGTGCTAAATGTTAACTTTTGTTCATGATTTCTCACGCAAAGTTTGGGTTTACTTCAACCATATACTACTTGTTGGGGAGATCCAAGGAGGTAGCCCGCTTCAACCAAGGTTCATGGCAACAAGTCCAAGTGAGGTTCCATCCTAAAACCAATTGACAATAGGAGAAGTAGCCCACTTAACTTATATACCATGACCCTTCTTTTCAAACTCCCGATGTGGGACTTCTTTACTCATGTGTGACATTGCCAACAATCTCCCCCTCACACATGAGTCTCTTTCGCACCACATCAACGCACAAGCTCCCCCTTAAGCGGAAGCCTTTACCAAGTTGTCAAGCCACCATCAAGAGCTTATCCACGCCATCGAGCCACGCTGTAGCACATGTATTACCGCTCGATCAACACCTGTGTGTCACTTCACCAAGCTCGTCCGTGGGGTCCACCATGCCACACCTTTGGTCGCCTAACCGAACGCCCCATCGACTCTGATACCACTTGTTAGGAAATTAGAGCAAACTAATAGCGGAAGCAATAGGATGAAACAGATATTTAGAAACTTAAAGAAAGATAACAAGAACAAAACAACGACACACAAGATTTACGTGGAAGCCTAATGCGGGAAAAAACCACGGACGACGATGAGCACAATCAATCCACTATATGAGTAGGGAGAATACAAAACGATCACAATCACAACAAGTGATTTGATCCAACAATAGAATTACAACCTCTCTTGTAATCTCTCTCACAATTCTCTGCCTCTCAATTTGTTTAGGGATTTAGGATTTCAGGAGTGATTTTAGATCCTAGGTATGACCCCCTTTTATAGGGTCTAGAAAACCAGGGTTTTACCCTTAGAGACAAACCCTAGCCACCATTGATTAGCACGGTCCCACTGTGCCGATTCTTCGATTTTGGGCTACGAAACCTAACAATGTTGAATATGGGTATGAGATTATGTTTTATATGTTGGAATATGCGGTTAGGACCCCTGTCAAGTGTTGGAAAACTGTGAAAATTAAGTTGAGACCCAAAATGCTAAGTGTTTAGTTGTGGTTGTAATTGGAATAAAGTAGTAGTTGAAGTGGGTTGATCAATATGATGTGCCAAAATTAACGTAATGGTAATAATTTGTGCATTGGGTTGAATTCAGTGAAGTTTGAAATGGTGTGTAACTAGTAGTTAGGTGTGTGATGAATGTGGTGGTTAATTTGGCATTAGTTAAATTTGTGTTGGTGAAGGTGAAATGGCATTGATTAGTGGTCGTAAGCTTCTCTGTTGCGAAGCAGTGACATTTTGTAGGTTGACATTAATATAATTAATATATCTCTTATGTCCTTTAAAAATGAAGGTTAAATGAGGTATTAAAGCATGATTGTATATGGTAAACTATTATTTAGAGTACGATATCCCAGGATATGACCGAGATATTCGTGGGATTAATACGTTATAATTCAAATACACTTTTGATGTCCAGTGTGATTGTTCTTTGTCAACCCATCATTTTTTATAAGATATCACAGGATACGATTTAGATATTCTTAGGATTAATATGCTAAAATTGGAAAACATGCTATGATGAGTAGTGTCTTTGTTATATTCTAAATCTTGGATTTCTTTTTTTGGTTAAGTATTGCAGTTGTTAGGACTTTGATGAGTCATTATTGGCAATAGAGGGAATTGTTTGAGGAACAATCATTTCTTCTGGAAGAGGTTCTTGTGTACCGATGTTAGAGAGGGTACTTGTAGGTTGGAGCCAATGGAGTATTGATGTATGATGGCGGGAGCAGTGACTACGTCTGGCTTTGGCAAAATATGGCTATTGTTAATTTTATGAAGTTAGTGGCAGAGGTGATGGGGGACAGTTTTAGGGAGGATAGGTTGTCGTATAATATAACATTTGATTGGAGTATGATAATGCCCTTACAAAGGGATGCGGATGTGGGTCAATTGATTAAGGAAAATGACGAATTTCCATATATGTATGTTACACAGCTGTAGGGTTGATTCATTGGCCAATGCAATTTAGTTGATCTAGAGGTAGTGGTGTTTTGTAGGCATGTTGTTTTGTGTGTGGAAAGGGTGAAAGTTGTACCCGTGCAGCAGATGATGGGTCCACATTGGTGGTAGGAGATCATGTAAAGGCATTATGGTAAGGTAATGTCCTCTATTATTAATGGTGTTATTGTTGGTTGATGTTGAAAGATGAAACAGGTGCTAACCTTCTTAGTAGGAGGGATTTATTCTTAACATTTGTGTACTGAATTGTGTAGTGATGTTGATGGCAGTGGTAGACAGGAATTAAGGGAAGGGCAACTTGTGGGTGTTGGACAGTAAGCATGTGACACACCGGACAAAGATTTTGATGACTCAACGTCAGAATTTGGTTTTGACACAGAGGGTGAGGTAGGTGTCTAGAATGTATTTGGAGTTAATTCAAACGCTCACAAGAGGAGGATGGTTGCTTGGAAGAAAAGAAATAATAGGGAAGGGACCAAAAATTTCTCAGCAGATACATTCAAGTATAGCATATGGAAGTATGCAATAGCTCATCAATTTGAGTACAAATTAGAAAGGAACTGCAAGTAGTGCATTGACATAATAGTGCAAAGCTAAATGCTATGATTTTTACATATGTGTAAGGGGCATTTGAAAGTAGGCAGGATGACAGTGAAGGACTTCAATGGGCCGCATAAGATAGTGTAGGGGATCAATGTTAGATGGATGATACATGCATACTACTTGAGGCATTAGATAGAGAACCTTTTATTACAAGCTGCCAACGTAGGCAACAGACATAATGCATCAATGGATCTTCTCAAGAAAATGTTCAACTGGTTGGCGTAGGCACCTATTGTCGTAGAATATGGCTGTGCATTGGACGAACATAGGAGGTATAAATACGAGTTAGCTGAATCGGTCGAGAGCAATGAACTAGAGCGTTCAAAGCAGTTAATGTTTGGGAAGGAACGATAGGGGATTTTGAACAACAACCTAGTTGAAAGTTTGAACAATTGGATGCAAAAGTCAAGGCCCTCATCAATGTTATGGCTCATGGCAGGACATATAAAGAGGCTCAGTTAGAAATGTGACAAATAAAAAGCAAGGATAGAAAAGTGGGAAAACGGAGTCAATATTAAGATCGAGAAGAAGTTGAAAAGGGGATATGAAGTTGCAGACTCAGTGATTGATATACAATTCTACAACTAGGTTAGGGGTGAGTATAGTGTGCAGTTTAAGCAATAGCCGGTGTTTAGTTGTCATCCTCACCAGCTGCTCATACAGTTGCCGGTGGTGGTAGCTATGGATTTCCATGCAGGCATGCTATGGCAGTGATTAAGAGCGGATAAAATAGGTGTATAACTATATTAGTGCATGTTAACAAGGCTCTAATACACTCCATAAAGACGCACGATTCGGCATTTATGGATGATAGAACGGTATGCATTACTAGAGGGAAGGCTCTAGATGATGACTTCAATTAATGCATATTACCTCCAACAAACTCACACAAGCGAGGCAAACCCCAATCAAAGAGAACTGAGTCATAGTCTTGAGGGAAAAAATTGAAGAGGTACTCCAAATGTGGCGAGGTCGGACACTGTAGGAACACTTGTAGGAATCCATGGGCTGACTTTGATATTGATTATGAAGGAGATGCTATGCCTATCGAGGATTTGCTAGGTGAAAATTATTGACATTGTAGGTAACAAACTTAGTGGTCTGACTAGGGTCAACTATATATGGTAAGATATTTTAGAGTTGTTTGAAAGTGTAGATTGTATATGTATGGCATGCCTTGTGTAGGCGAAGAAGTGGAAGTAGATTGATTGTAGGATATTTTGTGATCATTATGCGCTTGTTTGCTAGATGTGTAGTGTTGTTGTTGATGTAATGTGTAATGTAGTTGGTCATATAATGAAAACATTAGTGTGTCCTCTTTTGTATCCGGTACTGCTATAAGTTTTTGTCAAGAAGCAAGGGTAATCCGGTCAATATACCTATGTAATAGTATGGGTGGTCATATAATCCCTATATTTCAAAGCTGATACCCAGGCCGTTAACTTTTGTAAGTAGAGATTTGGTGCATTCAGTGATGAAAAATCAAATTTTTAGACAATTGTGCCAATCACAATATGGTGCAACTGGAATTTTAGTACGCATTTATTGGTTGAATAAAATATATGTCTATATTTGTACGATTTAGAAGGGATAGATTTGTATTGACCGATAATTAGATCTTGTTAGGGCCATTTATTAATAAATTAACGTCCAATTTGATAATAATATAGCATATTTAGGACATCTATTTAGTGCATTTATTTGAAGATGTTAGAATGATTGTTAACTAATATAGTAACATACTTAAATAAAATTAGGGAAACTAATTTAAGATAATAACTGAAAATATTTCAAAGGAATATTCCGATAATGTCATTGGTGAAGTCTTTAAAATAACTAAGTGGTTCACCTTTTTTGTACCATTTAATTCGAAGTTAATAATATTTTTTAATATTAAAAATAAAAAAATCAATTATTCCAAATATTATCATTGGACAATTGGATAAATTGTGCATCTTTTATATGGATATGGAAAGCAGCAGGCCAAGTTTTGATTAGTTTGTGTTTAGGAAAGAAGTAGATATGACTGCTACTATGAATGCTACAAGTACATTTTTAGGTAGCTGCAATGCAAGGAATATGTCAGGAGGATCAATCATTCTTGGTTTACTTGCATTTGTTAACAATAGCGCTAGTGTAATAACTCTCAACAAAGAATGTTAAGCACCCTCCTAATGGTATAAACCTTCCTTTATTTAAGAAGTATATTACAACTTCCTATTCTTAAATTTTTTCCCTTTATCAAAATTAAAGTAAGGCAAGCAAAGAGGTGGTCCTTTGTTTCTGAGTAAATTGTCTCGACCTCATGCTAGCACATGCTATGTCAGCCCTAAAAGTTTTAACGACGATTGGGACAGACCTTGTAACTATTACACAATGAAGCACTATTGTAATTGTGTGCTTTAGGTGCTAGAGTTCCAGAGCAACGATAACTAGCGCAGGCACTACACTTACTATCCAGATAGGATAAGTTTGAGTGTTTACAACGTTCTCCAACCATTATACACTGCCTTCAGCTAAAACAAATAAATTAAAATACAACACGACAATGTCAACAACCTATGAATCCAAGGATGTCTACTTATTTTGTAGAATGACATCGCATTTGACTTCTTTAAGTTTGTTAATCCGGAGTACCACCCACTATCAATGGAGGTGGTTGACTAGATTGTTGAGGAGCACATGGAGACTCAAGATTAACTTCTTGGAGATCATAATGAACATTATTGGGCTCATCATGAAGAATTGAAGATTAAGGATGAGCTCAAGTTTGAGGTCACTGAGCTGAAGAACATTTTGCACATTGTTCTTGTTGTCATCATCGTGCATGTTGCAATTAGTGTTGCGGCATAGATTGCGTAGTTCCGTCTTAGTATCAGGCGTCGCAAAATATAAGTATTAATTATGTTGATTACAATAACTTGCCCTATTGCATGGGATCCATAGGAGGTCCTGAATTTCCTAATTTTGCTAGGGTGTAATGCCTACATATCCTAAGGAAAAGCACTGTATGACATGATGTTTAGGGATGAAGTTGTACTCCTTTTGACTTTTGCATATATATAAGGATGTTGAAAAGATGAATATGTAATTTAGGCATATATGACTTGGTGAAAACTGCGCTCCAAGGTTGTTCAACTGGATCATGATTTGCTAATGTCGTAAATGAACTTAGCCAACCCGAGATATCAGAAACTAATATCATGGTTATCGTATGTTCGTTCCTTGAGATAAAGTATGACTTTGAAAGGAATAGACATTATTTGTTAATTTGTTGTAATATATTTAATGTGATTCAAAGTTAACAGCAGCCAATATATTGTCCCATGTATGTTTGCATCTAATGTTTATTTTATAGTATTATTCCTTATGCTATTTCTAACTTATTAAGTTTGGATACAATAGTGAGACGGACTTACTGTGTTTGTGAATTTGGGCTATTAAGTTTGTTTGGATAACCTTCATTATCATTGCTTGTGCTATATGTGTTGCAGTGAAGCATAAATTAGTATGAGAAATGCCAAAAGCAAAGGTGCAATAATACTACCCTTATAAATATTCACAGCTAACCTAAGATAGCTAAAGTCAATATTAGGGTTAGCATAATACTTTCTGCTAATAGGGCATTAGAAGAGTGAAATATTCTACTATGTTGTGAAAGTGGCTGTAGCTGCAGCTGCAAACCTTTTGTACTGCCTACAGAAGGTTCCAATTGCATTTGAAAATTTAAATAGGTAAATTAGCCCATAAATTAAATTTTCAAACCCAAGATGGTATAGTTTAGTTTTTTGGTATTCTCAGAAGTTCTGACGACCGTGTATGGATAACTCAGCCAATGTCATTTTGTTGAATAGGACGAGTTTAGGTTGAATGAAAGCATGCATCATTAGCAGCCACGTGTCACCTTCCGAAAGGACGTGGGCTAGGTTATTAGTAACCATCCAATTTGATAGTAGGCCATGATGTGGATAAGCGGTTGTATTTAAACCAAATGCAGGCTATGAGACCTAGTAAGTTTGCTCACCCTTTTGTGTTGCAAACTAACTTGAGTAAGACTTGGATGAACTTATGGTGCAGGTTGAGAATGGTTGGGTGGCCTTTTATGAATCATTCGAATTGCTAGTTTTCCCCTATCCCTAAACTGTTTGAAATGAATTTAAGTGTGTTTGACTATTAGAGGTGATTTTTACTGAGACCATTTCACTCTTTAAATATTTTGTTTTCAGGTGATGATCATGAGAGGTCGTTTACTCATAGGATTTATTAATTGTGTCTGAAATAAATTTTTCAGTGGACACTTGGCCGGGACTTGTTTACTGGACCTGACATTTGTGATTGACTTAGCATTAAAAGATTATTTTTGGATTTTTTTTGTGATACTTAGCGTTGTATTTCCTAACAGGGAATACGGTAGTAACGCCCAGATAGGTCATCCACTACCATGTATGTTAAATATTAGTAATTAATTGAAATTAGAAATTTCAAGGTGTTACAAAGTGCTATCGGAGCAAGGTTTACAGACCTAAAAACTCGCTTGAGAATACTGGAATTCAAGATAATAGACTAAAACATATAGGCTTAAGAACTACATGGAGAATGAGTGTAGGACGGGGAAAAAGGGGGATACATGCATCAGCATAAATGTATTGGAGTATGTGTCTTATTTATAAATTATTACTGTATAAGATGAACGACACATAACATTGTCAGTGCAGGGGGCATCGTTGTCTTCACGATAGAGTAGAAAAGAAACCTGGAGTTGACACATGGTTGTCCATCTTCAGTGAGTTGATGAGGTCATACATAAATACCTAGATGACGTGCCAAATAGCTGTTTAAGACTTGGGGAAAACCAAGCCATTTTCTTCCTCTTGGCCCTTCGAGGTGACCTAAAACGGCACTATCGAATTAATGAGTTTTACCCTAAGGATTGAGCGCTTTATAACTGGAGGAGGCATTGCTTCTGTGATCTAAAGCCTATTGGGATGAACCTAGCATAGTTAGTTGCTCAGTTATTTGATACGGGCCTGTATGACCAATCCCTTGCACCTACAGCGGACGATGAGACCCCACCACCCCCTGGATGAGGAGAATGCTGAAAATTCCACCACCACTAAACCCAAACCATCTACGCGAGAACCCATGGAAGAGGAGGATCCCAATGAGGAAATAGTAGAGGTTGAGGACCCTAAGAAGGAACCCATAGAGGAGGAGGACTCTGAGGAGGAATCCATAGAGGAGGAGGACTTTGAGGAGGAATCCGTAGAGAATGAGGACCTAGAGGAGGAACTAATAGAAGATGAACACCTTGAGGAGGAGCAAGAGGAGAATGAAGACCTCAAAAGCAGATCTAGATAAGGGACCGAAGGGAGAACCAGTGGAAGAACCCGAGATTGAAGGTGTACTTGAATTGAGTTTGAACCTGAGCTTGAAGTTATCCACTGGAAGTAGGAGACGTGTGGTAGGATGTGTCGGGAAACATGCCTATTAGATGCTCCCAGGCAATAGATGTTGGATGATTGCTTAAAGCTAATAATGTTAGGTTTTAATGATTATATTGTTTTTCCCTTTTTTGCTAGCAGAGTACGAACTGAGGAAGTTATCAAATTGCTCATGTAATTATAGTAAGCTTATGCATTGGATTTATTCATTGAGTGTTCAAGGGTGCGATTGCTTATATGATTATTTGACAGCTGTGTGGTTGATGTAAGCATGGAAACTGGAAATGTTAATGGAGTGTGTATAAGAAATGTGGTTGTGTGCTGCAAGAACTTAGTTGTGTAAGTGTTAGGCCAATTGGACAATATGAATAATATAAATGGATTCAACTATGAATGTTACAGCATGTCTATTAAATGATGGTGATGTAAATCAGCGTGCATTGTTAAAATGTTGTAAAATGCATGTCACGAACTATTAGGAATGGAACTAAATGACTTTGGTGCTACGCATTCTTTCATTTTTGCTAAGTTAGCTGAGGCATTGCACAGTGTTACTTATAGCTCTTCCTGATGGGAAGACCATGAGGTGCAATGAACTATACAAGGACTGCCCTATCCAAATTTATGACCATGAGTGTTTAGCTGACCTGTACAAATTTGGGTTAACTGACTTTGGCATCAATTTGGGTGTGGAATGGTTATTGAAATACCAACTGTAGATAAATTGTCCCAAACCAAAAATACTCGAAGGGGACCCAAGGGTGAAACGGTAGTTCATAAGGGGAAGGTCTTGAAGTGCGGAGTGAGACTTGTCACAGTAATAGAAGCATAGAAACTATCAGGACGAGGTTACGAGGGGTTCTTATGCAATATGGTAGACACCAAAACCCTGAGCTATCCCTTAAGGATATTCCAGTAGTTTAGGAGTTTCCTGATGTCTTTCCTGAGGAGATCCCAGGCATGCCACCACCTAGGGAGGTGGAATTCATCATTGACTTGGCACTAAGAGCAACCCCTATCTCCAAAGCCCCTTACCGGATAACCCCAACGGAACTTAAGGAGCTGAAAGTTCAGCTTGATGAGTTGTTAGAAAAATGGGCATATTTAGCCAAGCACGTCTCCATGGGGAACTCTGATGCTGTTTGTGGAAAAGAAAGATGGAACCTTGAGGTCATGCATCAATTATAGGGAGCTTAACAAGATAACCGTCAAGAACCACTATCCTTTGCCTCAGATATATGACCTCTTTGACCAATTAAAAGGTGTAGGACTTTCCTAAGATAGATCTTCGATCTAGCTACCACCAACTCTGTATCGAGGAGGATGACATTCCTAAGATGGCTTTCTGCAGTCAATACAAACATGACGAGTACGTGATGATGCCTTTTGGGCTTGCTAATGCCCCAGCTGCATTTATAGACCTTATGAATGGGGTCTTTAAGCCTTATTTGAACCAATTTATAGTGGTGTTCATAGATAATACACTAATCTATTCAAGGACACCAGGGGAACATATTCACCACTTAGGGACAGTCCTAGAAGTGCTAAGGAAAAATGAATTGTATACGGAATTAAAGAAGTGCGAGTTTTGATTGGGGAAGGTGGCATTTTTAGGGCATGTGGTGTCTAGAAAGGGAATCTCTATAGATCCTCAAAAGATAGAAGCTATAACGCAGTGGCCTACCTGAGAATACAACTAAAGAGAGCAGTTTTTTGGGATTGACAAGTTACTATCGCAGATTTGTTCAAAACTTCTCCAAGATCGCAACACCCCTCACTAACTTAACAAAGAAAACTACTGAGTATGAGAGGACTGAAAGTGTGAGAATGCCTTTTAAGAGTTTCAGAAGGTATTAACTAGTGCACTTGTATTGGCAGTGCCCACAAATGATGAGAATTTTGTGGTGTATAGTGATTCGTCTAAAAACATATTAGGTTGTGCGGTGATGCAAAACAACCATGTCATAGTCTATGCCTCTCAACAGCTAAAAGCCCATGAGTGGAACTATCCAACTCACGACTTGGAACTAGTAGCAGTAGTGTTTGCACTGAAATTTTGGAGGCATTATTTGTACGGGGTTGTTGTGAATTTCCACAAGCGTACTGTTTATCACCGTAATACTAACGGGTGTCGAACCTCAAGGATGGTTGTGAAATTAGGTTGCTAACTTAAATTATTTTGTGCTAAAATTGGATGGATTAAAGCTATGGCCATAAATCAAACTCGATGAATGACTAAGTTACAGGACTAATTATGGATTGAATTGAGCGAGACAAAACAAACATGAATAAAGATGATAATTCGAACTCAGATGCAGCCACTCGACCACCATAAATCAAAATATCAACCCAAACTCAGCAAACCTTGATTATGCAAACTGAATAACCCAAACATCAAATTCATGAAGCTAAAATCTGGATTATGCAAACTGAATAAGCAAGAAAACAGTTGGAAAAACAACACTCAGAAAGAACACCCCCAAGCTTTAAATCGAAATGATGGCCCCGAAACAACAGCATCAACTAGAATTTTAACCAAAAAAAAAATCAAACTCATTAATAATCCTCCAAGGTGCAGAACCAAGCGCAGGAACTAAGAATCAAAATAGAACTCCTGACTAACAATCGAACTAGAACTTGAACAGAAGCCAAGCATAGGAACTTGAACAAGAATAGAACATAGGGAAAGGGGCGCAGAACCGTAAACAGAGCAACAACAGGACCTCAAACCGGGATCTCAACCATCCTCAAATCGAGTCCTACTCTTGAAGTTTCACACAATCCTTGCAAATGCAACTCGGAATTGGCAAATTCAAACCAAATTACATGAATTCGAAGGCTAAACATGAATCTGAAAATCGAAATCGAAAACGAGAAAACGAAACCCTAAAATACCAAACTCCAATTAAACCTTAAAATCTTAACCATCAAACCTCCATTTGAAGCCCGCCTAGAACCGATTCTCCTCCCCCATCGATTTCCTTCATTCACACTTGTAACCGATGCATTGAATGTTGATAATTGAAGGAGGAGAGAGAACAAGGGAGTAATGGCCATGGCGTGGAAGAAGAACATGAAGAGGCTCTGTTTGTGGCTGAGGTGGACGGTTTTGATGGTGATGACGATGCTGCTATCGTGGGGAGTGGTGAGGATTCGAAGAGAGAGAAAGAAGAGAGGATGAGGAAGAGATATATGGAGATGGCGAGGAGCAGGGGATGGTTGAGTTTCTGGTTTTGGGGGTCTGGGTTTCGGGTTTTCAACACCGAGAAGAGGAGAGAGAATGACAGTTAGGGGGAAGAAGTCATGTGAGGCGCACATGGGGCTGGGTAGATTATTTAGGGGTTTATTATTTTTTTTTCTTTTTTTTGATGGGTTATAAAAGCAACGAGCTAGAGATTTTTGGGTCGGGTTTGAGTCAAGTCGGCCCAACTCTTCATTTTTCAGCATCTCTTCATCTTTTTTGCACTTTTCTCGAATTTATTCAAGAATTAAAGAACTACAAAACAAAAATAAAATCAAATGAAAACCTAAAAATAACAATTATTTCGAGCATAAAACAGGCAGAAAGGTACTGTAAAATTAACACATTTTTGGCGCCAACAAATACCTCCACACCAAAGCTTTGCTCGTCCTCGAGTAAAACAAAACGAATAATCCTAGAAAAAGAAAACATTACAAAATCCTAACTCACTTTCGTAGGAATCACGGTTGCACTTAGCATGTGCAACAAGCCCTTTAAACCCCTAGGTTATCCCTAGTGGACGAGGAATGTCTCGTGAGGGTTTACAGAAGATATACCCACAAAATCTTTAAAAGAAAACATAAACAGAAACTCGAAAATCTTTTTAGTTTTTTTTTTCTTTTTTTTTCAAAAAAAATATGTACAAAACTGGGAAAGATATATACACATTCTAATCACCCATGTAGCAAAGATATTGGCTCGCATATAAACAAAGTGTACTCATCAAGGCTCTCTACCCCATGAATGACATCAAAGCACTAACTTTTCACCCAACTGCGCATTAAGACTTTGAATCCATCTCAGTGCTCGCGTGCAAGTGCATCATCATCTTAGGGCTTAGGCTTACCAAAATCAAACTCAACCCCACTCGACTGACACAAATTACATTATTGAATTATCAACATAGTAAGCAAGTTTTCCAATAGCAGTATTCCCCCAAAGGGTAACACCCAGTAGCGTATGCTTCAAAGGGGATACTTGTCATTTCCAAATTTCATTCATTTTTCTTCCTGTTGTTTTCCCTTTTTTTTCTCATTTTCATTTCATTTTTTATCATGTTTTTCTCTCTCTCTCTTTTTTTTTGTTTCAATAAAAACCAAAGTAATTGTGTCAAAAATCAGTGGGAGAGCCAATCATGGAAAACTAAGATCTTAAGTGTTGATGGTTTTTGAGGGGGAACGGAAAATTAAATTAAAGAAAAAGGAAAATGATACCTCAAATACTCTCGATTGTCAGTCGTAGTACTTAAGGGTCGATTCACAGGGAAAACGTGAAATTAATGGTCATTTAAAACAAAATGCTTAAACTAATTAACTAACCTAAGTGAAATTATTTAAGGCAATCTAAACTATTTCAACCAAACTCATCTAATCCTAATTCATTAAACATTAAAACAAACTAATTTACTAAATCGACTAAACCTAAACTAATACTTATATTAATTGACCAATTAAACCAAACTAAACAACTAAACTTGAAATTAACCAATTAAAAACTAATAACCTAATTATTTGTTATTCCATAATCAAATTCAAGGCAGATTTATCAAACTAATTAACAGTAGGGGAGGGGGAACGAAACCAAAGCAAACTAAAATGATGAACTGGAAAATTGAAGAACAAGAGCAGAACTAGCAATTCAGGGAAGGGGACGAATTGAATCAACAGAAGCAGTAGCATGGGGAAGGGGAAACAGAACCGAAACAGAATGAAGGCAGCAGGACGAACCAAAGCAGAATGAAAGATGAGAAATTGAACCAAGGCAGAACGGGAAACTCACATAGGTTCGGTGAATCTAGAACACAACCCACTGAATCCAAACGCACCCATTCGAGCCATCCAGAAACAGGGGAGAGGGAAATCGAGCAATATTGAACAAACCAGAAATGAGGGAGGGGGAATTCGAATGAAATTGAACGAATAGACCCAATTCTTGCTTAATCATACCGAATTAAATGCTGAAATTGTACCTAAGAACGAAAATCCAAATCGAAACAACCCTTATCTGAAAATCGAAATAAAAATTCGAACCCTAATTGCTGAAATTCGAAAACAAGAGAACGAAATTGAAAAACACGAATCGAAATTGACATTACCAGTGAAATTGAACGAAATTAAACAAAATTAAACCTAATCTATTCCTAATTTCTAACCCTAATTTACCTAAAACTCCAACTTCCTTTCAATGGCGTCGCCATCCCCCTCTTATACTCGAACCTTCTTCAACCTTGACCGTCAATCGCATGGGTGTCGTGGATGGAAGAGATGGAAGCCAGCGAAGATGGGTACGTGGTGGTAGCAGCGTGGTTGACGGTAGTGGGATAGGTTGGTGGGTTTCGGTTTTTGGGAAAACCGTGGGTAGAGGGTGTGGGTGTGCTGGAAGAGAGAGAGATGACACGGTAGAGAGAGATAGGAACGAAATGGACATGGCGATGAGGAGGGTTCTGGGTTCGGGGTCAGGGGAATGGGGTCGAAGGAGAAGAAGGCAGGTCGGGGAGAGAGAGAGCGAATAAGAGAGAGAAAGTCAGGAGGGGGTGCTTTAAGTGGAACCGGTCCAGCTGAACCGGCCGGTCCGGTTCACTGGACGGGTCTGGTTTTAATTTTTTTTCTTCTTCTTTCTTTGGCCGGTTTTTATCAATTTTTGGCCTAATTCTTCAACCTCCGACAATTCTTCTATTTTTCTCGCTTTTTCCACCATTTAAGACCATTTTTCGCATTTATTCAAAATCTGCAAAATAAAATAAGATCAATTAAAAACCTTAAAAATATTATTAAAATGAGCCTAAAATTGGTGAAAAAGTACCTTAAAAATATCACATTTTTGGCTCAAACAAATACTCCCACACCAAGATTTTGCTCGTCCTCGAGTAAAATAACTAAACTAACTAAAAGAAAATGAAAAATAAGGAAAAGAAAATCCTAACTCACTGTCGTAGGAATCACGATTGCATTTAGCGTATGTAACAAGCCCTTTAAACCCCTTGGACTCCCAAGTGGACGAGTGAGGTCTCGTGAGGGTTTCAAAGTGAAAATACCCACAAAATTATTCAAAAATAAAAGAAAATCTTTTTGGGTTTTCTCAAAACTAATATGTACAAAACACAGGAAACATATGCACAAATCCTAATCAGCTAAATCACCCATGTACTCAGTTATTAACCTGTATATACATAGAATGTACATCAAAGCCTTCTACCTCTAAATGACATCAAAACACTGATTTCTCACCCCATTGAACATCCAGATTTTGAATCCATTCCGGTGTTTGTGTGCAAGTGTATCATCATCTCAGGACTCAGATTTACCAGAACAGACTCGATCCCACTTAGCCAACACAACTACATTATTCTTATACTGACTTTGGAAGCAAGCTTTTCTAGTAGCAATATCGCCTCAAAGGGTAACACCCAGTAGCACGTGCCTCAAAGGGTCCCAGTGGCGCATGCCTCAAAGGGATACTTGTCATTCCAATTTTTATTCTTTTTCTTTATTTATCATACAATTTTTTTTCCATTTTTTTTTTCAAAGTGATCATGTCTCAAGCTAGTGGGAGAATCATTCATGGAAACCTAAAACCTAAAGACAATGATGAAAGGATAACAAGGACTGGATAACACAACCTATAATGAACAACTGGGGTTTAGCATAAGAGCTTAGAATATCACATTCGAAATTAAAGACTTATCACGCACATCCTATTTATATACAAACTAACAACTAAAGCACAGGGGATTCAAACTAATCAGAAAATAGTACAAATGTCCCCAAAAACAACAAAAATAATAAAAAAATTTCAAAAAAAAATGGCACCTCACTCCCACACCAAAACTTCACAATGTCCTCATTGGGAGAATTAAGGCACTAAAAAGCAAACACATAAACTATACAATCGTAAAAACCTAGAATATATACAACTAGAACACCACCAAAAACGTAAAACCAAAAAGCAAAATAAAACCAAAATGAAAATGAAAAACAAAACTAAAATAAAAGAAACACACAAAAATGAAAAACAAACCACAACCCTAAAAACTAAAGAAAAGAAAACAAAAATCAAAACAAAACCAACACACACATATATTTACAAAAGCAAAACTAAACAAAAATCAAAGACCTACTAAATTGCAAACTAAACAAAAAGAAATCTAAAACAAAATAAAGGAAAAGAAAAACAAAAATGAAACAAAAAGGAAAATAAGATGAAAAAGGAAAACAAAATGAAAGTCAAATGAAATAAACAAAATAATAAAAATAAAATAAACAAAAAATGAAATAAAAAGGAAAATCCTAATATATACAACTAAATACAACAAGAAATAAAAGAAATAAAAGAAAAGAAGAGTGGAACGATCATACCAGGTTGGATACAGGTTGTACCCAAACTATAAAGTGTATGGAGCATCAGCCACTCCATATTAAGCTAAAAAAGTGCTATTCAAATCAAAACACATTAGAGCACGCAACAGCTTATCAAATTCAGAAGCCCAACTCTCAATAGCATAGGAACTATGAATCACAGGGAGTTGGAACCAGATTGAGTACATTCATCTAGTCAGGAAAGCACAGGTAAGGGCCTGTTTCAATTTATCGAACAGTTGGGCCCACTCAGGAATGAAGTGAATATACTCACAAACAGCCAGAAGTGAGGTCATAGGCCTAGAAACTATGTCAGCATGAACGAGCAATTTAGGCCAAGCAAAGGGGTCAAAATCCACAAGTCCTTTAAGTTCAATATGCATATGAGTCTGGTCTAAAGTGAAATCGTCAGTGGTAATCATCTCAGACTCAACAGATTTAGACTTGCTAGATTCAAAAAGGAAGTCACTCTGGTTGGAATTAAAAGAAAATGACTCATAATCAGCACGAAAACCATCATTAGAACTTCCATGGATACCAAACTCACTAGAAAAAGATTCATACTCTACAGGTAGAATATTATCATCAAATTCAAATATAGTGAGTTCCGGTATCTCATCATGCATTACAAAGTCATCCTTGAGTCTATCTGTTATCATGACGAGTCTGGTCTAAACAAGGAATATCAAACACAAAAGTCTCAGACTCGACAAAAGTAAACTCGGGAGGGTCCAAAGATGCAAAAACAGAGGGAGAACTGCAATATTGAAGAAGGAGGTCAGTTTGGACAAGATCGACAGAAAATGATTCATATTCAGCACGAAAATCCGCCTTCCGACTCATTTTAACATCGAACCCACAAAAAGATTCATATTCGATTTGCAAAATATTATCATCTGATTCAATTAGAAGGTCATGCATGATGGGATCAAAAGAGAATGATTCATATTCAAAATGAGAATCCACATCAAAACCTTCAGTAACATCAAGCTCATATGAAAAAGATTCATATCCTGCAGAAAGAATATCATCAAAGTCAAACATAGCGGGTGCAGTCACAATCACCTCTTCATGCAACTCCTGTGAAACATCTTTCGATTCATCCAAATCATGAAACTCAAGTGCAGGTATGATGCTAATTTCTAACTCACTATCAAAATCAGATTGTTTATTAGTGACATTTTCAAGTGAGCTAGTGCAGGGTGCAAGATCTGATGATAGAGACTTAGTGAGGTCACCTTCTTGTTCTAAACTAGGTAAAAGCATGTTTTCATTCAAATCAGGCCTAGCACAATAAGAAGGTTCAAAATCATCAAAGAGACTAACTCCTGATTTAGGAGATCCTAAACAAGAGTCAGATTCATTACAATTCTCCCTACTTTGATTAAAACATTGAGAATATTCAGCAATTCTCAATTTCATGGTCTCTATAAATTGATCAGTCATATTATCCATTTTGATCATTTGATCAGTCATATCATCAATTTTCTTTTCAAGTCTTGCACAGGTAGCACGATAAGGACACGTAGAAACATCATGAGAAGGAGATTCACAATAATCACACAGCATAGGAGAATAAGATGGGTCAGATGAGTTTAGAAAATGATCTGGGGGGAAAGGATTAGCATAAAAAGCATACTCATCAGAAGTTGGGTTTCCAGAAAACGGATTAGCTTGTTCAAACTCGTAAGTTTCCCAACCTAAATTTTCAAAGAAATCCCAAACTTCATCTTGAGTTTTAGATAACAATCCTACCAAACCCCCTGGGCACATGGACTCAACATGACCTTTAAATTCAGAATTTAGACCCAAAATAATGACCTCACAGATTTCCCATTTTTGAAACGTTTGAGGCAATTGAGCACGATAATCATTAAGTCGCGATAAATAGCTCCAAAAGGGTTCATGCTTATATTGTGGGAAACTGAAAACTGGCATTTTGAAAATTTTTAAAGTTTTTGAAGTTTTTTCAATTTTTTTTTGGATTTTAGGTTTTTCACTTTTTTTTTGGTTTGTTTTTGAAATTTCTAATTTTTTGTGGTTTTTGGAATTTTCTAATGCTTTTGAATTTTAAGCATTTTTCATTTTTTTGGATTTTTGAAGGTTTTTCAAATGTTTTTGGATTTTTGGTTTTTTTTTTTCAAATGTTTTTGGATTTTTTTTTTGGTTTTTTCAAAAACGAAAAATGATACCAAAATGAGAATTTGAAAATCGATTCGAAACTTAAAGTTACGAAATGACTAACAAGAACTCATTAAGCAATTAAACAAAATAAAAACGAAACTAAACAAATACGAAGCAACTAAAATATGACCAAATTTCACCGTCTTCTCCGGCAACGGCGCCAAAATTGTTGATGGTTTTTGAGGGGGAACGGAAAATTAAATTAAAGAAAAAGGAAAATGATACCTCAAATACTCTCGATTGTCAGTCGTAGTACTTAAGGGTTGATTCACAGGGAAAACGTGAAATTAATGGTCATTTAAAACGAAATGCTTAAACTAATTAACTAACCTAAGTGAAATTATTTAAGGCAATCTAAACTATTTCAACCAAACTCATCTAATCCTAATTCATTAAACATTAAAACAAACTAATTTACTAAATCGACTAAACCTAAACTAATACTTATATTAATTGACCAATTAAACCAAACTAAACAACTAAACTTGAAATTAACCAATTAAAAACTAACAACCTAATTATTTGTTATTCCAGAATCAAATTCAAGGCAGATTTATCAAACTAATTAACAGTAGGGGAGGGGGAACGAAACCAAAGCAAACTAAAATGATGAACTGGAAAATTGAAGAACAAGAGCAAAACTAGCAATTCAGGGAAGGGGACGAATTGAATCAACAGAAGCAGTAGCATGGGGAAGGGGAAACAGTACCGAAACAGAATGAAGGCAGCAGGACGAACCAAAGCAGAATGAAAGATGAGAAATTGAACCAAGGCAGAACGGGAAACTCACATAGGTTCGGTGAATCCAGAACACAACCCACTGAATCCAAACGCACCCATTCGAGCCATCCAGAAACAGGGGAGAGGGAAATCAAGCAATATTGAACAAACTAGAAATGAGGGAGGGGGAATTCGAATGAAATTGAACGAATAGACCCAATTCTTGCTTAATCATACCGAATTAAATGCTGAAATTGTACCTAAGAACGAAACTCCAAATCGAAACAACCCTTATCTGAAAATCGAAATCAAAATTCGAACCCTAATTGCTGAAATTCGAAAACAAGAGAACGAAATTGAAAAACACGAATCGAAATTGACATTACCAGCGAAATTGAACGAAATTAAACAAAATTAAACCTAATCTATTCCTAATTTCTAACCCTAATTTACCTAAAACTCCAACTTCCTTTCAATGGCGTCGCCATCCCCCTCTTATACTCGAACCTTCTTTAACCTTGACTGTCGATCGCATGGGTGTTGTGGATGGAAGAGATGGAAGCTGGCGAAGATGGGTACGTGGTGGTAGCAGCGTGGTTGACGGTAGTGGGATAGGTTGGTGGGTTTCGGTTTTGGGGAAAACCGTGGGTAGAGGGTGTGGGTGTGCTGGAAGAGAGAGAGATGACACGGTAGAGAGAGATAGGAACGAAATGGACATGGCGATGAGGAGGGTTCTGGGTTCGGGGTCAGGGGAATGGGGTCGAAGGAGAAGAAGGCAGGTCGGGGAGAGAGAGAGCGAATAAGAGAGAGAAAGTCAGGAGGGGGTGTTTTAAGTGGAACCGGTCCAGCTGAACCGGCCGGTCCGATTCACTAGACCGGTCTGGTTTTAATTTTTTTTTTCTTCTTTCTTTGGCCGGTTTTTATCGATTTTTGGCCCAATTCTTCAACCTCCGACAATTCTTCTATTTTTCTTGCTTTTTCCACCATTTAAGCCCAATTTTTGCATTTATTCAAAATCTGCAAAATAAAATAAGCTCAATTAAAAACTTTAAAAATATTATTAAAACGAGTCTAAAATTGGTGAAAAAGTACCTTAAAAATATCACATTTTTGGCTCAAACGTTAAGAAAATGAGGATGATATAAACAGGGATTGGATTACACACCGATAATGAATAATTAAGGTTAGAATTAGGGCTTAGAATGACTCACCGAGGATGAAGACCTAACATGCACATCATGCGTATATACAAGCTAACAGTCAAAGTACAGGAAATTTAAACTGATCAGAATAGTACTAAACTTCCCCAAAAACAAAACAAAATTCTTTTTTAGACTTTTCAAAATTTTTTAGATTTTGTTCAAATTTTTTTTCAAAATTGGCAATGTTACAAATTTGCAATGTTTCCCCACCCCCACACCTAAATCTCACAATGTCCTCATTGGGAGTGAAAAGAAACAAATAAAAGAAAAAAAACTAAAAAGAAAAACGAATATACAAAAAGAAGACTAAGACTCAAAAACAAAGAAAAATGACATGACTTGAAAACTCAAAAATAAAACAATAAACACAAAACAAAGCAACAAATATATGAAAACGAAAATAAAATAAAAAAAGGAGATAAAGAGGACCGTTTATACG
>JACYFF010031957.1:91409950-91494957 GCA_017589665.1 Selenicereus undatus
TGTGCCAAAGCGGACAATATCAGCCAGCGGGGTCCCGGACTGTTACAATTTACAAGAGTTGTACCTAATTCATAGTGATAATTGATACTCATGAACTTTTATCATCGTAACATGCTACTTTCAACCCAAAACCCAAAAAAAAAAACTTTCGAAAAGACAAAGTATTACTTTCATAACTTGAACATAAGCTTCACCGGTATGTGCTTAATAACATGTTCCAAGTTAGGTACGTAGTATCCAAATACAAAATTGTCAAAATGAGCTCCACATTCATTACCACAAATTAACATCATAAACATCAAATTCCAAAACCACCACAAATTGGATTTATGTTCATCTTCTATAACAAACGTAGAACATGACATCCACACCCTAAATACCACAAACTATAGTTCATGTTCACCTTATAATTTAAAATGACAATTGAGAACATAAAGGTGACATCCACAACAAAGTAATTATTGCATCTCAACCCATGAATGGTGGATGAATATTGTTGAGAATCCAATCCTTCTTCCACTCCTCCGGGCATTGCTAAAAGATGGGAAGAAAACTTGAGTCACATGCCAACTTATTAATCGCCTTCATTGCTTCATCTTTGGTAAGACCAGGGATGTTCATCACTTCTTGAAACAAGCACTTTTTTTTATCATCAAGCTTCATTTCACGATTCATAAGTGCTTGCTTATGTTGTTGAGTAGTGCATAAAGCACTCGCAATGTTCGAAAGATGAGAATTCATGTCATTCATGAAACCAGTCAAGTTAGAAGAAACTTTATTAAAAGTTGAAGTTAAGTCCACAATCTCACTCTGTGATACCTTCTTCTTTCCTTTGCCCTTTGGATTTGGTTCTTTTCTTGCCTTCTTTGAATTTTTTAGAGTTGCTCGAATCGATTGAAATGATTCACCTTCGTCCTCTTCCTCATCATTTTCTTCATCCTTGTCCAATTCAATGGTCTCATTTTGTAGGCCATTCACAGCTTCTTCAAAGTTCTTTGATGCAGCTTCAGTCGCTCTATCGGGACCAAATACCTTGTCCAATTCATCAAGGTAGGGAAAAGGCACTCCCCATAATCCTTTGGCATTTTTAAATTTCTACAAAATAATTATACAACTCACAAATGACAAAGTACATATCAAAGTAATAGTAAAAGACAACCAATATAACGAAGCTAACACACACTCTCTCTCTAGCTGCTCTCTGTTCTCTGTCCCGCTGATCATAGACCGTAGCTCAGAACGGTCAGTTGGGGGCCTCGGTAGCAGCCCGACAGTCGTTGGTCTCGCCGGCGACTCGAAGTCGACTAGGGTACCAGAGTAGTCAGTTTTCGGGGCCCTGAGTTCCCTAAGTCCCAGCACGTCGGCTACTTGCCACACCAGCAACCTGATTCTAGGGGGCTCCTTGGGTCCGCTTCCCCCTCAAGCTGCCATTGAGCCTCTTTGCCATTGTTGACACAAGGTCTTCGTCACCACTGAACTCGCAGAAAGTCGACCAGCAACCCAGGTTTCGACTCTCTCACGCTGCCCCTCGATAGGATCTTCGATCTCCTGTGTTTTAGAAGTGCAATTGGATTTCACAAGGAGGCGATTTCTTTGTGAAAGTCTCTCCTGTTTCGTGTTTCTCGCTATCGGAGGGGCCTGGGGTTTGTCTTCTTTTTCCTGAATTGTGCTTCTTGCTCTGTTTTATCTGGGCCTGAGTTTGTGCTCCTTTCCCTTGTTGTCGTAGAGGCGACTCGTGTGTCAGTTTGGGGTGCCTCGGGTTCTTCGAGTTTTTAGAGGATTGTGAGAATTTGGGGTGGTTTCTATTTGTGATTCGTACACTCCGGGGCATTTCTTGTTGTAGAAGAGGGCGCTTGTTCCTCTTGACCGTTTTACGGTTTATTTGTTTTGGGTACTGCGCTTTGAGCTTTGGGTCAGTGCGTTCGAGTGTTTTCAGTTTGGAATTTTGCTAGCTTGTTCTGCTAGTTTGTGGGTCAGGGTGTTGATTTGAGGTTTTGGTCCTTTGCTAAACTGGTCTTGGGGGTGGGAATTCAGGCTTCTGGTTTTCGAAGGTTCAGAGTCAATGTCCAGAGTTTTGAATTGAATACTGAGGTGCAGTTGGAGGGTGGTGTTTTGGGTGGCTGCTTGTGTTCTTTCTTGTCTTTTTTAACTCTCCTCTAATCAGTCTGTGCCTTAATCCTCCTTCTATCACAGACTCAGCTCATTTCCTCTACCTCTCTCTCTCGCTCTCTCGCTTTATCTACCTGTGTGTTTTTTACTGTTTCACCCGCGCTTGGCTCGGCTGTTCATGTTTTACTTCCGCTGTTTCCGATTGTAGCTTATTACAAGTGTTTTGATCTTAGTCTCTGTGTTATGCTTTGTTTCTTGTGAAAGAAGTTCGATTTTCCCCTTCTATTTTTCCCTGTGTTTTGGCCTTTCGATTAACCAGTTTGTTTGTGTATTGTGCATTCCTTGTTGCGCTGTGATTTTTTTCATCGACTCACGGAGCCTCAGTTGATTACTGCTTTCGTGCAAGTCTCTGTCTGCAGTGGTTGGTAGCTATTTTGGTTTTAGTGATTAACTTGTTTTAGTGATTAAGGTTTTTAATTTGTTTTTTAGGGATTTTCTATTTCTGGTGGTGTTTTTATTATTATTATTTTTATTTTTATTTTTATTTTTTTTATTTTTTTGAGTAGGCTCCGGGAGCTTGTGGCTTCTAGGAGTAGTTTGCTCTGGTCGCTTGTTTACTTTGGGTTGCTATTGTTTACTCTGTTTCTCGTACCACTTGTTCCTCTTACCACTTGCCCCTGTGTTGCTTTGTTTGGCGGGCTTCTTGTGGGCCTTTTAGGCTGCTAGCCTCCTTGAGGTCTGTTCTAGCTTCTGTAGTGTGGGTTGGTTTTAGTTTTTACAGTGGTCGGTAGCTGGTTGTAGTTTGTTATAGTGTATTTAAGTTTTGTGTGTCCGTTTGTAGGGTTATTAGCTGTCCTGTAGTTGGTTTACGTCTACCATAGTTTGTGTTTTAGTTGTAGTGATCGTTGGTTGGTCATAGTTTGTTATAGCTTGTATAGCGTGTTTTAATTCGTCTCAGCCTGCTTTAGTTTGGGTATAGTTTTGGTTTTAGTTTGTAGTGCGTCTGTGGCGAGTTATGTAGCTATTTCAGCCTGTCCTCCGAGGTGCGTGGGGTTAGGAGAGGGTTAGGGCTGTGAAAGGTTCGCTTGGCGTCCTGGAATATTGGGTCCCTCACGGGTAAGTTGATAGAATTAGTTAAGTCTCTATGTAGGCGTAGGATTAGTATAGCGTGTGTCCAAGAGACGAAGTGGGTGGGGGCGAAAGCTAGAGAGATTGATGGGTATAGGCTTTGGTACTCGGGGTCATCCAAGGCGAAGAATGGAGTTGGCATCCTGGTTGTGAAGGAGTTGGCGGACCAGGTGATCGAAGTGAGGCGAAAGAGCGACCGGATTATGGCAATTAAGGTTTTGGTGGGCTCAGTTTGCGTGAACGTGGTGAGTGTGTATGCGCCCCAGGTAGGCCTGCCGGAGGAGACTAAGAAGCTCTTCTGGGAGGACCTAGATGAGGTCACCCAAGAGGTACCTCAGAGCGAGAAATTGTTCATAGGAGGAGACTTTAATGGTCATATTGGCGCGGAGGTAGCGGGATATGATGGGGTCCACGGGGGGTTCGGTTTCGACGAGCAAAATGCGGGAGGGGTCTCTGTGCTGGACTTTGCGGTGGCCTTTGATTTGATGGTAGCCAACTCCTTCTTCAAGAAGAAGGAGGCCCACTTAGTGACCTTCAAGAACAGCTCTTGCAAGACCCAGATTGACTACTTCCTAACGAGGAAGGAAAATCGGGGATCATGTAAGGACTACAAAGTGATTCCCAGCGACTTGCTGGGAACTCAACACAGGTTGTTGGTTTTAGATGCAGAGTTCAAGTATCCTAAGCAGTTAAAGAGGAGAGCTGGAGAACCTAGAATTCGGTGATGGACCCTCACGAAGGAGAAGGCGGGGTTAATAGTAGAAAGATGAGCCGAGGAGAGAGCTTGGATGAGGGCAGAAGACGCTGAATCGATGTGGGATGCTGTGGCGGACTGCATCCGAAGGTCGACTAAGGAAACCCTAGGTGTTTCCAGGGGAGGCGGCAACAGGATGGAGGGCGCCTGGTGGCGGAACGACGAGGTAAAGAAGAAAGTCGAAGCCAAAAGAGAGGCTTTTACGGAGTTCACAAGCAGCAGTTCGGAGGAAGAGAGGGAGCGTAAGAAGATTGGATACAAGGCGGCAAAGAAGGTAGCCGGAAGGGTGGTGGCAGTAGCAAAGAAGGTAGCCAGAAGGGTGGTGGCAGTAGCAAAGAGCCAGGCGTTTAATCGACTATATCATAGATTGGGGACAAAGGAAGGGGAGAAGGAGTTTTTAAACTGGCTAGAGCGAGGGAAAGGAAGATTAGGGATTTGGGAGCGGTAAGGTGTATCAAGGACGAAGAGGGTAAGGTGTTGTCTGCGGATATTGGTATTAAGGAGAGATGGCAAAGGTTCTTTGCTAAACTCCTCAACGGGGAAGGGGGGGAAGACGGCTGTAGTAGGGGCGGAGAGTGTAACGATCAACGTGCGGACGACTTGATTTCAAAGGAGGAGATTAGGGAGGCCATGAAGAAGATGGCGAATGGGAAGGCAGTGGGCCCGGACCAGATACTAGTGGAAGTTTGGAAGTTTATGGGGGAGGTGGGATTAGAGTGGCTCACAGAGCTTTTCAATGTTATTTATAGGTCCGCCAAGATGCCCGGAGAGTGGAGGGCCAGCACAGTCATCCCCGTGTACAAAAACAAAGGGGATATCCAATATTGTAATAACTTTAGGGGCATCAAGCTGCTTAGTCACACTATAAAGTTGTGGGAGAGGGTGATTAAGAGAAGGCTGCGTGCGGAAGTAGAGATTTCAGAGAACCAATTTGGTTTCATGCCAGGCAGGTCGACCGTTGAGGCGATCTACCTCCTCAGAGGGCTCATGGGCTTGTTCAGGGACAGAAAGATGGATCTCCATATGGTGTTCATTGATCTGGAGAAAGCGTACGATAGAGTTCCAAGAGGGGTATTATGGAAGTGTTTGGACGAGAAGAGGGTGTCCCCCGCGTACATTCGTGTTATCAAGGATATGTACGAGAGAGGGCGGACGAGTGTTAGGACTCCGGGAGGGGTCACTGATGACTTTGCGGTTAGTTTGGGCCTGCATCAGGGCTCCTCCTTAAGCCCGTTCCTCTTCGCATTAGTTTTGGATGAACTCACTAGAGGAATCCAAGACGAAGTGCCTTGGTGCATGGTTTTTGCCGATGACATCGTTCTTATCGATGTGACCAGGCAGGGAGTGAATGATATGTTAGAGAGCTGGAGGCTAGGGGCTTTCGGTTGAGTAGATCGAAAACAGAATACCTCCACTGTTGTTTCAGCGGAAGGATAGAAGAGAGGGGAGAAATTGTACTGGATGGGATGGCAATACCGAAGGTCGCTAAATTTAAATATCTAGGCTCGATTTTCCAGCAAAATGGGGACATTGATGAGGATATTAGCCACCGGATTAGAGCGGGCTGGTAAAAGTGAAAATCAGCGTCAGGGGTGCTGTGTGACAAAAGAGTGCCAATGGGATTGAAAGGCAAAGTCTATCGGCTGGTAGTTAGACCGGCTATTCTCTATGGATTGGAGTGCTGGCCTTTGAAAAAGTCGCAGGCACAAAGGTTGATGGTAGCTGAGATGAGAATGATCAGGTGGATGTGTGGTTTTACGAGATTGGACAGAATAAGGAATGGAGTCATCAGGGGCTTAGCCCAAGTGGCCCCCATAGAGGCGAAGATGAGGGAATCGAGGCTCAGATGATTCGGCCATGTGAAGAGGAGAAGTGCGGCTGCCCCCGTGCATAGGTGTGAGATGATCAAACCCCCCGGTGGCAAGAGAAGGAGGGGTAGACCGAAGAAGAGCCTAGTAGAAGTGGTTAGGGAGGACCTGAGAGTTGTCGGTCTGACGGATGACATGGCTCAGGATAGGAGGCTGTGGCGAGCCAGGATTAGGGTCGTTGAGTGTAGGGGGCCGGCGTCGTAGGTGGCTGTAGCTTCTACGGCGCGGGGCGGGTAGGCTTTTTGGTGTGCTTGTCTGCAGGTCGTGCTTTTCTGGGTTGTGACGGCATCATGCGCCTATGGCTTGTTGAGGTATGTCTCCGCTCTCCCTTTATTTGCTCTCCGGTACCTTTTCTCTTCCTCTTCCTCTTACTCTGTAAATGGTTTTTGCATTGGTTTTCTCTATAAACCTTTTCACAAAACGGTTTTTTTTGTGGGTCTTATGGAATCAACCTCTCTATGAGTAGAAATACCGGTAGAGGTAAGGTTGCCTACAGCTAGATCTCCCCAGACCCCGCGAAAGCGGGACCCACACTGGGAGCTTGTTGTTGTTGTTGTTGTTGTTGTAGTAAAAGACAACCAATATGAGACCAATTAGTAGAAATGGTAGGGCATTTAGCTTAGAAAAGTCTTCATACGATTCCCTTTCACACTTGATAATCTTTGTTGTATCATCACAACTGAAGCTGGAGGTGCGAAGCATCTCAGTTATCACATTATACTTGTCTCTAAACCACTTGGTCTTTGAATCAATGTGAGGATATGCCTTTAGGCTACAACTAGGAAATTTCTCATTTAGCATACTTTCCAACTTCACTAAAAACCCACCTTTGAAATTTCCCTCGATCTTCCAAAGAGGATCGGCACTTAACTCCAACAAGCCATGAACAAGAGCCCATTCCTCATCCCTTGTCCAAAAGCGCTTATTTTTTCCTCTTCAACTTTGAGAGCCTTGGCTAATATCCATCTTGCTTCCACCTTGGCTTATATCCATCTTGCTTCCACCTTGACTTTGGCTATCCATCCTATGTAATAGAGAAACATAACAATTCACCGGTAACTTTATGATGTTACGCCATAAAAAGTACAATATTACAACTTATAACATCACACATCAAAACAAACACAACCAATTCCATTAAACATCGTTCATAAAAACACAACAAACCATCTCAACAAAGCATCATACACCACAACAAATACAACAAATGATTACTAGTC
The DNA here is from genome assembly GCA_017589665.1 of Selenicereus undatus. Lineage (NCBI taxonomy): Eukaryota > Viridiplantae > Streptophyta > Magnoliopsida > Caryophyllales > Cactaceae > Selenicereus > Selenicereus undatus. The sequence continues at coordinate 91,417,030 of JACYFF010031957.1, forward strand.
ATTGGTGCTATATAAGCATCATCCATTCCTATTTGACCTAACTTGCCAATTATTAAACATTGTCTGGGCAAATGTATTTCGAAAAGTAGTCCAAGCATCAAATGACTCAATGTGCGTGATGTATTCAACTTCGTCATCTGTATCCTCATCATCATCTTCACCATTATCTCCATCCTCTTCATCTTCATCCCCATAATCCTCAGGCACCACATGATCAGTTGGCATATATTTTTGAATTAGATTATGCAATAGAACACATACTAATACAATACGACCCTGGGTGCATATTGGAAAAAATGAAGCACATCTAAGAATGGCCCATATTCCTTTGAATAATCCGAAGCATCGCTTTATTATATTCCTAGCTTTAGAATGTTTCATATTGAAATACTCTTCTGCGCTTACTGGTTGTCGGTCACCCCACTTTCTCAAGTGGTATCAATGACCTCTATATGGTGCAAGAAATCCCTCACAATTAGTATGTCCGGCATCTACCAAATAATATGAACCTTGACAAATCACAAACCAAGAGTTACTTATGAATTCAAGGAGAAAATGGTTATTAAATTCTCATATGCCCTAAATTATTACCTTGAGGAACCTTTAAACCATTCGGCCTAGAAATTGCATCTCGAAGGACACGACCATCATGTGTGGATCCTTCCTAACCCGATAGTACATATGTGAATTCCATATTAGGTGTACATGCACCAAGTAGATTCATGGCAATAGTACCTTTCTTGGTCCTATAATTTGGTTTATCTTGGTTAGGAACATGAGCACTAATGTAAGTACCATCTAAGGCACCTAGGCAATTCTACAAAGTAAAGTAACATCAATTAATATTCTTATTAACATTATTATTAAGTTTATTATGAAAAAATGAAGTAGTTTGGCATTACCTTAAAATATTTCCATTGATTGTCTTCGCAGTCCTCCATAATGGGTGTAGGCTTTTTGCGCAAGTGCTTATGCAATTTTAGAACCGCAAGAAGACAACGATGAAAATTTCTACTATCAGTTTCTCCACTTCGAACAAAATATTTCCCAACTATCCTATTTTTGAATTTATGAGACAATGTATATAAAACCATTTCCACTATTTCTTCTAAGGACATATTTCTACTTCCAGTCAAGCCCCCAATATCTCTAACCATCTCACAAAGAATATAAAAAATGTGCCTATTCATACGAAGTTCACTTCTACAACCAACATCACTCTCTGTAATTAGTGCATTCAAATTGTTCGACCTACGACGTTTTTTGTCCCCCTTTGTATATTTCAATCGTTGTGCCTTGTGAATAAGCTCACCCATCATAGACCATATAAAAATTAGCGACATCAGGACATTTAAAACAACCACAATTGTAATGAGCAATTCCAGTTGCATCTTCTTCCTCTTCCTTATAAGTAAGAGCTGATGAGATGGAGGCATTTCTGTCCAAATCATAAAGTAATATCACTATTTTGAACTTTAAGTTTCACTCAAATTATAATCTAAGCTAAGCTAATTTCACCTTGTAACACATATGAGCATGAACATATGAAATAATGATATTAAATAGAAGCTAGCCAACATTCAAGCTAGAAAACCAATGGAAACAAAATGTTATGTAATCCTTTTTGTTATTGTAATCTGCCATTCAACCTAGCCATCATTCAAGCTATCTATCACACCAAATTGTTACAAACTTCTTGAGGAGTTGTAATATGTCAGGTGCAAAATAGCATGATAACATCCATCAACCATGAAAGCATCAACCAGGAAAGCACATTAACCATGAAAATAGCATCAATCATGAGCATTAACCAGTCGACCAAACACCTAAGGCTACCCAAAATTTCGAAAATATGGGGAGGGGGAAACAAATCTGGCATTTTTAGGGATGGAGAGGACCGAATTTCTGGGGGAAGGGAACACATGAACGAACCGAACTCATGGGGGAGCAAACCAGCAAAACGAACTGAAATTATGGGGGAGGGGAAGCAGATCGAAAATTTCCAGCCATGGCAGGTTCGAAATCTCATGCGAATTTGACATGGGAGGCGAGTTTAGAACGAATTCTCACAGGGGAATCTAGAACGAAAGCAAAACGAACCTGGCTAGAGGTCGCTACTGTTGTCGCCGGTGTGAGGTGGAGGTTTCTGGCGTCCTGTTGTCGCCAACTATTGGTGGATCTCTTCGCCTTGCTTCTCTCTCTCTCTCTCTCTCTCTCTCTAGGGTTTGGAGGTGCCTCTTGATTCCCCTCAGGTATGGGACCTGAAACCTCTCCTAAACTGGGGGGAATCAAGTTGCTGAAAAATGATTGGGGGGGGGGGTTTGATACCTAAAGGAATCAAGTCCCATACCCTTATTTTCCAAACCAAACAATAGGTATGGGAACTTGATACCTAAAGGTATAAAATCCCATTCCTTTTTTCCCAACCAAACAGGCCCTAATTTTCTATTCTTTTTTTTGCTCTCTATCCTATCTGGAAGTGTTTTCCACGTTGTAATCGGTGGCAAATCTCTTTTATTTTGTTTTCTTAAATTGGTTACATTAAATGATATTATTGTTTTCTCTTAATAAAATTTCAATGCTTTTTATTATAAAAGTTAGATTCCGTCCATAGCATTTTATCTCTTGCTTTTGTCCAAGTTATTTCTAGCGAATTATGCAACCTTTACATTGCTTGTCGATTAGTATTGTTATGATGTTTTTATCATGCGAATTTATCTATCTTTATCTTTTGGCTTTGTTGGTTTTGATTGGAAATTATTCAACAATGAAAATTCATATTACTTAATCATGATAATAGTTTTTTCCCCGATTTGGATCTACTGTATCACACAAGTACTTATTTTAGGAAGTTATACTACAACTTGCTAACATTTGGAAAAAATGCATTGCAATTGATGGATGTAGTTTGTGACCGGTTGAAAGTTCGCTTGCAAATAGCTTAATTTTAGAAATATGTTTACAAATAGTTTTGTAGAAATATGTATTTATATGATATATTTAGATTTATTCTTATTAGAAATGTTGTATATGTCATGTTGTTTTGGTTAATAAATGAACTTCCTTATTCTATGTTTTGTTTAAAAAACCCTAGCACTAGATTGGATATACAAAAATAATAGACAGAATAAATCATTTGAACTGATATAATATTTTTGGTACATCTAAACTACCAATCTTCCGAATAATACCTTAATCTTCACAATATAAGATACGACTGTCACCAAATTTTTAATTTTTTTTTTCCACCTGAGAATAACGTTCTTAGGCCAATAGGTAAAAATCACAGTACACCAGAATTTCTTTGTTTTCTTTGTTTTGTTTTTCCCTACCGCCAAATTTGACTTAGTAGTTTATGGTGCCTTGTAATTTGGTTCACGCAATGCGCTTAATCATCAACGAATTGCTGGTGGGACTTGTAAGTTATATGTGACTTCATCAAGTCACTGAATGCATGATTGAATTTTCAGCTTATTATCTTATTACATGTTTTGTGTCTGTTTCCCCTCTTTTCTCAATCATCCAACTTACTGCTAGTTCTTGCTTTGTACCAACCTAAAACCAATCTTGCCCTTCTTATATCTACGCAAGATGAGCTCCTCCAACAACCCAAAGAAAAAAGGAACATAGTGGCATTGGAGCTTTATAAGACATGCAAATATGATTTGTCTTGCACAAATTAAATAAAATAAAAAGTCTTGCTCTCTTGAAAAACCTAGCCTCCACCCCTTGTATAAAAGTGGTTGTGTTCGACGATTTTGACAATAATCATCGACAAAGTTGTAAAACTATGTATGGGGGCCGCCGCCTGGCGTGTCTATTATCAAGCTAACTAAACGGAATTTGATAAATCTAAGGCAAGATAAGTACTTCACAATAGGCAAAAGTCTATCTTTCATAAACCTAAATTGAGTGCAGTAAAAATAAAATCCAATGGAAACATAGGAAAATCTTCCCATATCCTCCTTACTTGAAACTGAAAGCTAATTGTACCACAAACAAAAAGAATGCCTGCTGTTAGATGATTCAACCGGGGAACAAAAGGCTCTCTTTGCGATGTTAAGACCCGTTTTCTAGTAATTTTGATCTATATCAGTTCTCCGTTAAATTTTTGTTTCACCTTAGTAAAATTCATCTCTTTATCTATGAGAGGTTTTTGCCCTTTGGTAGGAGTATTATTCTCTCTTCCATGCGACTTGTGACTTTGGTGCAATTGAAGACATGAGATGATTAACTTTCAAATCGTTATAGTGCGGATTGTGAATTCCTCCATCCATAGTAAAGATGTAGAGTCATCAAAGGTTTTCTACTATGAGAAGAATGTCATCGTTTTGGAGTCAAACGTCAATACGATTTATATTAGTTGTTTGAGAGTTAAATTTCATCTAAATGTTTTGGATCTACCGTCATTCATGTATGATTTTCATTGTAAGTGTCGCATGGGCATTTTATTAATGAAATTGTTTTATTTTCAAAAAATAAAATAAAAATTTTAAATATGAATACAAGTTAGTGCACCACTTCACTTGTTGTCAACTGGTGTTAGGATGAAAGTTTATTGTTTGATTTACATGCGTTGTTCAACTGATCAGGGGCCGATTTGTATAAACTTCAATATGATACTGGAGCATGTTGCTTCCAGCTTCTTGTTTGCTGCCATACTCGCGTACATTGTTAATTGGAGTGTATGTATTACACCTCAATAATGACCACATGTGGGTATGTGTGTTGTAATATAAACGTAGAATTTGCTAGACATTGATTTCGTAGAAGGCCTGGAGCGCAAAGTTGCATTGTCAATTAATTTTGAAATGCAGCTCACTCCCGTTGTATGTACGTATGGACAATTAACTTACTACACATTGATTTAATAGTATACGCTACTGACCACAATCGGTGTAGTCAAGGGGTAGAGGGCAAATGAGTTTCCCATGATTTATGCACTTTACAGGACAAACCTGAACATTAGCACCCTCGTGGTTGAGGATTTCTTTCAAGAAATCTCCTTACTTCATAGCATAGTTAAACTTTTTTTTAACGACAATTTTCTTATGTCGAAAACTAAACCTAATAAAATGACACAGCTTGAATGATGGACTCTTTAGAAAAATAATATTGAAAAATACTATTTGGCCCATAGATGAATTGTAATGCTTTCCAGCCTGTGTCCCTCTATCCTAGAGATGGGCAACGGATCAGGTACCCATTGGATTAAGCGGTCGGCCTGTTTAAAATAGGGCTAATAATGGGTTAGGTTAATAATGGACTGGGCTAATATTGGGCAGCCCATTAAAGCCTATTAACGGGCCGGATTGGGCTAGCCCATTAATGGCTCGTATAGTGACCCATTAATTTTTTTAACCTATTTGACACATTAATTTACATGTTTCAATTAGTTAAACTTATTACCAATACTTTGTACATAATAATAATTATTATATACCTTTTTTGGCGTAAGTTTGTTCCGTTTTTAAACAGATGGGTGACTTGACCCAACCCATTTATTAGCTTGGTTGTGTATTTTCTAACTTTGAATTTGCACTAGTTTAGTTTGGTTAGAAAATTACAGAGATTTTAGTTAGAAAACTAACTCACCAAAAATACTCCTTAGTGATAATGGACGGGCCATTGGCGGGCTGCGTTTATATGACCCTTAACCCAGCTCGTCCCATTAACAAATGTGTTGAGCCCAGCACGACCCAGTTAGTTAATGGGCTAACCCAGTCCGGCCTGACCTAGTCCGTTGCCCACCCCTACTCTATTCCAAAATTCGCAAATCAAATAAGAAAACTATGTACTCAGAAGGTCTACTCCGTAAAACATATGACATTGCTCACAAAAAAAGGACAGTTTCCTAGGAGGCGTACTTATTGAACATATGATTAGTAATGCTCAACGAGACTTAGTAAGCTTTCCTATATACATTGTAGTGACCAAAACTATCTGGTAAGTATTCACTCTTAGTGAGCATTATCATATGATCTATTAGACAGACTTCCAATGTCTAATTCTTTTGTCCACCTAAAAAAATAATATAATGCATCGATGAGATCTTAGTAAAGTAGTTAAGATTGAGGTCCTGAATATATTAGGGCTTAGGTTCGATTCATCCCCTCGTCATTATATTGTATTGCCTTCGTCGCTTATTTGACCCTATAAAAAAAAAAGATGACATAACATCTGTATGCAACTTTCTGCAAGAGTAGTTTTTAAAATTTTTTGAAATAACATTATACAAACTAATTGGTATCATAAAACTTCCACACATTTTAATATTAGCTATTTTTATATAATTTTTTTGATCAGTCACTGGTACTCTATGGCTAATAGATTAAAATTAGATGATGTTTTTATACCACTCATATGATGGTTCAAGTTTCACATTTATTCTATTTTAATTATTTTAAATGAAGAAAGTATATCGTCAGAAAGTAGTTGAGGGGGGGGGGGTGAAAACTAGGAAGTCATAGTTCCGGGTTCATAGGTTCACTCCGACAAGCTCCTGGCGATTTGCCAGGTCGGCAAATACTTCCCCTTATGCACACCACAAAAAATAACGTCTAACTGAGCTTTTGTGTCACGCGTAGAGCTCAGGAGTCGAATCCGGCCCTTCAATTAGCCCACCAAGTAAACTTCGCAGGCCTGTGAGCTTGGGCCTTTGCAAAGCCCATGATTGAATATTTGACTGATTTCATTGACCTGTCCTTGATGGGCTTTGGATAGATCACCATAATTCAAAAACCTCGATTAGTCACTCTAAGGCCGACGTAAAATATTGCCCCAACCGAAAACTCCTTTATGACCGGTGGTACACCATGTTGTTTTGCTGTAGACCAAGAAATTGATGTCGGTCAAGGATAGGTCGGATGTAGAGGTGTGTAAGAAAAACCAAAGTCGAAAATCAAACTGAAAAATCGAAAATTCTAATCGAAAAATCGGTTAACCATACACATTTTCCTAGATATTGATGTCGTTATAGGTTAACTGAACTGGAAAAAGATTTCGTCACAGTTTGGACGGTTTAAAAATTCGGTTAACCGAACCAAAGTTAATTTTTTTTTCCAAAAAATTTATTAATAAAAAATGAAAAATTTAGGTTAGAAAGTGTACTTTTTTTATTATTATGAATGGTAACCAGACTTAAATTTTTATTAAAAAATTTTAGACATAAAAAATGAAAACTTTGGGTAAGAAAGTATACTTTTCTATTTATTTGTGAACAGTTAACCGGTAACAGAACCAAAAAATACTTTAATCGAATCAAAAAATTGGTTAACCAACTTTTTTAATTCAGTTACGGTTCGGGTTTTGGACGAACCAAAAATTTCAGTTAACCAAAATTTTCGATTCGATTACTATTCGTAATTTTTTTTAACTGAAAATCCAATTAGTCAAAACTCCGATTATTTGATTTTGCATACTCTTAATCGAATGTAGAGTCGACCAAGTTTAGGTCGAATACAAATTTGTTTCGCGAGAAGTATAGGTGAAGTCAAGTGGGTCAACTTAGGGCGGGGCTATTTCGACTCGGGCTGCTTGTATATTGATCAAATTTAGGCCAATACAAATTCAGTTTGGATGAAGTATAGGTGAACTCAACTTAGGGTGGGGCTATTTCAATTCGGTTTGGTCATGGGAGGGCCAACTTCAATTCAAATATTATTTTAATTCAAGTTCGGATCAGTCTCACATCAGTTAGAAATCATCTTGACATAATTTTGAGCTAATTAAACTTGCAATGGGCTTGTCTCATGTAGCATTTGAAAACGCGTTCAATGCGGCATGCCCCATTTGTTCATTTTTTTGTACTTTTGTATAATTTAAACAGTCATACTTCTATATTGGTTTGATTTTAACATTTTTCTTCACAAATTTTTGGGTAAAACTTCTTATATAAGAGTTATTATGAGACGGACTCCTTTGTAAATGTTTTTGTGACTTTCTAATTTACGAATCACTAATAATTCATGTAAAAGTGACTTCTATTATAAGTCATGTTCGGCAAAATTAGCGGTTCAAGTAGCGGATATCGGTTTAGGTAGCGGATAGCGGTTCAGGTAGCGGATAGCGTTTCTAATTTAGCTGATAGCGGATAGCTGTTTAGAATAGCAGTTGAATAAAATGTGTTAGGTAAATTTAGCTGTTGGATTAGCTGATTAATGTAAATTGACATAAAAGGATACAGATAATTTCCAAAGATAAAATTTCTAAAGGCTAATTTTTGGTAAAAAAATATGAAACGCTACTTTTGAATGTAAAACGTTAATACTATTAGCTTTTCAAAAACGCTACTTAAAACGCTAAACGCTATTTGAAATGCTAGTCAAAACACTATGTTACCGAACACTAAAAATTACATTATGAGTTTATTGATTTAGTCAAAACGTTAAACGCCACCTAAAACGCTCTCACCGAACACGCCCATAGTCATTCCTAAAATGAAAAATTAGCTATCAATAATTTGATAACTAAATATATATATCTTATAATATGTTTTATATGAGATGGTTTTACACACAACTTACTAATTTTTCTTCCACATCTTTAAAAATAAGTAAATAACTTTTTTGGATTTAATCTTTTGCCGAATCTAAATTTGCTTCGAAATTCAAAATAACAATGACCGTCCATGAGTTGAAATAGTTTCCCCGAGATTTGTTCAAACCTTTCTAATTGAGAAAGTTTACCTAAAACAACCTCCAACATTTGTTCACTCAACATTTTTATGCTCATGGTTGTAGAATTGAAAAGGCCATCCATGAGTTGAAATATTCTCATTCAACCGGATTAATCATTTTCAGCAGTTATAATATCTATTGGTTTTGTGGATATTAATGCTTACATTTCAATATTTGCTTTCTTATCGGTGTCATTCGCCATCTTTTCTAAACAAATTGGAAGTGAAAGTTTTTGGCCATCCTCACTAGTGTTTGGTATTGAAGTCGTCCGTAATCCCCTTGTCTTTCTGTTAAGCAACAGAGATCATTATTTATCTTTCATGTAATTCCACTTTAATCTTGCTTTTAAGTAACAAGCAAACGTAATTACTGATATGGAAGATTTAACTAAACACTATGACTATGACATGAGAAATCAGATGACAAAAAAGTATTGCAATTAACCACACTATTATACCTTAAATTAACTACCAACCTATTTTGAACTTGTCCATGTAATTTAGGTAGAAATTAACTCATTAAAGGCAGTGGGTAGTTGCCTAGTAAAAACTCAAAAGGAAAATTGATCTGATCAAGCAACTAGGATTGAGTAGTCTAGAGTTGGGACACAAACTCTCTAAAACCCAAATCGATCAAAGCCCTGAAAACAATTCTCACACACGTGACTTGATAGGGGAAGGAAAGACCTTACCAAGATCTTGCAAATCTATAAAGAACCAGTGAAGATCTTTGAGTTTGAATAAAACTAGGAAATAATTAATATGTAAAAGGATGTAGAATTCTTGTAAAATTTTTCTAAGGGAACCATCTTAAAACCTTACAGGGACAAGCCATGGCTAATATCAAAGGTATGCGAACAATACTTTCACAAGCTCCTTTGTGAGTACTATCCTTACAAAAATTCTTCCTAACTTGAGCGTCAGAGGCTTTTAAAGAGGAGAAACACTCTTTGGCACAGATATCTAGGAGGCTAAGCTCGTAGAGAAGTTCAAAGTTCACAAGATAGAGTAGCCTAATGGGAGCACTAACCCTTAACAGTGCCTTAATGCTTATTTGACTCAAATTTATCTGTAACAATCCCCTTCAGAGGCAATGATATTCAGACACTTTTTCAGCTACCTTAGAGTAAACACCCAAGCCTGATTTAACAAACCACCCCAAAGATCAATAAAATCTTGGGAAGGTGTCTCCACTAGCTTCAGAAGGCACTTTATTGGAAGCAGGGGAACACTAAACATAGATGCAAACTAATGAAACTAGCTAAGGGAGACAAGGAGTTCCTTATTGAATATGTGGAAATATTTAATCATGAGACACTCTTTGTAGAAGACCTTATTCCACATATGGCATTAGTTTCCTTCACTAACAGGTTTAGGTAGAAAGACCTCGGTGAAAAGTTCGCCATGGAATGAACAACCACCTTAGAAGAGGCCCTAAAGATGGTAGAAAGGTACACACAACTAAAGGACATCATGAGAGGGACAAGAACTCCCAAGGATGTGTCGATGTCTAAAAGGGATGAAAAAGGCATGTTAAACAAAACAAAAAGAACAGAAAGAAAGAAAATTTAAGATAAAATCTCTCTTTAACATATCAAGGAGCAAAATCCTACTAGAAATTAGAGGGTAGGCTCCTATTGATGATTCTAAGCCTCTCAAGTAGAGGCCCAATAAGAAGCATAGGTGGTGGGCCTTCCACAAGGATTATAGACATGACATAGAGTACTAATGAGATTTGCATAAAATAGTCTATGGATTGGCGAACACGGGGAAGCTGGACAAGTACCTAATAATACGACAAAGAAGAAAAGAAGACATCTAGATGAACGAAGCTCTAAAGAAGATGACCCTCATATTACACCCCTTAGAGCCCGTATCAGGGGGATCACCCCTGGCTGTGCTGTTAAACATGACCTTCAAAAGTGATATGATAACTATGGATAAGGCAACCTTGAAAGTAAACTAGGAAACAATGAACTCTCTTTCCAAAGGGGTCTATGAAGGTGTCAGGCCTACATCCCAGCCCCATGATTACCCAATGGTCAACAAGTTGACGGTGGCAAACTATAAAATTAGTATGGTACTGGTAGATACTAAGAGCTCCATAAAAGTCATATTCTCGGATTTTTGTCTCAAACTTGGCTTGCAAGAGAAATTTTTGTCCCTAACACCCTTTCCCATCCTACCTTTCACAACCCACAGCACATACACAAAGGGGATGATCAAACTACCTACAAAGGTAAGGATCCAAAAAGGACAGAACCGCCAGATGATGATGAATTACATCATGATGGATGTGCCTTTTGCCTATACCATAATTATAAGACGACAACATCTAAACTCTCTAAGAACAAAACTCTCTACCTATAATCTGAAGATGCAATATCTAGCAGATAATGGCTCTGCAGCAAGAATTATAGGAGATCAAACGAGTGCAAGGTAGTGCCACATAGCCACCTTGAATGCCACAATCTCACACTCAGAATATGTAGTGGGGGAGGCCTTAAAGAGCAATAAAAGACATTCCTAGAAATAACTAGAGGTCAATGTGGTCCTAGTCTTCGAGCTTGACGCCAATGACAACAAGAACCCTAGGCCAGAGCCTAAGGCCCAACTGCGTGAGGTGCCTTTACCCCATGACCAGCCAAGACAATGCAAATTGGAGCAAATATAGAACTAGCTAGCCTTCTAAGAATCACTAACACTGTGCTCAGATAGTATGCAAATGTGTTTTCTTACACAACACTCAGAGTTTGATAAGAAGTGCAGAAGTTGCTGAATATGCAGGATTCTTCAAAGACTGCTACAGTCGTGACTAGTTGGCAAATGTAGTGATGGTAATAAGAAAGCCTAATAGTTCCTCAAGGATGTGTGTGGATTATACAAATCTAATTAAACCCTATTATAAAGTTTGTTTCCCACTTCCCAAACTTGATCAATTGGTGCACTTAACCAGTGGCAATGACTATCTCACTTTCATGGATGTCCACTCTAGTTTCCACCAAATACCAATATATGAGTAAGATTAGGAGCATAAAATCTTCATCACACACCAGGGCCTGTAGTAGTACAAGGTCATGCTATTCAGGTTGAAGAATGCGAGCATTACAAACTAAAGGCTAATCAACAAGCTCTTTAAAGGAAAAATTGGAGGGAACATAAAGGTGTACATTGATTATATGTTTGTGAAGTCTAAGATTTCAGATCACCACCTTTTAGATCTGGAAGAGACTTTCAAACTTTGAGAGGGTATGGTATGAAGCTAGATCCCAAAAGTGTGCTTTTAGGGTATCAGCCAGCATGTTTTTTGTTTCATGATCAATGAAAGCGGGATTAAGGAAAATCCTAAAAAAATTAAAGGTAGTTCTTGGTATGTAGAGCCCCAAGAACTGTGAAAGAGCTTCAAAAGTTGGTAGGTTGCATGGCAACCCTCAGAAGATTTGTTTCAAACTCTACACAAAATTGCATCGCATACTTCAAGTGCCTATGGTCAATCAACGACTTTAGATTGACTGAAGAAGCAGAGGAAGCTATAAGGACCATCACCTCAGGGAACCTACCTCGAAATACGGTTGCCTACGAATGGTCAGGATCATTTGTTAGGTGTTCAAGATTAAATCATATTTTTTTATTTTCAGCAAAATGGCAGATTACAGTAAGAATATAGGTCCAACTGAGTGAACTAGAACTTGGATCTGATCTAGGGGCCAGAGCTTGGTCCAGCTCCCTTGGCTGCGTCCTCGCAGTAACTATTACCTAGCCTAGGAATTTGGCATACTAGTTTTGCTTAGGAACCCAGTCAGGTTCCTAGGCCAAAATTGAGCCTGAGTCCTACTCTAGACAATTTTATTGTTGGAATCTCGAACCAATTTGCCCAATTCAGAAAAAATAAAGTAAAAGGAAAAGAAAAAAAGAATGGTACAAGACTTTAATTAATAGAGTCGCCAGTGACTCTTAGGGAAAACGAACGAGCCAAATATACTGTTCAAAGCGAGCCATAAGTCGTTAGGAACAAATGAATTCGACACCAAATGAGACACCAAAAGGGACAGCTACCTCACTTTAAAAAACATTTTGAAAGGCCCCTAAGTAATCTCTAGTGTGGGGACCATCTTAACAAATGAATTCGACACCAAAAGAGACACCTTAAGGGACAGCTACCTCAATTCCAAAAACACTTTTGAAAGCCTCCTAAGTAATCCCTAGTGTGGGGATCATCTTAACTCCATAGGCTTAAACTTATGATCTAGATTGAATGGCAATGGTATGATGACATGATGGAGTACACCACATCATCGTCGTTCTCACTGATGATCTCTACTGGTAAATATGAAAAATTAGATCTTAATTACACTATCAAACAATGATGTGATATATTAGTATCAATCATATCAAGCAACACAAATCAAAGGTGTAATACTAGTCCAAAGAAAGCCAAAAGAAACAATTCAATATATTACAGCGGACAGGGGTACTACCTGAAGATTACATCTTTATAAAATTTGGAATCAAATAGGCCAAAGAGAAAGAAAATAAATAAAAGGAGTGAGGGAAAGAGTGGATTGTTTCCCCTTAGGATGACCCACCTAATTCACCTAGGAACCTACCAGAGTGACACATTTTAATGATTAACCCACTTCTCTCTCTTGATGCTCTCAATATGTAAAGTGCTTCTCCCAAAAAATTGATGTTCTCCAGCCTAATTTTTTATGTGTTTAACCTTAAAGGGTAACCCTGTTTTTATAATGCTTGAAGGGATAATATATATTAGTTTAAAGAAAGGAGACCTAATATTATTCTCATTAAACTTAATCTAAATAGGTGAATCAATCCAAATAGAATTTTATTTGGTGAGAAATGCTTTAGGTTGCCAAAGGGACTTACAAAGGGAAAACTACATAGCCCAATTGGGTTTCTAGCTAAAGGACCTACTCAAGTTCTCGGTCTAGTCAGCTTAAACTAGGCAGGAACTCGGCGGGGTTCCCAGGTAGGGCTGCAAACAACGGAATTTGTTTTGGTCATACTTTTAATGTTGGATAAGTGTCACAGACAGTACAAGCAAAACAGCATGTGTCAGGCTTTAGTGCACGTCTTAGTAATCGGCTTATATATTTTTCATTGCCTATCGAAATTTAGTGTATAATATGTCATTAGAAAACTTATTCAATGAAGAATACTAATAAATAATAGCAATAAGTGTGGCTAAAAATGAAGAAGAAATCTGAACTATACATCGAATACTAGCAATTTAGGCCTATCTGGGCATTTAGCATCTCTTGTTTTTCCTTGTTTATTATTCTTCAGACTCAAATTAAGAATCATCGGGCAATTTATAAAAGTCAACACGCCAGTTTTAGGCGTCTATAGAAGCATTAAAATAATTCAAACAGTACATGTATGAGAAACGTTCACAATCTAGCCCAAGCCCTAGGGAGGATCTCTATGTGTGCTTATCAGCATTAAATGTGGCTATAAGTGTAGTTTTAGTGAGGGACAATCATAGGAAGGAGGTATCCATCTACTTTGTTATCCATGTCCTGATGGGGCTAGAACTCGACAGCTAGAAAATTGGGGGCCTATGTTAAAGCATATCTAATCAAGGTATTCACATATCAAACACTAAAGAAGATGACGCAAAAGTATGATTGTTTAAGAACGATGTTGTTCTGAGCGGTAGAGCAATCAAGATTTGACATAGAATATATGCAAAACTAGAACAACAATCAAGGCACATGACTTATTAGACTTCCTAGCAGAGTGTAGGTTCAAGAACAAAGTTTTAGAACCAGAATCACATTACCAAATAGTCTATGTAGATGGAGGAGTGGGTTAGGGGCTGGACTAGCCCTAATTTCTCCAAAGGGGAGAAATTTGAGTATGCTTACAGTTGGCATTCCCAACAACAAATAATGAGAAAGAATATGAAGCCATCATAGGTGGCTTGGACATATGCAACTTCCTAGAGGATAATGGTGCCAAGGTTTTTAGTGATTCACAATTGGTGGCTAGTCAAATCAAGGGATTGTTTGAAGCTAAAGGAAACTAAATGGTAAAGTATTTGGCCAAGGTCAAAGAATCCTTCAAAGAATTCCTATAATTTGAGATAACTAACGTAACAAGATCAACCAACCACCACACTATAATGCCCCCAAACCTAAATTTCTTAATTAGCTTTACTTGATTATTTAATATCATGGTTGCAAAGGAAGTCTCGATCATTGGAGGAATTACTGTCGTTCTAAGTCAGACAAGGCCTTATCACAACTGCACGACTTTTGCTGAATCACTTCCACATCTTCAAATCCCATCAGGCTTAGGACATTCAAATCAGTTGCAAACAACAATTTAACTTTAATTTGACCAGATTTTGACCATATTATATGTCTTCAAATACTCCACATTAGTTATGCTCTTTCGAAATATAACCCAACATGAACTTTAAGCTTTGCCAAATCTTCATGTTGTACCAAAATCCATTGTCAGCATTTAATGACGTCAGCCTACGAAGATCATCAGTCTTTCTTCCACTTCTTATTTCTTTCAGCTTGTTAGGGACTGGTTCGTCCACTTATTCCTCTCCTAAAACAAAAAATACAAAAAATATTTAGAAAAGTGAGACGAAGTCCTGTAAGTTCATCCCCCATACTGTGAAATGAACTTTCCAAACTTAGTTTGGCGCCGCATTTCAAGTCATTTTAGTTCGAAAACAGGAGAGGGAGAAATCATAAGTAAAACCATTACCGATTGTTATATAAAAGTGGAACCCAAATTGATGAGTTTATATGTGTACATGCAATGATTGAATAGGTGTACACCTACCAGATCGATCGGATAGTCTGACCTGATGTTGCGTGGAGAGAATTAATGGGCGTAAGTCTTAATAATTGATAACTGGTGGGTCCATTTAATTATGTGGAAAAACAAATCTTGAAAATGATCCATTAAACAATTGTATATTTTGATATTTTTATATGTGTAGAAATATGTGAATTTTTGAAAGGTGTAGACAGTAAAGGAACATCGAATTTTTAAACTCTCTTCCCTTTTATAAAACAATTGTTCATGGCTTGAAAGCAATAGAAACAACATCATTGTTGCTCCAAATATACACATATTAATGATTAGTGATGTTTCAAATAATTTTTTTTATTAATTATCACCTTAATAAATAATTCACAGTGCTCTTTGAATTTTTTCTTAATTATCAATGCACTCACAGTTATTTACTTAAGCACACAAATCAATTTTGGTTCCCCTTTTCTATATTATTCCCCCACCCCTTTTTATTATGGTGGTTGTTCTTATAATTAGTAATATTAATGTTATCGTTGTTATTATAGGTTTTATTATTATTTTATTCCTTAATATTATTATTGTTAATATATTGTTGTTGTTGTGGTTATTATTAGACGTGACATCATTATTAGTTTTAGCGACTTGTCCACAGTGGCGGAGCCACTAAGGGGCAAGGGGGGTCAATTGAACCCCCAGCTTTTTCGGAAAAAAAAAAATTAAATGTGAAATATTCTGCTGCAAACGAACAATAGATATATATTAATTAGTTATTAAATATTTCATAAAGGAGTGCATAGCAAATTGGTTGGTTGTTTATTACTCCATTTGAGAGGTCATGGGTTTAACTTTTTGTGATACCTTTTGTGTAATTTTTTTTTGAATATTTTTAAAAATCTATCGAATGACGATATCATGCTTTATTTTCAAAACATGAGATCTCATCGAGAACAACTTTCTTAATTGTATTAGCTACGTACTTCATTTTTAGAACTATTAAAGTTTATGTTATGTGTATTATTAATCTCGCCCCCCTTTGCCTTGAATCCTGGCTCCGCCCTTGCTTGTCCATATCAATAAAGATGTTTGGATTAACCAAATTCGGTTTGCAGTTCGAAGCCTTTTTTTTTTTGTTTCAAGAAACATGCTTTTGGTTCAAAATCGAGAAGAGTTTATTTTTAAACTTTAAAATGTACTTTGTTTTCTATTTATTTGTTTTGGGACACAAGAGCATATGTCATTCTCAAACACCCAAGCATACATCAGTCTTAGTTCTCCTCTTGCGTTACAAAACACTTAGTTAATCATCAACACTATCTCGAACCCATTTATCTCATCATTTAACTCAAACTGCAAGAATCAAATTCCACAATTGCCTTTGACCACTACTATCACTCAAATTTCCATTAAAACACCATTGAATTTTTCCAAATTAAACTTCAAAATTCTTGTTATATTAATTGGTTTTAAATTCCCAAAATAGCCTTTTTCCTCTTGCTTCGTCTTGCACCTCTCTAAGCCTCCCATGGCCACATGCAACACCCACCCAAAATCAACCTTTAGTTTCATTTAGCACAATTAAAAAGTGCTTTAAACTCCTTTCGATCAACTTACAAACGCACAAACCCACAGCCCCTAGGCAATACCTAATTCTTCCATCAACTCTCACAATATTAAGTAACTCAAATTCTCAAGATGACGATAAATACTATAATTTCCCACAAATAAACACTTATTCAAGCTAGAAAAATGCAATTATTTAATCAAAGTAAGAGCTAAAAAGAGTGTAAATGAGTAAGGGGAGATTAGAATTCACCTTCTCAAACTGCCATTCATGAATCAACTAAAAGCAGAGTTGGAGGAGAGGGTGGCTGATGCTGGTGGTTGCAGTAGCCCGACGGTTGCACGCAAGTGGCCAAACCGGTGGTAGCAGGCACGGTAGTTGGCCGGTGCTGGGTTGGAGGCAGACAGAAGAAGAGGGGGGTATGCGTGGCTGCGAAATTAAAATGGGGGGTGCGTGGCTGGGAAATTAAAAAGAGGGGTACGTGGCTTATTAGAAAAAAAAGGGGAATGAGTTTTTGCAACAAAAAAAAGTAAAAATCTATCCTTAATTTTTTCTGAATTAATCTAATTCTAACCTAAAAATCTAGATTTTTCTTACATTTTGTTTTTAGCCCTCTTTTCTCTTTTTTGTCACTAATAAATCTTTGGGCCAAAAATTAGGCTAACATTTGATTAACATATACTTTTGTATTTATTTATACTTCATTTATTCATATCATGGTTTTTTTTTACCTATATTTCATGAAAATTACAACCTTTATCCACTTTTATAAATAGACTGATATTTATTTATTTATCTATTTAATTATAAGTTCTAAATGATTTTTATTTTATATTTATATTGAGCAAACAAAATTTTATTATGAGACCAATTTGTCATTTCAAGCTGCAGTTGCAAAAATATATCAAATGCTAAATTGAAATGTGACACTCAACTTTGCCAAACTGAGACTAACGAAAGTAATTAACATGGATTGAGTTTGGGCCATTACACTCGCAAATGTATTAAGCAAGCTGGCAAGCTCAGCACGAACTGACAATACTAGATTACTCTTATGCAAAGCTATGAGAGACAAAAGCCCAGACTCACAAAAGGTCTATGTGACACCTAGATAGAACTAATAATAGATTAATTAGAAGATGGAGAACTCTTCGAAGATCCAAAAACAGCTTAAAAAACTACGAAGCATGGCAGCATGAGACTGCTTATTTCAAGGGGCATTATACAGAAAAGGCTACGTGAAACCTCTATTGTAGTGCATGACTAAGAAAAGAGTAGATGACATCCTAAAAGATATCCATGAGATGGACAGTGGATCACATTTAGCAGGTAGAGTGCTCCTAGGAAAATTGCTGAGAATAGGATTCTATTCATCACAAAACAAAATGAACTTTTGCAATAGAAACTTAGCAACCAAAAAAAAAATAAAAAATCTGTTGGTACAAATTAGCATTTACAACAGAGACATTTTCTTATTGAGACAGTGCATTTGAAGTCATAAGCCAAAAAGGAGTACCATTTTTTACAACAGACATTAGTCAATCTATTGGTATTCTTTCCACAATACCAGCATTTTTTAAAAATGGTAATATTTGTTGGTAATATTAATGTTATACTAACAATATTATCTAAATATAAATTTCCATCAGTGTAATTACTATCATACTAACACTTGCCGTATATGTTGGTATTGCATATGATAGGAAGGTGTAGAATTATGTCTTTAAACGGAAAAAAATTAACCTAAATTTTAAATTATGCTTTTTATGCCTTTTATTTTGATCACTAGCATTAGTAATTAATTAATTTTTTATCACACAAAAATAGAAAATATATTTAAAATAAAAGGCCGGAGCATCCTAAGTTAGACCTTAAGAAATAAAAGGCTAGAGCAGCCTGCCACCTACACCAAAAAAATTGTTAGGAGGGAAAAGGGAATTAGAAATAATTAAAAAAAAGACTCTTTTGATTTCCAAAGAAAATCAAATTAAACCATCATTCTACCCTGCTCCGCCCCTCTCTCTTTAACTCTCCCATGTCCTCTCACTAGATAAACCCTAAGAAATCTTTGGTCTGTTAAAGCTTTCATCGCTACCGTTACTCTGGATCATATGATTCTTTTCTTTGTTGTTGTTCAAAACCCTGAATTTGACACCGTAACTATATCGTTTGAAGCATTGTGAGCGACTCGACTGATGCATGACCTAGCCGTCATCGCTCAATCCAGCGACCTTCACTTGACTACAGTAAGACCTCCTTGCTCTAAGGTAGAATCAAAGTAGGGCCTTGTTCAGCCTCTCTGATTGTGGATTGCCCTAAGGTGATGATTTTAAATCCTTTCAATATTCCTCCCATTGCAAACGACTTCGTTTATATTAGATTTGTATATATAAGGTTCTGTTTGGGGGAAAAGGCATACTAGATAGTATTAAATCTAGATGTACTCTTGAATTTTATAAACGAAATGTTATATTATAATATCTTTTCATGCCCAAAAGTCAATACGCTTAGAGGTTCTGAAGGCTTAGAACAACACCAGTCAGGATCGAACTAAGTTTTATCTACTCATGAGTGATTCGAAGACTATGTCTTCTTTTTAATAGTTTTTGTATAGGTCACGTCAATAGAGAGATAACTAGGATTGCATCCTGTGATGACTCGTGTGTGTTGGTTGATGAGTAGCCTTCTTGTGTTGAGAATGTTATTGCATCTAAGAAGAAATTAATACAGGATTTTGCTTATTTTAAAAAAATAGTCAATATGTTGTCATTGATAAAGATCTATATACAGAGGTATCATATTGTGCATCGTTCCTTAAGGGAAAGTTGATATTGTCTATGGAGCTCTCAAAGCAAGCCAATTCACATTGCAATAAGCTTAGAATCCAGAGAAAATGGAGAGGTTCCCAGAAGTAAGTCATATACTTGTTGCGCACATGTTACTTTTATGTTTATTCCAATTCCTATTTTTTAATTATATTTCAATTTATTTTCTATATTGTCATGTATAATACTCACTTGCTTTTGTCACATCATAGGGGAGGTCAATTCAAACTCTTTAGAGCTTGGAGAAAGTGAAGCAAATCATGATATTCATGGGAAATCATTGACTATAGGTGATTACAAAACCATAAGTAGAAGGCACATATAAGCAACCAATGAAAAGAATGGGCCCAGTAAGATAAAGGTTTTGAACAACTCAATATTTGTCAATGCCAACGAACAGTTTCGACCTATAGTAATTCTCATAGGCAAATTTCATGCGTGCCTTGCACGAGATCTTAGAAGACTGCTACTTGATTGTTCTTATTGGATGCAAATTGAACAAGAGGAAAAAAAAATTAAGTGTGGGCAGAGGTGAAGCTATATATGTGTCAATATATATTACATTGTTTTCAATATTGAACCTTTTTTGTATGCTTCTTATAGGGATGAAATGCTAAAGAATTATTCCCAAAAACTTTGTGTGTGTGTGCAAGGATTTAAAAGCAGAATATGACTTTTAAGTTTACTTTAAGTCATGATTGGTTCATGTTATTTGTATCCTTTTTACAACATTCATTTCACTTTCTCGAAGGAAATGAGACTTATGAATGGGCAATGGAGAAAATGCATGCTTGTTGGAGAGGCTATAAGTGTGAGTTGAAGGCACCAAATTTCGATGGTAGAAGTCATGATGTAGCAATTAGTAAAAGGCCAGAACACATACCACTTGAAACATGGGCCAAGTTGGTCGAGTTTTGGGAATCAAACAAAGGAAAGATAATTTTGTGCTTTTAAGAATATTTAAAGGTCATAATTATTTGAAATAATACAAAATTCTATTTGACTTGACCATCATTCATTTAGGCTACAACTAAAAGAGGAATTGAAAATCAACGCAATAAAAAAATGTGTCACTTTCAGGGGACAAAGACTTTCGCACATGTATGTGCTAAAGAGAAGGTACTCTTTATACCCTATCTATATAACTATACTTAAAATTGAGTGATCACTCCTTAATTAGACACTTGGTAATCACTCATTGGATGTGAATATTGTTTTCTTTTTTCTTTTCTAAATTATTGATTTTAGGTATTAATTGTGATGTATTAGTAAGAGCTATTAGATCAAATAAATGTAGGCATTCAACTCATAGGTTCACTTTGTATTGGAAAAGTTACTAAGTTTTCAATTTTGTGTTTCATATTTTCTTTTGATTTTTTAAAAATTAAGTGTTGGCATCTTCTTAAAACTTGTGTAAATTTTATATTCGTAATTTTAATATTATAAGTATAATCGTAAAATCATACATCAATAATATTAGAAATAACATTTTGAAAAATTATTATTTAAAGTAAAATTATTTTATTATAGTTTCATTAATATATATTTTACAATATTTTAGTTCTCCAACTTAATAAAAAAAATAAATTTTAGTTGTAGTCTTAAAATTAATTATGAATATATAAAATCGCTATCAACACTCCATTTTTCCTTAATGCTTTAATATTTTTCATATTTTCATAGGGAAGTTTATCTAATTAATCGTATTTTAATTTTCTTTGAATCAAACTTTTGTAACTAATGGATATTTATAACTAGGGTTTCTTCAAATAACTTACTATGTATTGATCAATTTTATTATGTTAACCGTAATAAATTATAATAACTTTTTTCCCCTTAAGAAGAAGGGTGGTATAGTTATAGTCAGAGAGTGATAGGGCAATGCAGTGATGGAATTTAGAAGTTGTATTTCATAATTCATGGACAAAGGTGCATTAGTGGCTATATTAACTTTGTATGCTGTAATTGGTGACTTAAAATTGTATTGGGCTCCTAGACTATTATTCATCAAAATAGCTAATCTATTTTGATGAATGATAGTAAGAATTTTTTTCAATAATATATTTATTAGTTACGTATTGCCTTATTAGATAGAAATCTGTTAAACTAAAACACTATACCAATCCATGCGAAGCATGGGTTTAACACTAGTTTAGACTATATCGCACTTTGATTTTAGACAACTCATTTCGTATTCTACATGATTTTTAGGAAAAAGGCAACAAGATAGATAAGCTTACAATTTGGTTGTAGACCCATGCAGCAAAGAGCGCTAAAAAAGTTGATGATGCTTCAGCTTGTGCAAAGGTATGAGTGTTTATTTTTGAGTGTTTATTTTCTTTAGCTTGCTTATTCATTTTATTTCTTTTTACTAATGTGTAACATGATAGGAAGCAATTAGAAATGAGTTATCCTATGTAGAAGAAAGTTCACGTGATAATGTTAGTTGAGATAAAATTTTCAAAAAAGTTGTTGGAAAAGACAAATATGGTTATGTTAAGACCATTGGCATTGGGGTTAAAGTTTGCTATTCAGAATCTAAAAGGTTTGCTTTAGAGGAAGAGCAACCTAAAAGAAGGAAACCGAGCAGGAACAAAATGAAAGTCAAGAGAACATTGAATATTTGGAGAATAAACCTGTATATGTCACTAATTTGATGAAAGTGCTTTTGAAGCACCATGTATTCCAATGAAATATTTCACTATTTTATTATTTTTATATTTGGTTGGTTATAAAAACTCTTTTAGTAAATGGATATGTTATAATATAATAGAAACAAAGGGGATTGATGAAACGCCTGATTGGTTTAGGTCACTAGGTATTTTGGTTGTGATTTGTTTAAGTGTCTATTGGATAACTTGAGAGGTACGAAATGAGAGAGTGATTGTTAGTTTAGGTGGTTTGTTTATTTGCCTGTCATATGTTTAATTGTGTGTTTGATAACTTGAGAGATAAGACAATGAGAGAGTGATTGAAGGTTTAGGTGATTAGTTACTTTGGTTGGAATTTGTATTGATAATGAGAGACTGATTGGTTAATTTTGGTGATTAGTTATTTAGTTCAAATTTGCCTAAGTAAGATATTAGGCCATTTAAGGGTGTTGTGTTCAAACTTGTGATGAGATGTACAAGTTAAAGCTTGTGATAGAACATAGAAGGCAAACAAGTAAAAATGTTCTTATATTGTGAGTTATGAACTTAGAAGTTTTTATGAGAGTCTTTGATAATTGTTGTTTATTTTAATCATAAATTTGACTTCATGTTGTAAAGGGAGAATGCCATTAGATTACTATTAATATTCTCTATTAACTTTTCCTAAGATTTATGACTTTCTGCTTGTTTGATAGGGGATATCAGAGGATGTTTTTTCTTCATTTAAGGAAGACGAGGATGATGGCAATGAACATGGTCATGCATTTGAAGAAGAAAATGGCAAAGAAGTTAATGAAAAACAAAATAATAGATCAAATATAGTTTGAGTTCCTCTATGTGCTCAACTTTTGTTATGATTTATCTTATAGGTAGAACAAGTAATATTTAGGAGTCTGCAGTCATAGTTTGGACATTAATCTCTATCTTATATTTTTGGAGTTATGTACATATATGTTATGAACTTTCAGTGAATGCATGGCACTTTGGAAACTTTTAAATAAAATTGTGCTTTTTTGGGCTGATTCTCCTCTTGCGGTAAACTATTGAACCTACAAGTTTGAATTTATATACACTTGTTTGTTGGAAAAAAAATAGCTTCTACTTATCCGCATGGACTATTGGGAACAAATACTTTGGTTGGAAACATCATGAGATGTGGGAAGGAGAAGAATTACCAATGAATTGGAGCTTAAAGGAAATTCTTTTTTGGCAGGTGTATATTAGTATCAACAAATGTTCTTGTTGGACAGGAATGAAAATGAGCTAAAAAGAAAGAATTACCAACAAATGTAATACATTGGTGAGTAATTTTTACAGCGAGTTGATTTACTATCAACAAATACATCTCATGGTAATACATCACCCCCCAACATATTATGTATCTTTTGGTAAAATGATGACGTTCACCAATGGAAGCCTTTCTGTTGGTATTAAGGAGCAACTGTGACATATTACAATATATGTTGGTAAAACTTATGTCGTCACCTTTTTATACCAACAACCTAGCAATAGACCAATAGCTGTTTGATATGACATTTTACAAATAGAAAATGTACTTACTCCAATAGCAATATCCATGTTGATAAAAGTCACCTTTTTTGTAGTGTATTAGACACCTTGCTTAGAGATGCGCTAGGCTATGTCAGGAAACATGACAAGTGCTAACTCTACTCCCTAAAATACATAAACAAACCACTAATCTTTTTACAATTATAAAACATATTTTGGAAGAAACTTAGATGAGTGAGAGAGAAGTACGGATTTGTTTTCGGCCAATGTGTCGTATAGCTAGCAGAGCTAACATGCCTTGTCCTTAACGACTTCATAAAGGTTAAGGCCAAGTGTTTCTCCTGGAAGAGGCCCCTCCGACGATAAAGTTAGTCCCAGAAAAAGAAGAGGTAAAAAGAGAATGGAAAGGATAGAGACAATTTTATTATTTTTAGGCATTTCCGCTCAATGTGTCGTATCATTAATAATACAGAAAAGATCCCCATAATGGTATAACTTGGGTATTTATATCCTTGTGGTTAGAACCTAAGGGAAAAACGGTGATTGCCCACTCTGGGAGCAAAATAACCATCATATCTCTCTTGGCTTCCGTTATTCTCCCTTGAGGTCAATCTTTAACTCATGCTGACTTGGTCATTGCCAAATGTTGACCTTCCATTAGTGGGTCCTAAACATCCCAATTAGAACCTATTCCTTTTGCCAGGTGGGGAATGGACATCTTGGGCTCATTTCCTTAAGCTAGATGACAAGAGAGGTACCTGCTGGTAGCAGTAGACTATTTTACAAAGTTGTAGAGGCTAAGCCAGTAGCTAGTGTCATAGAACAAAAATTCAATGACATCCTAT
The DNA here is from genome assembly GCA_017589665.1 of Selenicereus undatus. Taxonomy (NCBI): domain Eukaryota; kingdom Viridiplantae; phylum Streptophyta; class Magnoliopsida; order Caryophyllales; family Cactaceae; genus Selenicereus; species Selenicereus undatus. Next base: position 91,441,893 of record JACYFF010031957.1, read on the forward strand.
TGAAAGATATGATCATAATTTATAGCCTTCCTGTATCCATCACAGTAGATAATGGAAGGCAGTTCATTAGCAAAACGATGAAGGAATATTATAAGGATTTTTGTGTCTCTGTTCACAACATTCCCATTGCCACATCTTAAGCCTCTATATAGAGGGAAGCTGCTAAGAAGTAGATAATCTATGTTTGGAGGACGAAGATTGAGGATGTAAAAAGAGCATCGGTAGATGAACTACTTGAAATCCTATGGTCTCTAAGGACAATTGTGAAGACTTCTACAGGTCACACATCCTTCATGCTTATCTATGGTTCATATACCTATAGCAGTCGATCAAAACAATATGAGGGCTAAATGGTATGAGCCATGACAAAACAAAAAGGCATAGACTAAGCCTTGGATTTAGTGCTAGAGCTGAGGGAAGAAGCTATAATGAGGATTGAGCTATATAAAGCTGGGATCACCAGGGCATACAACAAGAGGATGAGCCATAGACCCTTAAAGCCTAGAGATCTAGTCCTAAGAAGCGCAGAAGCGATTGGAAATAAAACGGGGAAAGTCTAACCCAACACAATAAAACAACCTAACCCCGACTTGAAGTAACTAAGAGAAACACAAATTCGACACAAATCAAATCAATTTCGACTCAAAGTCGATACGATTTGATCATTTAGCTTGAAAACATGTTATTTTTTAATTTTGAGTAAATCCAAACTATTTTCAAGGCTGACCCAAAATTGATTCGTTTATTAAATGAGTTGACCTGAACCAACCCATTACCCAGCTCTAGTTGGAAATCACCTAGAGAAATTGGTACAAAAAATTGGGAAGGATCATATAGCATAAAAGAGGAAGTATTACCGGGTACCTACAAACTTCTTACAGTAGGCAAGGTTGGCAACCAATGTGTGAACTTTACATTTCCATGGGTTTAACACTTTAAAATTCTACTGGGATTAACAAGAGTAGCATTTACATTTCCTTATGTTCAATCTTGTATTATGAACTATTCAATATGAGTCTAAAAAGATAATTGTTTGTGAAAGCATCAGAAAACTCCTAGATAGGCCACTACTATAGGGTGACAATGGGTCAGGTCTGGGTAGGGTCTAGACCCATTTAAATTTCTTGGACCTAGACCCAGATCCGCCCTAGACCCATTGGTCTAGAAAGATAGGACCCAGACCAAAACCTTGTGAGTTTAGCGGGTCCACGGGTTCTAAATGGGTCCTAACCCCTACCTATTTTTCACATAAAATATTATTTTTTCCATATCCTAACACCAATGAACACATTACAAAGACAAATAATTGAATTTAGAACTTAAAATACGTAATATTTAATAAAATAATATTCTAGCGAGCGACCATAGTTAGGTGTTCTTATTTACTCTTTACCCACCAAAAATAATATTTTAATCCAAATAACAAAGATATAGTCCATCAAATTTTAACTGAGCATAACAAAATAGTTCTTCTTTTACGATCGGCAGAAAGCAAAGTGGTTTTAGGGTTTACGAGTTTAGAGTTACTTGAACCAATTGCCTTTGTTACATTTTTTTTCAAAAAGATTAATGGGTCTTAAATGGGTCTCGGGTCGAGTTTGGGTCTGAATTCTTTAGACCTAGACCCAGAACAAGACCTAGAGGTGGGAAAGTCTGACCTGACACGATAACTCGACACGAACCCGATTTGAAGTTACTAACAGAAACACAAACCCGGCCCTAACCGAACCGATTTTGACCCGAAGTCAACACGATTTTTCTGTTCAATGTGAAAACTTGTTATTTTTTAGCTTTGAGCGAATCTAAGCTATTTTCAAGGCCAACACGAAATTGACCCGTTTATCTAATGGGTCGACCCGACTCGTCCCGTTTCCCAACTCTACCCAAACCTGACCCACATACATTGGACCCAAACCGGCTTAAAACATGTTGGGTCTCATTTTATTGGACCCGAGCCCTCTAAATTGCGTCGAGTCTAAGGGGTTTGGGTTGGATATGGGATCCACTGTGATCCCTAGCAACTAGATTCAGTTTAACTTGATCAACAGTTATGAGGAGTAAAATTTGTAATACTGGGTCAGAAAATTCTACTATGAGATTTGTTGAATTTATGAGTATATTTCCACAAGACGGGGGGTGAATTGTGGTGTCTGATTTTCGCGTTATAAGTAACAAACACGCTGACAGAGGTTGTTCTCAGATGACGAACACCCTGTTGACTTGTTTGCAGGGGGTGTTTTCAAATATTGCAAATACGAAAATCACCAAGATAAATGCGGAAATAAAGCACACACAATTTTTACGTGGAAAACACCTCTAGCCCAACTGAGGTGTGAAAAACCACGACCTACCTCGTGTAGGCTTTTAACCACTTCACTATAATCGGGCTTAACTCGTTACAAATGTAACACACCTTGTTACAACTTGCAACCACGTAACCTTCTTCCCTAAGAACGGTTACACCACGTCCAAATCTCACCAGATTGGACACGTCCAAAGTCCACACGACTGAGGACCACTCACTCACTTTTCTGATCCAAGATCAGGGTTGAAAACACCTTACTGGGGGCGCTTCTCACTAAGCAGATGTAAGGTACACTAAAGATCCTATTATGCCAATGGTTTGAAAACTCAAATTAACACAGCTTGTCACGATTTTTCTTTGCGAATTGAAGCTCAAGAAATCTTTTCTTACTTTTGAGTAAAAATCGGGTTTTCAGAATTTTTCTATTTACCACACTGTGTTTTCTCAATATCCGTTCTATCTTCGAATGGGAGAGAAGAGCTAAGCTTTTAACCAAGAAGATCAACGGTAAAAAAATCAAGGAAGTTGCTGAGAATTTGCCAAGTATGGCATCAAAGGAGATTTCCAAGCAAAGGATTTTCCAAACGACTAGTGGATAAGAAATTTCCAAAATAAAAGGGATTTGTTTCTAAAAGATAAAAACTTATCCTCTTTGTTTGAAATAGCCGTGGAGAATTTACAATAAGGAACCAGAAATCTCAACTTTGAAATTTGAATAAATCACTTCCTAAAATATAGATGATAAAAATCTTTTGGTTTTGGAAATTATTTAGCAAGGCAATTTTGGCAAATCTCCCATAATATTTCGTATCTCAAAAGAAATATCCTATCCTGGGATTTTAAGAAAGTATTTTAGAGCTTTTGGCCAGCCGAAATAAATTTTTCCAAAATAATCGGGCATAGCCGTTTCAGTTCAGAAATACCCTAGGCACCCTGTTTGCAGGGTTGTTCGCAACTGGTGTTCTGAAGCGCTTAGCGCAACTGCCGATTCAAGAGGTGTTTAAAATGATGTTTTCAATATTGGCATATTAACAAGAGTCTAAATAAATAAAACCTATATACCCAAGACTTCTTGTTTTGAACCAGTCATCTTGTCCAAGATTTGTAGAGCTGCTATGAACACCAAGGCCACCTTGTTCGCTGGGGTTGTTCTTTGCATTGCTAGAGTTTCGGAACCACATGCTTTACATCGAGCTGATCTTGCTAGAGTTCAGGAACAACATGCTTTTACAATCGAGGTGTTCCTAATATAGAACCACCAAGTAGAACCTGTTTTAAAGACTTGTTCTCACATGTAGCAAACCAGTTAATACACAAAAGAAAACATCAGTTAGGCCTGTTTGGAGATCGTGTTTGGAGCAACATTACTTGGACAAATTTTTACACTTGGATTTGTTATCATCAAAACTTAATCAAAATAACTCAACAAGATTAATGACAAAAATCTCATAGCAATAAATAGATACTTGAGAGGAATAAGAATTTTGCTTAATGAAACACACAAAGCTTAGGATTCAACCATACTAAGCGGATACACCTCATAATACTATTTGCTCTTAATAAAGTTGATCAATGGAACCTTCTGCGAGATGAGAAAGGTACTCAAACTCTGGTTCAAAGCCTAGGACCTTGCCCGATTTTTTTTAAAAAAAGACCTTTCAAATGGTAAGACAAGTTAGATAACTTAGATTAGGTATAAGGAAACCAAGCATGGGTAATTCCTAAATGTCGATACATTATCGGCTTACTAATGTCATGGTAAAAATGACAAAACCCTAAAAATATTTCCACAAGTTGTAAAGTGCTTTGGCTCCTAAATGGTAAAGAAATCATCACATTATCTTTACAACTCAAGAGAACCCTAAGAATTTTTTGTTCAACTTGAGATTGAGCCAAAAAGGAGAAAGTCATGCACAGTAAATGGAAACCAATATAAGACACAAACATTAAAAGCAAAAGCAATGGTTTTTTCATTGATTGATCAAAATTTCATTACATGAAGAAAACTGCTGAACTCGATAGTGAAAGAAAGTAAAAATTAGAGTACACGAGGATGAGAATAACAACAAGACAAAACAAAACAAAAGAAGAAAATCAAGAACCCCAGTAGCCAAACTTTGAACACCCTGGGAGAAACTTGGCCGAGTAAGGCAAAGCTTATGCCAAGATTGCACCACTGTAATGCCAAACTTTGAACACACACATGTGACACGGCGGGGCTAGGCTTGTCCATGCAAGAAGGAGAAGGGTGTGGTGTTTAACGACTTAATTTATAGTTACACCCCGAGTGTGGCTTAAAAAGGATCGAACTGACTACGTATATCACCAAAGGTGCCCTTTCTTTTCGGGAAGCCCATCTTAAGAACTCCATAGTTAAGCGTGCTTGCTGGGGAGTAATCTTGCGATGGGTGACCTACTGGGAAGTTTCCCGGGCAACGTGTGAGCGAGGACGAAGCACGACGAAAAAACTTGTGATGATTTGTGGGGCCATTCGATGATCCTTGAATTCGTTATTGGTAATACTTGCGACTGAGAGGGGTCGGGGCACTACAGATGGTATCAAAGCTTACCCGCGACCGTGAGCTGTGCCAGTGGATGGTGAGCCCATGGGCAGTCACCTAGTGGGGTAAAGGTGCTGGATGTGGACCGCTGGTCAAGAGGACTCGTAAGCCGGTCGATTAGTGAGGCACAACGAGGAGGCTGTGCGCTTCAAGTGGGGGTGATTGTAACACCCCGAGTGTGGCTTAAAAAGGATTGAACTGACTACTTATATCACCAAGGGTGCACCTTTCTTTTCGGGAAGCCCATCTTAAGAACTCCATAGTTACGCATGCTTGCTGGGGAGTAATCTTAGGAAGGGTGACCTCCTGGGAAGTTTCTCGGGCAGCATGTGAGTGAGGATGAAGCACGCCGGAAAGACTTGTGATGATTTGTGGGGCCAGTCGACGATCCTTGAAGCCGTTATTGGTAAGACTTGCGACCGAGAGGGGTCGGGGCACTATAGCCACCATGAAGGAAGATCCCCTTATTCTAGTGCCAAATCCAGATGAAGCAACCTCTGATCTCTTTCTCTCTCTTCTTGCTCCCTTTAAAACCTAGCCGATACTCTCTATGCCATCCGATTTTCTTCTTTCTCTTTTCTCCTTATTTTCTCTATCTCCCACCGGATCCTCTTAATTCTCTCGTCAGTCTCTTCTGGCTCCTTCTCCTACAGTAGGTGATTCCCCTAGGGTTGGGGGAGGAAATGGTGGAGCTCGAGAAAGAGTAATGCCATTTTCTAGTAGAGAGCTTAAAGAGAGGCTTATGTTAGAGAGAAGGTGAGAGTCGTCACTGTCCTCACTAGCAATAACTTTACTGGGCCCCTCCCTAACTAGGTAATGAGGACAGAAATCCCCTTCTACTACCATTTCACTAGATTCTTCTCCAGCAGGCAACACAAGGGTTCCTACCATGATAAGAGAACAACCCACTCTTCGAGAGATAGATTTAGGGGATGGTGTAGGGACAACTAGGTGAGGATAAAAACGATATATGGGAGAAGAAGGTGGGACGTCATGACGGCCTAGCACTCTCTTTAATAACGATTATAGGATACCGACTAGGATGTCCCACAATGCCATCAAAGATTTTCCCTTAAAAAACGGGAAGGGCTAGGAAGAAGATAACCCATATAACCTGAGCATACTAGCATGTTCCACTACTTCTCCATTCATTTCTAAGCCTAGATTAAGCCAAGTTGCCACTTTGTATTTTGGTGAGTGACTTTTCACCTCTCTTACCTTATTTATTTTGTAGGGGGAGTCAGTCTTCGAGAGCACAGTATAACTTTTTTACCTGAAATGGTATTTCAAAGCGTAAGATTGATGAAGTACTAAAACTACTTGAACTTCAATGGATAAACTTGAAGCTTGCCTAGTGCCCCTTGATATATTTGTAACGAAGGCAGCGATGAGTCATATGTATGTAGTAACTTGAAAGACTAGATTTAATAGCTGTCATTTTTCTGACCCTAAGGGCCTTTACTCGACCTCGGGCCCTAAAGTAGGACCACTGTTTAGGCTCCAAAAGTGACCATCTAAGAACTTCTCATTAGTTAATTTTTTATTATATTCAAGATTATTTTTGTGTCTTACTTCATTATTGTGTGTCTGTGTAGGAAACAGTAACTTGATGAAATATTGAGGGCATTGTTTGGCATGCAAGACTAATTGGAGTAGATTTTGGAAAGTTGTAGCCAAGTGAAAATTGGAAATCAAGTGGGGTTAAGCATTTCCGAATTACGACGACTTTTGTAATATTGATCAAGAGTAGAGAACAAGAAACCTACTTCAATAAGAACTGGAAAGTGAAGGATGGCTAGCATCACTATAAAAAGAGGTCTTAGATAGCACAATTCATCATCAATTCTTCCTCCTCCTAGAATAGCTTAGTTGTGGAAGTACGTTAGGTTAGTTTAATTCTCTACCAAAACCTTTGATTCAACTACTTTAGACGTTATTCAAGTTATAGTTTTGATTATTAAATGCATTTTTCTTTCAACTCTTGCTTTTAATTTTATCTATTCCTAGTAACTTCTTCCTCTGTCTCTTTCTCTTACTTTTCTCCTTCATTGATTAAGGTCTACTACGCTCTAATTCATTCTGCTGATTTGCATGTCAGTAGTTGTTTAGTTTTTAGCTTTAATCTTCTTTAGGTTTGATTCAAATTTTGTAGGTTAAATGATTCTATTTTGCTTATTTATTGCTTGCCAGTTAATATGAGTCAATTTTTCGTGTAATGGCCTAGATTCAATCTCATGCCTATGGAATCAACCTTTAAGTATTATGGCCAACCACTATACTTTTATGGTATTATTATACATTCTTTTAGAAGTGTAATGAGTTTTTAGCACCGTTGTTGGGGACGACAGTTTGAATTTAGGTCACTTTTTTTTTCTTTTTCTGTGTTTATCATGATTATTTTCACAATTTTTGTTAGCATATTAGATTCATGAATTTTGTTTGTCAATTCAAATATTTCCAAGCTATTTTGTTATTTTATTGTCTTCATCATGGAAAATTTGATACCCTATAAAACTCAAAAAAAAATTATCAAAAAATATGGATGGCTATTTTTGACTTCCCCAACAAGAGGACAAGTTGTTTTGGAGGTACTTTGACTGCCTAAATAATTTTATTGCTTAAAGTGGTTGCTTCGTAGGGAGTGGGAGATTTTAAGCGTGATCAATATAGGGTGAATGGTGAGACTCAAACTCTTTTAGAGTATTTTGAATTTCTTTTAAAACATATCGATGAGGTTATGGATTTGCTTGAGTGGGTGGCTAGAGATAGTTTTGAATTCAAAAAAACTAATTGTGCTTTCGGGATATCCTTTCCCAATTTGTGTGCTTTCCATGCTAAAGTCTTTTTATGAGGAACAATTTGTGACTCTTCCCCTTGCATCCCTGACTATCTCCTTCATGCATGTGCTTATGGTTGTTCTTTTAATCACAACTTTGACTCATGCCCCCAATATATTCGATTGAAATATAAAATTGAGAATAGCATGGAAACTACATTTAATTCAATGGAGCATATGATAGTAATACATTTCACTATTTTTTAGAATTGGTTCAACGACAGAGTGCATTGTGCTTAATTTAACTGAGACTGATCTTACTGTAGGGTGTACGCAACCTATGGAATGCCTTATTGTGATTTTGAGCCCTCTTTCCTTTCGAGCCATCGAGTTTTTATTAACAATCCTATCTGTGACTTCAATTTTTTTCATCACCTACTTTTACACCTATGCCCCTAATCCGTCTTTTTCTCTAGCTCCCATAGGAGAGGCCGAGGAAAGTGTGGACTATGAGGTTTACTTTAGTTCTAATGGATTGACTGTGTTTGTTAACTAGTTTGATGAGTAGGATAAGCGCAATTCTAATGAGGAAAAGCATATGTTTCAGGAGATTATTTTAAGGGAGTCATGTGAGGAGGTTGTGGTAGAACTATCACTTCCTAATCTCGAGCCTCTTAGTCATGTATCGCCCAACTTTGTTGAGTTAGCCTCAGTCTCTCTTGCTTGTTCTCCATCACACCCTTCCATTAAATACTCTCGTGTTAAGCCCATATATGATTATGTAATAATTCATTTCAATGATGATTTGGGCTTTGTGGATATTATAATTGAAAAACTTCAAGGAAATATTAATAAGTTTTATAGTTCCTTAGATAATTGTAGAGGACATAATCCCTTCATTGACCTTTACTAAATTTACCTACAGGATATGCCTAGGTGTATTCATGTCGAGCTTCCCTCATGATTTTATTAATTACCCCAAGGCATTTGATAACATAAAGAGGTCACTACGCATTATTGTTGTGTTCATATTTATGTTCTCTTACTTGCGCTTTTCTAAGCTATGTGCAAGAATATCGTACACTCCTTAGAGCTCTAACTACCTTTGCATTGAAGCTGTAGGTTTTAGATAAACTGTGGCTAATACTCCCCAAGCCTTACTTGGCATCCATTGAGAAAGGAATATTTTGGGTACAATCAGTATTAGATGTGATATTATTGTTCTTTCTGGTTTGTGTAACTATGGACACAATTGTATAGGTTTTCTTTGCGTGTTTGTATTTATTTTTATGTCCCCGAGACTCCTCCGTCCATAATAAGAACATTGTGTGATCTTGCTGTAGGGTGGGGAAGCCATAAATTTTTGAAAAAGAAAAAAAGAGAAAAACCATCAAAAAAACCAAAAAGATTTTCTATTTTTATGTGTTTTTAGGGAGCTGTACTATACTTGATTGATTTTGACCATTTGCGACTTAGCTATTAGGTTGTGTATAAGCATGGTCTATATGATAGAACTTTGTCTAACGTATGTCATTCCATTTGTCAGTCCTAACCCTATTAGTCCATTATAATCATGCGTCCAGTCCTTACTTGTATGACACCATTGTCGTAAAGTCTTAAGCTTTCATGGTTAGTTCTCCCACTTATATTTTTATATTATTATTTTAATTTTTTCTTTCATTTATTAAAAAATAGAACTAAATAAAGAGTTCAAAGAAAAGGAAAAATAAAAAAATACCACAAAGCCAAAAATAAAATAAAAAAGTCTTTGTGTTGGGAATAACAATTATCCCTGTAAGGCATGCGCTAATGAGTGCTGCCATTTGAGGAAGTATTGCTACTGGAAAGCTTGCTTTCCATATCAATAAATTAACAAAATAATTTGTTGTAGCCAATTGGCATTGAGTCGGACTATGGTTAGTTGAACCCCTAGGATGATGACACACTTGCACACCACACACAAGGATGGATTCGCTATTGTTATGAGGTGCAAGGTGAAAAAATGGTGTTTAGAAGTCATCAGTGGGGCCTAAAAGTCTTGATATGTATATTGTGCTTGTGTGTAATTTCATATTTAGGTTTTAAGGGCAATATGTTGATTGAGTATGTACAGTCTTTCCAGAGATTTTGTAAATTCAAAAAAAAAATTTCTTTTTGTTTTTGTTTTTGTTTTTCTATTTTAAGATTTTGTGAATATATATTCTGTAAACCCTAAGGAGACCATAATCATCATTTCTTGGGGGTTTAAAAGTCCCATTGGACGGGCTATATGCAATCATGATTCCTACAAAAGTGAGTTAAATGTTTAGGATAAATTTTTCTTCTCTTTTATTTTTTTCTCAAGAATGATTGAAATGTAAGCGCAGGGGTATGTGGTTGGATGCCAAAAGTGATTATTTATGTGCTTTCAATCACCCAATTTTTTTTTATCAAAATCGAGATCATTTTTGGGTTTTAGTTTGTTTTTGTGTGAATCTATTGGGAATAATGATTTGATTAAATATTGAGATCATTAGATTGGAATGTAAGACTAGAGCAAATTTTGGAAATTTGTAGCCAACTGAAAGTTGGAAATCAAAGGTTTCAAAAAAATTTCCTTATTATGGTGGCTTTCGTAATATTGACCCAGAGTGGAAAAATAAGAAACCTACCCCAACTAGAATTTGGAAAGTGAAAGATGGATATCACTACTATAAAAGGAGATCTTGGATGCCAAATTTCATCGTCAGTTCTTGCCTTATCTTAGAATAGCTTAGTTTTAGGAGTAAACTACTGTAGTTTAATTCTCTCTTAAAACCTTTGATACAATTGCTTTATAGGTAATTCAAGCTAAAGTTTTTATTATTCAATTCAGTTTTCTTTTTGTTCCTATTTTTAGTTTGATTTGTTCCTGGTGACTTCCTTCCTTCTCTCTCTCTCTCTCTCTCTCTCTCTCTCTCTCTCTTTCTTTGCCCCTTTTCTTGATTAAAGTTTATCCTTTTTTTATTCATTCTATTGATTCATCTATTATTAGTTGTGTAGTTTGTAGATTTATCATGTTTAAGTTAGATCTAAATTTTGTGGATGAATGCCTTTGTTTTGCTTCTAGTCTGATCAATGAAGTTTATTTTTTTAGTATAATGGCCTAGTGGTTGTCCAAAGTGGTTGCCCTTCCTGACAAAGCCAAACAGCTGCAAGTTGTTGAGGGCACTGATCTAGAAGAGATGCCCGCATATCCCCTCCTCTCGTTTGTACTGTAAACTTCCTTGATGTTATCATAGGCAATTGAATTAATATCCTTTTACAAGGATTGGCAGGAATGGGAAGCATGCCCTGTTAGGTCTGGGTGGACCTTTAGTTCTAGTTGTTGTCAGCCATTAATGTGAACAAACGGTAATGAAAGAGGAAAGAGGTGGAAAAGGCTAACAAAAACTTTGTAAGTTAAAAAAGTGGAGAAGACAGACACTTGCTTGAGAAGCCAGTAAAGGGTTAAGCACTTTGTTAAAGAAATTGAACCTAAAAAAACTGAATTTATAGCCAACATTGGGGCAGAAAGCATTGTAAGATTAGAGGAAAAAGCCCCAAGCGATGCAAAATCTAATTAAGAAAACTCCTAAAACTAAAACAACCATTATTACTAGCATGAGAAATCAAATAAAAGATAAAAAGCCAAGGCAAGCTTAGCTACTAATGAGCGATGTCAAAGTTCTTTCTTGGAGAGTGGGAAATAAACATCAAAGCTAGGTAAACAAGACTTTTATAAGTTCCTTAATGCTTACCGCCCTCACAAACACCCTCCATAAGTTGATCATTAGAACCTTTTAAAAAGAGAAACTACTCCTATTTCAGAATTGTTTTACATGTAACTCGTAGACAGTGGCACAAATTACTTAAGGTTTTAAAAAATCACAAATGCTCTAAATTGTGCTAAAACACCTTATATTTAGAATGGATAGATGACTAGTTAACATCTTTCTTCCCCCTTTTTCACGAGCCAAAGACTAGACCTATCAAACTAGTCACTCATTTTGTGTGGCACAAATAGTAAATGGATTGCAAGATAAGCAATCTCTAAGTACATATTAATACCCTAATTTTTTCTTTTTTGAAGACAACACTACATAAAGGTTTCATCTCCTAGTGTTGCACTATACCTGAATGAAGATATATTCAAAACGCTTTTGAGCCTTCATAAAGCATATGGTAAGGAAAGTAGAATTCATAAATCACAAGTAAGAAACAAGTTCAATAAGGGCTAATTCATGATTACCAAGAAAAAATAGAGACTAATATCAATCTAAGTTGAAAAATGCATCCACAAATCATTGATCTAATCACATCACAAGATTTAAATATCGCAAACTTGATTACTATGAAAATTTAATAAGAGCAAGTAGTATAAAGAAAGAGGGAAATAAACTTCTATTCGATGAAATTGGAAGGAGAATCGATCTTCAAGTCACAATAGTCTTGCTTGAATAATAAAGAGTATCAATGTTCTAACATTATGCTTAAACTCTAATTCATGTGTTAATAACACATTTCCAAAACAAAGCTTATGTAGTATATTTATGTTGCTAAAAAACATAACTTGGCATGTTTGCGTCACCCATTGTACCTCTGAGGTAATGCTCGCGATATAATTTTCCTCTTAGCAGGTAGTATATTCATGTTGTTCAACAATATTGTGACCCATGTCTGTTGCGATATAATTTTGCGTAGTTTTCATTGAGTTTTTTTTAATGATTGTGTCATTGGGCATAACCCAATGTGTCTTGTCGTGATTCTTGATTTATCATATTTCTCCACCTCTTCATGCCTTCTTATTTTGCTCCATTTTCTCTATCCATCCTTTTGTACAACATCCTCAAGTCAACACTTGAAAATGCAAAGATTGCTAAGGATGATCATAATGAATATAAGTGGATAAAAATGATCAATGTCTCATGAATTCCAAAAGGAATCCAGAAGGAAAAGAGGTGAGAAGGGGAGAATTCGTTAAAAAAGTAAAGGTTGTCTACCCCCCATGCTTATCTTTAACTATCCCCAAGCAAAACTGAAATTGTGATTAGACAAAAGAGGTGATGAACATGAAATGGAACAACTTGTATAGGTTTATTAAACTCTAAACTCTACACCAATTTTTTGATAAAAATACAAAATGCAATCAAGAGGTCTTTCAAGAGTTGTAATGAGGCTTAGGGGAAAGGTGAAAAGGGAAAATATTTGATAAATGAGGAGCTAGGAAACCAAGAAGCTAATGGAGCATGAGAAACGCTTCACCCAAAAGAAATAAAAAAATTTAACTTCAAACAAACTTCACCTTTATAAGAATATACACAAAACCCAGCAAAACCTTTGGACTCAGTTAAAAGAGAATTTGCTTAAGCCTCTCGATTGAAAACACCTAATTTGGTTTTTTTTTTTTCAATTTCTTCTCTCTTTTTCTTCGAATGACATGGTGAATGGCATGGGAATAAAAAAAAAGATGACAACTCAAATCATAATGTCCTTAAGAGCTGAGCCCTAAAACAATATAGGGATATATCGAGCTATGAAATTAGCACCAATCCTCTCTCAAACCAGATCGCCACCAAAAACACCCAAATTATTTTGACACATTAAGTAGCATAACTCAAGACATAAGTGTTGCTCTATTAGTGTAATACCCCCGATGTGGCTTAAAAGGATTTAAAGTGTCTAACTATATCACCAAGGTCCATTTTGGGGAGCTTGTTATTAAGAACTCCATAGTTAAGCATACTTGCTATGGAGCACAATTGGGATAGGTGACTACTAGGACGTCTTGGTAGATAGTGTGAGTAAACACAATGCACGTTGCAAAGGATTGCATTAATTTATGAGGCTAATCAACAATCTTTAATGTCATTTATGGTAACACGTCGCAACGTAGGAGGGACTAGGGCATTATATATAGTATCAAAGCAAACGTGTGGGCCGATAGTTGTGCTAGTGGAAGGGAGAGCCTTGAGCAGTCACCAAGTGGGGAAAAAGATCTAAAATTGGACCACTAGTCAAGATAAGTCATAAGTCACTCAATAGAGAGGCACAATGAGGACGTTAGGCTCTCCAAGTAGGGGTGAATGTAATACCCCTAAGCTTGGCTTACAAGGATTTGAAATGATTGCTTATGTTAACGAGATGAATCTCGCATTTTTGGAACCTCACTTTTATGAACATCACAGTTAAGCGAGCTTGTTGTGAAGTAGTCTTAGGATGATTGAGGACAAAGCACGCTAAAAGGACTTGTGATAGCTTGCAGTGCCAGTGAACAATCTTTAAAGTCATTCTTGGTAACTATTTGCTACCTGGAAGGGTTGGAGCATTACAATTAGTTTGAAACACTGTCAAAAATAGGTTAATCTCCAAATGTAGATTCCCCTTTGGAAAAAGAAAGATGGAAAGTTTCTTACTGTTTTCCCACAAACTAGTTTTTCCTATTACTTTCCCAGTATTTCATTTTCAATATCAAAATTTGCAACTACATTCCCATTTATTTTCAACCCCTAAATGTCTTTATTTTTGTTGTCAATTTTTTAAGTATTTTCCCACAAATTTTCTAGTCAAAATTTTCACTCCCACCAAAACATCCCCTACCAAAATTCAATAGCAAGTCATTTCCCAAAATTTCCAAGCGAAAAACTTCACCATCGTTAACCCCCCTAAAAAGAATCTCATCGACCCCCTTCCAGTAGAAATCAAAATAAATATCCTATTGAGTTTTCTCTCACCATTCTCTAGTTTATTCTCTTTGAGACTCCTTCAAGCTACTGCACAAATTAAACCTAGTGAGTGCAATCTGTGGGTACCTGGCTGGTGTAGGTTGTGGGTGACTATAGCTGTAGTGGGTATGGTTGGCTTAGTTGTCTCTCTCTCTCTATCTGCCTGTCTCTCTCTCTCTCTCTGTCTGTCTCTGTCTCTCTCTCTCCATCCCCTTTCTCTATTTTTCCCAAATCCAAACCTACCATTATAAATTTGGGTTTTGGTTCTATGCAGAGAAAGAGACAGAGAAAGAGATAGAGATAGAGAAAGATTATAGGAACAAATTCAATAACTGAATAACTAAAGCAATATGAATCAACAAATCACCATAAAGCAAGCATCTATAACAGAAAAGTATCAATATGGTAAAGTTTGTTCTAAAGCCCTAGTTGGAATTTTAATGAAACATACCCTTAATAATTCGCATAATGCAAGCTAAATAACCATTGCAGACAAAAGATGCCATGGTTGTGCACTTTTGCTTGGGAAGCCATGCTGACTCGAAAGTAGAGATGCACAGCTGTGCACTTTTACACAGGTAGTTGTGTGCATCGCTGCTTTCTTGCCACGTGAATTCTTGAACTTGCTGATACCGCGCAAACCTTTAATTTTGCTACTTTTTACAGAAATTCTGCATGACTATAGCAAAATGAATGGTGGGTCGTGTCATGCATTGAACATTATGCTTAACTCCTTTAAATCTTTTACCAAATGTATAACACTAATTTATGTGCTAAATTTAGTAATGCATTAATATCACACCTTGTAATTTATTTACGACAATGATTGTTATATATAAATTCCTATTTAAGTTCTACTTCGGTCTGAAAATAGATTAAACTATGTTAGGTATGAACCATAACTCTTGATGAAAAACAGGTGCAGCGATTTTAGTGTTCAAGTACGACTTTAACTAAAAATTAAGCTGATGGTTGAAGCATTAAGAATAGGTTTAATACTCTAACATGATCCTTTACACAAATGTCTTTCGGCTTGAAGTGTGGATGCTGTAATGCTGTAAAGACTCCCCTTATCTTACACAATAATTAATATGGCAACTGTTGAGATTCAAATTGAGTGCATATTCTTTTTGACTTATCATAAGTACTTATCATTGACATTTAGCAATTTTTAGTACAATTCAGCAACTTTCAGCATAATTCTACATTATTCAGCACTATTAAGTACTTTGTGAAAATATCTAGTTATATTTTCTTCAACCATTTCAGCATGATTCAGCATATTTCAGTGTGTTTCAACATGATTCAGCATGTTTCAGCAATAAGGACCATCAAGTACACCTCATAAAGTTGAAAAGAACATGTATGGAGGCCCCTTGCTCCAAAAGGTTTGATATCATGCACGTTTAAGAACCAACAAAATGAAGAGCTTAAACTGATAACTAAATGCACATCAATCATTCTTATACTCTAACATAATAAGATGCTTGTCATGACCTGGTCTAACTAAATATGTCAACATGTATCCCTAAGCTAGGTCCAATTCATTGCATTGCCATATCGAACTAGTTATTTATGCCACCTTTTTTTTTCAAATGGTAAGTAATACAATGATTAGGCAATCCTTCTCTCAAAGATTCTACCTATATTATTCTTAATGGAGATAGAAAGTAATGAGGAACAAGGAATATATACCTACAAAATAGAAGAAGAAATAGAAAGGATAAACTTGGCCAACGAATGTACTACCCGGTTTCCTTCTTTGAAAATATGTTGTATGTGTACACGAATGTAAGAACCATGACAGATTTTTGTATCTTCAACAACAGTTTGGATTTATCACGAAACTTGAACATCTCCCTCTAAGGTTTTGATAAGCATCTGATTATCACCTTCAATAACAATTAAATGATATCCTGCTTGAACTGTCACACATTTACCATTTTGCATTGTTGTTGCTTCTGCTTATTAGAACTGAGGCAGCTCTAAGATTGCTAGTTTCAGCTTGAAGAAATCATACATCCCAACTTCAGATGACGAAGCCCCCTGCTATTGAAGAACAAGATTTGGATTCGTCAAAGTTGATTTTGATAAATCCTCCTAGTGGTTTCGCCCAGCTGATGAGAGATATGGGCTTAGGACTCAGATGAGAGTGTTGGTGGAGTATAGTTGTCATATCTAAATCAAACTTTTTCTTAGCTTTCCGCTCAACCCAGTTTGTTTTTTATTTATTGTTTTAGCACAAAGTACTGTTATAGTAGAATTATAAATTTCATATTTAAAAATCACCATAGTACAACTCTTCCAAATCCTCTAGAGAGTAGAAATAACGTTGGCAATCTGATTAGGTTTAGCCTGGGATTTAACAAAGTTTGAAACGTAATTCCAAGTTAAGAAATATTGGACTCAAGCCACTTATGTTGATATGCCAGATACTAAGTACCCCTAGTTAGGCAACATTGAGATGACTTTTATATTCTAATTTGTAATGAAAATAGGGCAAATTGGGACTAACTTCATGGGTTTTATGCATACTCGCTTGTGTCGCTAAATCATAGTGATAAATTTACAAGAGGAAAATCTTAAGCTTAGACATGATATCAAGTTTCCAAATCCAAAAAAACTGCCAGGGCTTTGGGAAATCAAAAAGGGATATCATGTGGTTTCCTCCTTATAGATTTAATGGTTAAAAAAAAAACACTTCTTGATAGATCCCGACAGAAAGATTCATCAATGTCATGAGAGGGAATAAGAATGCTCATAATTAAATTGCAGATATCATTGGGCAAAAAGGAACTAAGCAAAGAAAGGTTTCATTCCTTATTAGGAGTTATAAAATCATTTACTACTACATCAATGTTTGGGAAAAGATGTTCTTCCAATTGAAGCATCTGTAAAATGCTTTTTTGCCCACACCAATCACCACACAAGAACCTAATAGCATGCCCATTCCCAACTTTCCAAAAAACTCCCTCACAAGAGATTTCTCTATATTGAAGAAATTTTTTCTAAACCTAAGAATCATTAGATTTACAAGTGTGCGTGAAGAAATCACAAGTCATAGGATACGTGGAAAGCATAATTTTAACCCAAAAAATTTTCGGCTCAGTAAGGGATTTCGAAGAAAGCTTACAAACAAAGGCTTTATTTACAGCCTCTGTTTTACAAATAGACCACCCATGTTTTTTGGGAGACAGACTTTGTCCTAAGATACCACAGGGGACCTTTTTCCGTGTTAAATTTTTTTCTAAAAGAAGTTTGGATTTTTCTATCAAGATTATTAAACGTAGATTTGAACGACCTAAGACATTGCATTGTACAACTAGGGAGGGATTCAAGGTTGGATTAAATAAGAACTATTGTACTTACTTTAGCAATGAAAATAGCTTCCCAATTCTGTAACCTACTGCCTGTTTTACAAACTAGATTGAAGAACGAATAACATGAAGCCCTTCCGTAGAAAATAGGGTAGCCAAGATCCTCATTGAGTGAATCTCAATGTGATATGTTCAGCACTACAGATAGTGTTGATTTAGCTGCTCAAGCAGCATGTTTAGGGAAGACAATTACAGATTTCTAAAAATTAATAAGTTGTCTATATTGACTAAAAAACTCAGAACGCAAAGTATTAAGCTTACTACATATTTCTAGATTTGACTTTTGAAACAAAAGGCTATCATAAGCTAATAAGAGACAAGGGATCTTTTCTACTATAGGGCATACTTTTATCCCAATTCCTTTTTTTTATTTTTTTCAGAAGGTGCGACTTGTAACCTTTGAGCAAGAACATCCATGCATAAATTAAAAATATAAAGGAAAAGCAGGTCATCTTGTCAAATCCATGTCGAGGGTTATATAAACCCACATACCTCATCATTTATAATAATACAGTAAGACAAAGTTGTGATACATATATGTATCTAACTAATCCATGCATCATGAAATCCCAAACCCTTTAGGCGCGAGAAGATAAAACCCCTTCTAGCCTATTATAAACCATTTCTATGTTTTTTTTAGTGCTATATAAGCATGTTTACCTTTCATATTATTGAATTTTGTTCATAATCTTATGAGCAACAAGTATGTTATCATGAATCACTCATTTTGGTATAAAAGCACCTTGCAAAGGTGACAATATGTCCTAAGATAGATGGCACCATATGTGATAATACGTTCTAAAACAGGTCGCTTCATACTCATAAGGATTTCTGATAAATGCCTAAAATGTGCATCAGTTTAGGGTTATTTGCTAGCATTTCTTAGGGAATTGTATGCCTTAATGATTGATTTTTTGCTCCATTCCCAATTTACGCTTGGCTATGCGTGTTTGATATGTTATGGATTTTTAAGAAATTTTAATCCAGCACGGACCCCTTCTATGATGCTATTTGACTCACCACGAAAGTCCCCTAGTCCCATATGCCCATGGTATTAAGAAGACATAGAAGAGATTAAGCTAGAGGCCACAACAAAGGGTCTGCAATGTAGGCCCCAGACCATGGTGGCCTAATTTCTTATGACTCTTCATGTTTCCTTCGAGTGTAGTTGAGAATGCATTAGTTCATCTACATTAAGGCCTCATCTGCTACTTGAAGGGCATACCTTCATTCATCACTCACTTTACTTGCAATTCGTCTATTATCTAATCATTTAGGGCAAGCGAAGATTTAACAGAAGAATTTACAAGTTGGAGGCCTTAAAGGTTGCAGGATCACTTAGGAATCTCCCTTTTGATGAGCTTTTTCTTTCTCCTTGCTTCTTAAAGTATCTAAGAATCAATTTTAGTTTGAATCATGCTTTGTTTGGAACTCCTTTGATTTTCTTAGAATTATCATGAGTGAGTAGTTTTCTTTTTATAATTTGGGGATGTACTAGCCAAAATAGCGATGTTGGATCTTCAATTTATAAAATCCTTTCCTTAATGCTATTTGGATTAGATTCAATCTATCTTGTGTTTTTTTTATGGTTTTTAAGTAATTTTGGCCATCTTTCTTGTATAATTCTAGAAAGTTGGGTGAAATATTGAAAGGAGAACACTCATTATCAAATCAACACGATTGGACGTGATTTGTGATACTTGAGAGAGGATTGCAAATTGATAATCACAATTTTTAACTTGGAGTATGAGAACCTCTGAGAGAATGATGATCAGATTAGTTTAAGCTATTCAGTTTATTTCGAAAGAACGAAATGAATTTTGTATGCTTGTCAACCTTTGAATCATCCAAACTTGAGAAAGCACATTATTAATTCATAAGATTTTTTTCAACTCGTTGTAGGAAAGCAAATCCACAGATGCTTTCAATTGATAGATTTACCCTTGAAGTGACAAAATATACACTTAGATTAGATAATTCACCCTTTAATCAATCGATTTCACTTGGCATTTCAATAGGATAAAACTCAATAGATTGCACGAGTCCTTATGGAATGACAATAGATTTTGCTACAACATCTGTGCACTGGCTATCAAGGCTTTGGTGCTATTGCTAGAGGCCAAGTTGTCATGTATTGAGTCCATCCTTGTCAGATTGACCAACCATTTTTTTTCATTTGTTTATATTTTTAATTGCTCAAGTAGTGTTTGTAGCGGTGCTTATAGGATCTTTACCCTTTTATGTGAAGTCCTATTGCATATGATCACGATACTAAAACTGAGAGGAATTTTCACTTAAAAAGGAAGAAGTAAAGGACATAGAAGCAAAGGCATAAGGCTCGTGAGACCTTACCCAAGATTGCTAGTGGAGGAGAAGCACAAATAAGGATGCTTTTGGATTTTGTTGCTTTGGAGGTCCAAGGCATCAATTCAACTATAACCCGCCCAAATGTGGAGGCCCAAAGCTTCAAGCTCAAACCAACACTAATTTTAATGGTGCAGTAATCTCAGTTCGGCACCACCCCAATGGTGGATCCCAATTTGCACTTCTTGATCTTTTAAGAGGTGTGCAATAAATTAATGATTAAACTGTTTGAATGTTAATGTTGTGAATTCATGTGCCCCTCACTATTCATGTGAAATTTGTAGTTCTATTAATCATTTGAACGTGAATTGCCAAGTTGGAAGTTCTTTTGCATAAGACCCCAGTGACCAAGTCAATTATGTCAACCACTTTAACTTGAGACTAACCAGTGACCCTTTTTTTAATACATTTGTCCTGGGTTGGAGGAATTACCCAAATTTCTGATATGAGCCTAACCTTCTCACTTTGCATTAAATGGATGCTAGACTATCTCCTGGGTTTCAAAGGCCTCTCTTTCCCGAACAAGTTCCCCAAAAGTCTAACTTGGAGGCCATGATGAAACTTATGCTTGTGGTATAACAAAAGCAAGATGAGTAAATAAAGTAATTAGCCTCTAAAGCTGATGTGTGTACTAGTCATAATAAGATTTTAAAAGCTCAAATTGTCTAACAAACTAGCTCTTCGTTTACACCTCCCAATATACTTCCTAGTAAGCCTGAATGCAGCCCTAGGGAGCAATGTAATGCCATGATTTTTAGGGCTAGCAAATAACATGATGGTCTTAAGGGTATTAGCAATGATGTGGATGTGAATGATGACGCCATTAAGAAGGAGGGCTCTAGTCCTTCTAATGATGTGATTCACGACAATGATAATATTAATAAAGGTCCTAGGAACCCTAAATAATCTTCCCCAAAACCTTTTGCACCACCTTTGCATTTTCCTCAAAGAATGGCTAAGGTTAAGCTTGGTTCACAATTTGGGAATTTCTCGAGGTCATAAAGAAGCTCTACATTAATATTTTCTTTACCGATGTCTTGTCTTAAATGGCTAAGTCTTTAAAAGAGATTTTGGCAAATATAAAAATTGTAGAAAAGCATGAGATAATGGCATTGAGTAACGAGTGTAGTGTCATGATTCAAAATAAGCTTCTTGCTAAGCTTAAGGATCTCGGTAGCTTCTCTATCCCTTGGTTTATAGGGAATGTTTGTATTGATTGTGCTTTTATGTGACCTGGGCTCAAGTGTGAGCTTGATGCCCCTTTTAATGCACCAAAAGTTGGATTAGGAGATATGAGATCCACCACCATTTCCTTACAATTAGCGGACCTTTCTATGAAATACCTCGTAAGTGTTTTACAAGATGTCCCCATTAAGGAGGAGGAAGATTTGTATGTGCCTATTGATTTTAATTCTTGAGATAAACAAGGATACATGCACCCCAATCATTCTTTGGAGGATTTTCTTTGCCACCATCGGGTGTCGTACAGATGTGAAGAATGGTAAGTTGTACGTGATGTAGGTGATGATCATGTGAAGCTTAACTTGTTAAAGGCATCTGAATTCCCTTTTATTTTTTATAGGTGCAATAGAATTGATGTGATTGATGATTTAGTAAGGGAAAACGTCACTAACCAAGGTTTTAGTGACATTTTTTAGCATTATATGTTGAATGATTATGCTACTGAGGATGAGAATCCATGGGTGGCATTGTATTCTTCGTTTTCAGAAGCCTCTACAAAAGTTCCACATATTCTTGCCAAGGTGGAAGAGTTAAAAAGTAATGAAGAGCCCTCTCTTGGTAAGAAGCATATCCCGCAGTAGAATTGAAACCTCTCACTTCTTTTTTAGGATATGAATTTCTTAGCCCAAATCTATATATCTTAGGATTGTTAAAGGAAATCTAAGTGTATCCCAAACTAATTCTTTACTTAGAGTCCTTAGATTGCATCGCTAGACTATAGGGTATACTCTTGATGACCTTAAAGGAAGTCACCCTTTTGTGCACATCCAACCTATTTTAATGACAGATGACTATAAGCCCTTAATAGAACACCAACGAAGGTTGAATCCTAACATGAAATGGTTAAGAAAGAGATTTTAAAATTGCTTAAGGTGGCATTATCTATCCTATCTCCCATAGTAAGTGGGTAAGCTCAATTCACATTAAGCCTAAGAAAGGAGGATGATGGTCGTGACGGTTGAGAATAATGAGTTATTCTTCCTAGAATAATCATGGGTTGGCATATGTGCATTAACTATAGAAAGTTGAACAAAGCCACTTGCAATGACAATATTTCCCTTCCCTTCATTAGCCAAGTGCTTTTCCCTTCAACGGTGCATGATGTCTATTTTCTCTTATTTATTGAGGATATTATGGAAGTATTTATTTATGATTTTTCTATGTATGGTACATTATTGGGCCATTTATTGCATAATTTATCCAAAGTTTTAGAAAGATGTAAGAAAGTAAATTTGGTCTTGATTGAAGAAAAGTTATAGTACAAGAGGGGTTATCCTTGGTCATATTGTTCCAAACAAAGGCATTGAGGTTCAGAAAGAAAAGGTGGAGGTGGAGGTGATCAAAAGACTATCACTGCATTCATTTGTGAATGGTATGAAGAGTTTGCTTGGACATATGGTGCAAAACCTCTTATTGCTTGTCAAGGAGATGCCTTTTGACTTTAGGGAGGAATGTTTAAGTGCTTCTACGCGACATTGATTTCGGCTCTGGTTATGCAAGCTCTGGATTTGGAGCTCCCGTATAAGGAGATGTACAATATAAGCGATTATACATTGGGCGTTATTTTGCGGCAAAGGAAGGATAATAAGCCATATACCATTTACTATGCATGTCATACTTTAGATGAGGGTCGAGTGAATTATGCCACCACAGAAAAGTTGTTTTTAGTGTCATCTTCACATTGGAAAATTTCATTCCGACTTGATCATTTCTAAGGTGATAGTTTTTTACCAACCATGCCGCGTTGAAGCATCTTGTGAAGAAGTGCAACTCTAAGCCCTACCTATTCGATGGGTTCTTTTTCTCCAAGAGTCTCATTTGAAGATTCGTGACAAGGTAGGGTTAGATAATGTGGAGGCTGATAATTTATCTCATTTGGTCCTCGAGCCCACTCTTATTGAAAGCTCCGTACGGATGACTCATTCTTGGATGTTCAACTTCTTGCTATCTTTCACCAAGCCAGTTCCATGGTATGTTAATATGGTAAATTTCAAAGTGTTTGGAGTGGCATCCAGGGTTGTCATACCAATAAAAGAAGAAACTCTTAGCTGATGTTGAGTACTATGTGTAGAAGGAGCCTCTTCTCTATAAGCTGCATGGAGGTGCTATTTATAGGACATGTTCGCCAAAAGATGACGTCCACAATATCCTACACCATTATCATGCCTTGCCATCTTTCGCCAAGCCACTCCGTGGTATACTAATTTGTTGAATTTCAATGTGTGTGGAGTGTTGCCTCTAAGGTTGTCATACTAACAAAAGAAGAAACTCTGCTAATCCTAAGTACTATGTGTAGGAGGAGTATCTTCTCTACAAGCTGTGTGGAGATGGTATTTATAGGAGATGTTTGGCAGAAAGATGAGAACCAAAGTTTCCTGCACCTATTTATAGTGGACGCTTTGGTCCCAACAAGACCATTGCCAAAGTTCTTCAAGTAGGCTTCTCCTACCTAATCTTTTTAAGGATGCAAGAAAATTTGTGATGACTTGTGATTGATGCCAACTAAGAAGCACGCGATGCCTCAAGGTGGTATTCTTGAGGTTGAGCTTTTGATATGTGGGGAATTAACTTCATGGATCTGTTCTTTCTTTCTCATAATAGCCTCTATATTCTCATTGTACTAGATTATGTCTCCAAAGAGGTGGAAAACATTGTCACACCCATGAATGATTCCTAGGTTGTCATCGAATTCCTCGAGAAGAACATTTTTACAAGATTTGGATACCAAGAGATCTTCTGGGTGATAATGGGATTCATTTTTTCAACAAACCTCTGGAGTCTCTCTTGAACAAGTGTGGAATTTTTCATAAGGTTGCTACACCTTACCATCCCCACACAAGTGGTCAATTTGAGTTATCTAACTGAAAGTTGAAGAGCATATTGGAGAAGGCTATTGATCAATCACGAAAGGATTGATCTTTAAAGCTTGATAATGCTCTATGGGCTTATTAAACCAATTATAAGACTCCTCTAGGCACTACACCATATCAGTTAGTTGGGAAAGTCCTATCATTTGCTAACTAGGTTAGAACACTAGGCATATTAGGTCGTTCAAATGTTCACTTTTGATTTCAAGGTGGTCCGTGTTGAAGGTTTTTAAGGGGGAATGGAAAATTAAAGACAAAAGGAAAAGAAACCTCAAATACTCACGATTGCCAGTCGTAGTACTTAAGGGTCGGTCCACAGGGAAAACGTTTGATTATGGTCATTAAAAGTGAATAAACTAAACTAAATGAAACCTAAACTAGTTGCTTTTAGTTAAATGACCTCAACCATCTAAACCTGAACTAAAATTGAATTAAGCTTGAATGAACAGAATTGAAACAAGGCATACTCAGGGGTACAAACAACTCAACCCATTCCTAATAACCATCCACCATTAGTCAAGCAACCAAACAAACATTGCATTACCCCAGCAAAATTAATTGAGCAACAGGGAAGGGGTATACAGAATCAAGCAGAGCACAACTTAACTCTAAACGACGAAGCCAAATATTAACAAAAGGAACTAAAAATTAAACCTGCAGGCTCAAACCAAAACGAAAAACAACAGCAATCAGCTACAGGAAAAAAGGTTACCCAGAATGCTTGAACATCAAAATTGTGCGTCCTCACTTTCAGCCATACAACAAGGAAGATGGACATAATCGAAATACGAGCAGCAACCGTAGTACCAGCTAACCGAAACAGTGAACAAGGGAAAGGGAAGGGGGTTAAACTAATGCTAGCCTAGGCCTCAATGCTTTGCAGCTCAGCCTTAGCTAACATCAATGGCTGAATCGCCATTGACACACATCCAAGTTCACGGTTATGAACCGAATGAAGCAGGGGAACAAAGGGTAACAATGAAATGCGAAAATCCTTCAATAACTGAACAAAATTTCGATAAAAGTTGCTTCAACAGTTCGAATTACATCAGAAATTCCAACCCTAATACATCAATTCGTCACTGACTAACAAGAACCCTAATCGCAAAATCTGAAATTCTAACCCTGAAATACAAAATTAAAACTTAAATCTAGAACTACTTAGCCCAGAAATTACCTAGTCTACGCTGCCCTCCATGGCGTCTTCTCCTCATCTCTTATACCCGAAGCAAGGAACTCAACGCCCCCCCTCTCGATCTCGACCCTCCGTCTGGTGTTGGTGTACGTGGACGGTTCAGATGAGGCCAGAGAAGGTGGGAAGTGGCTTGGTGGTTGTCAGAGGTGGTGGGATGGGGTGGTTTCGGTTTTAGAGAAAATCGTGGGTAGAGGGATGGGTTTCTGGGTTTCGTGGAAACGGTGGGCTAGGGTGGTTTTGGGTGAGGGTGAAACGGGGATCGAAGAGGTGGGGATTGTGGGTTGAAGAGGAAGACGAAGCACAGGAAGTCTGGGGTTGCTGTCGGGGAGAGAGAAGAAGCTGAGGAAGAAGCTAAGGAGAGAGAAAATGAAGGGGAGGGGGGTTTTTTTAAAGCGCAGAACCGGTTCAACTGAACCGGTTGGTCCGATTCAGGCTGGACCGGTTTGGTTTTTTTTTTCTTCCTTTAGCCGATTTTTTCTGGAATTTGGCCCGGTTCTTCAACCTCCGACATTTCCTCTATTTTTCTCACTTTTTCCGCCATTTAAACTCTTTTTTTGCATTTATTCAAAATCTGCAAAATAAAATAAAATCAATTAAAAACCTTAAAAAATATTATTAAAATGAGCCTAAAACCGGTGAAAAAGTACCTTAAAAATATATCATTTTTGGTTCAAACAGTCCGCAAAAGGAGAATGTTGCAATTAAACGAGTTAAAAAAGCTGCGATTTAAGGCATATGAGAGTTCCAAGATCTACAACGAGAGAACCATACATTAGCATGATAAGCACATTACAAAAAAGTGGTTTCAAGAAGGAGACATAGTCCTTCTGTTCAATTCCAATTTGAGGTTATTTCTGAATAAGCTAAGATCTTAGTAGTGGAGATCGTTTCAAGTCACCAAGGTTTATGCAGACATGAAAGTGTGGAGTGAGATAACCAGCTCATTCAAGATTAATAGATAGTGGCTTAAGCCTTATTTCATGTGGAGCCCATTCAAAAGTCATTATCTATACCCTCACTAATCCTATTTTATCTTAAGAAGGAGAAGGTCGAGCTCTCGACCCTAAAAAAGCGACTCTTAGGAGGCAACCCAGGCTATTTTATTGTTTTCCTTCTCTTTGTACAATGTGTTGCATATAGTTCATAAGATTTTTTTGTAGTTGTGTGAAAAAAAAAGGTGAACAAAATAGAAAAGATGAGGTTAGCATGAAGAGATCTCAGTCCACCAGACCACCACAGTAGTGACCATGCTACACGATCAACCTGCCAAGACAAAAGAAAAAAAAATTAGGACAGAGGAGACGATGGAGGCTCTGTAGTGATGCTCTTCATAGTAGGTCAAGGATCTCCAAAACTAGTTTGACTAGCCTTTATCCTATTCTTGTTCTTCCTCCTCGACACTCTGTCTCTCTATAACTCTTTCATTCTCTTTCTAAAACCTTCATAGCTATTCCTTCAATCTACCTCCATTCCTCTCCATTTTCACTCAAATTCACTCTAAATCACCCCAATTTTCTTCTTTCTTTCTCAAAGTCTACTTTAATCTCCCATTTTCCCCTAAATCACCCACAAATTTTCCCCACTCACAAATTTGTACAACCGCTCACCATTCGAACATGCCTATTGTTCTTCCTAAATTTATCATGTTTTTACTCATTCTTCTTTCCTTTCTTCTCCATTACCATCATCTACTCAATTTCTCCATTCTCTCTCCACCCATACTCTTAATTCCTTTATTGTTAAGGAAGTTTGAAATCCATTCACATTACTCAATAATTGTTTTCCATGGAACCTGAGAAAAAGCAAAAGATCACTTAAAGAGCTCGTACATCAAGGGAACCCTATAGCGGGCACCATGGACCAACCACCCAGTCACTTAAGTTTCCAATTCCACTATGAACTAAGATAATGCTTCTAGGACTTTGATTTTACTAATCTCGTTCATGTTGCTAGATATAATACGTTAAGTAGTAAACAAGTTGTTGCTACGAGATATTATGATGAGAATTTGTTGAACAACTTGGGATTCATGGATGATGCATTGGTTATTTGGTCGTGTTTGAATGCATCAATTTTTTGAGAAATGGGACCGCACATTTAAAGACCTTACCCTTGAATTTTTGAGTTCATTGTATGTCAGGTCACATGGTCCACATAGGCAAGAAGGATAGATATCCTTAGAAATCAATGGGAAATTTATGCGTGTAATTGGAGTTCCTTCAATGATATCTTTGGCTTTCCACCTAGCTTTGGACCTTCTTTATCTTCGTGTCCCCTAAAATTTTAATCCAAATGCATTTCGGTATGAAATTATGGGGGAGTACAATTATGATTAGAGCACCTCCAAAGGCAGTATCATTAGAAACCCTTTTATTTGTGTAGGCCAAAGATTGTTAGCATGCGGGATATTTACTAAGGAGAATAGCCTAAACGTGCCTCGTCAGTTTGAGTTGTATTTTTTGCCTAACATGCTTAATGGTGACCGCATTGATCTAGGTCTTTCTTAGCCACTCGATATACAGTATGGCCACTAGTACTTCATGGAGTATAGTGATTGGAGTATCATCACCATAGCTTAGTGGATTTTAATCGTAGCTCGGATAATAGAGTACAAGGGTTTGAGTAGCTGAATTTGGCGACTTTTGAGCAAATAAAGTTTTGTAAGCTAGAGGTGGAGCTGGTGTGTTAGATTTACCTAGGGAACCGAATTATGCCTCTTCACAATGTTGAGTGCACTACTCTTTAAAATCAAGCTAATCTTTCACTCTTCCCTAATGATCCAGATGTCGTCTGACCCGTTCCTCCTTCTAGCCATGGAGCATCTACTTCGTTGATCTGACCTCATCAACTAATCTTAACTAAGTGAATGTCAACCTCCGATCCATACAAGAGGAGCAAGCATCCTTTTGTGTTCATGTTCAATCTAAGAATGATACACTCCATGACTTTTCTTAGGAGCGGCATCATGAGCTTCCTAGGATGCTAGCATCCCAAGCCTAATGTTTTCGAGATTTTCATGCTTATTTAGAGACTTTGTGGAATTGACATATCTCCTAAGATCACTGCCACCCTCCATTTCCTCTACCTTTCTAGTGCTTCTTGCCTTTTCTCGCGTATCATTACTTATGTTTGTGTGCTTGTATTGAGGATAATGCTTTTTCCAAGCATGGGAATTGCAACTTATGGTGACTAATGATGACTTTTGTTTCCTTGAGCATGCGGATATGTATAACAGCGTACATGGTTGCATCTATATTTGCATTTAGAATTTACATATTGTTAGAGCATTTAATTTTCTTCTTATGGAGTTGCATTTCTCATACATTTAGGTTGTTACATGTACTTAGGGTTAGTTTTGCATCTTACGACTAACTTCATGTAGGATTACATTAAATAAAAAGAAATTTGAAAAAAAGAAAAGAAAAGAAAAGAAACCTTTTGATGATGAAACTTCTAGGCTTGGTAATCTTGTTTGGCTTGATTTGACTCTTTGGTATGTTCAATTGTGAGTAAAAGCATTTGGAAATAAGTTTTTGGAAAATATGCTTCATGTTTTGACTATATATTGAATGTGAATTGATTGCTCAATAAATTTTTGTGTGAGCTATGTGAATGCGAATTGAATGTGAATTGAATGTTGCCATGTAAATTCTAATGAGATAGTGGTGACTTTGGTAGATATCTTGTGAGGCTTTTAGCTATCAAAGACTAATTCATCAGTTTCAGTCTCTTACTTTTTCATAAGTGACTCTTTTTGGACTTTATTTATCTAGAAGTTGCTTTGATTCTCATTCAGGATCACACTTGGAATATGCATTATGGCGAAATGATCGAGAGATTCTTTGTCTTGTATTATTAAGCCATCTTGACCAAATAACAACACTTGACATGCATGATGTGCCCCTTGCTGGGCCCTTTTAGCCTAAAATGACTTTTAGTGCTGTGAATATTCAAATGTAGCCTTGGCTAAACATATGTCTTAAACCCAAGCCAAGACTATTGCATTTCGCTTTATGATACTTTGATTTGGGATTAGCCTATGGGTGTTGAAATCTTTGGGTTGCTTAGTATGGTTTGTTTGGTATAGTGTGGGCATTGTGTACGTTTGGTAACATGAGACATCCCATTTTGATGATGATGGGCTCATTTCATGGATTATTCAAGGGAAGTGTCATAATTTGCTCAATGTTGATCTCCATTGTCATTCTCTTTGTTAAACAAAAAAGAAAAGAACAAAAAAATGGAGAAAAAAACAAAAATGAAAAGAGAAAAATATTTCAAAAAAAGAAGTGGTGAATAAAAGAATTTGGCATTATTGGATGGTATATACTTGCTTTTTAGGTTTCAACACCTTTTCCCAATGTAATTTATAGGGGATGTGTTTATAATAGTTGAGTAGTATTGGTTTAAGGAGTGGCTTCATAATAAATTGGGAGAGTTTATTTTTGCTCTTAGTCTGGGACTTTTAAGTCCATTGCCCAAAACATTTGCTCCCCTCTTTCGCTTACCCATTTAGCCCGTTACAACCCATGTGAAGTCCTTATGATTGCCTAATGTGTTTTGTATTTTATTGCTGGCGAATTAAAGGATCTTAGAGAACTTATGGTTGGTTCAGTACATAGATTTAGATTTGAGGGAACCTTACTATGCTATAAACACATGAGTGGAGAGTTCTATTGCATGTGCCAATGTGTCTTGCTTGAGATGACTTGGGTGGTTGATTCAAATTTGATATTTTGGTCTTTAATGATTTCTTTGAAACTTCATTCTCCCATCTGTTTACCAAACATTTTGATCAATTTTGGGCTAACTTTAGGCTGGTTGCACCATTAAGGGTGTTACTAATGTCTTTCCTGAGGAGGTTGCATATAGGTTGTTTTGTTTCTAGGCTCATGGTTGCTTGGAAACAATAAACAATTCAAGCATGTGAGAGTTTGATAAGTGTTTAAAACATGCATTATTTTGGGGATATTTACTAGCATTTTCTTAAGGGATTTTATGCCTTAGTGATTGATTTTTCCCCCAATTCCTGTTTTACGCTTGGATATGTGCGTTTGATTTGTTACAAATTTTTGAGACCCTTTGACCTAGCGTTAACCCCTTTTATGATGCTATTTGACTCACCATGGAAGGCCCCCGAATCTCACATGCACATGATATCAATAAGACATGACAAAGATTGAGATGTAGGCCACCACAGACCCTACAAAGGAGAGGCCATGGACTTTGGGGCCTAGTATCTTATCTCTCTTCATCTTTCCTTCGAGTGTGTGGTTGAGAATGCATTAGTTCATCAATATTAAAGCCTCATCTGTTCCTTGATAGGCGTATCTTCAATATATATTTTATTGCTCACTTCATTTAAAATTCATCCATTCTCTAATCATTTGGAGCAAGCGAAGATTCAAGAGAAGAATATCCAAGTTGGAGGACTTGAAGGTTGCAAGATCGCTTGGGGATCTCCATTTTTATGAGATTTTCTTTCTCTTTAGTTTTGACCACTTTTGGAATCAATTGCATTTGCCGCCATTAGTTAATTAAGGTAAGCCTTATTTTTTATTTTTTATTTTAGCAAGCTTAGCTTGTTTGCCATGGAAAATTTTATATACTTGAATTGTAATTTGATATGTTAGGATTTTTGGAGAAGGCAACCATGGAAGGTCCAAGCTTTGGTTTACCAGCATCAAATTCCAAAATTTGTTGTCCGAAATGCACAGTTGCAACTGAGTTGGAGTATAGCATGTCTAGATCAAAGAAGTGATATGATCAAAGAAGTGATATTACTATTCATATTTGAAATGCGAGGAGTTTGTTTGTTGGGCTGAGCAA
Source organism: Selenicereus undatus (assembly GCA_017589665.1). Lineage (NCBI taxonomy): Eukaryota > Viridiplantae > Streptophyta > Magnoliopsida > Caryophyllales > Cactaceae > Selenicereus > Selenicereus undatus. Next base: position 91,473,131 of record JACYFF010031957.1, read on the forward strand.
GAAGGCGAAGGAAAGATCATGGGAGGCCATGAACGTGGAAGCATAAACAGAGGAAGGAAAAGGGTAAGAGGAGCACCCTAAGGCTTAATTGCCATGAATTTAAATGATGTAATTCAGTTAAAGGAAGAAGTTTGATGTGTATTGGGAGAAATGGTTGAAATGAGGACTGAAATAAGGAGTATGTTGTCCAAGACATATGATGGAATTAAGATATTGGCTTTATTATGTGCCGTAATTTTTGTTGTTTGTGTTGTAATATTAGGAGTTTTGAAGTGATGTTGCTGTTAAGTATTGGGTTTTGTCATGTATTTTGCTGCACTACGGTGTAATTTTCCTTTCATTGAATCAAGCGTAGTTGAATGTTATAGAATAATGCTAAGTTAGCACTTGAGTGTGGTTGTCATATGTGTGCAATGGAATGAAATATGCTTCATTGCAATAGATAAATCTCCATACAGCTTACAAAAGTTACAAAGCCCAGATTAGTGGGGTTATTATTTCACTATAGCTATACATTGTGCAAAAACTAATTATCAGCTACATCGGAAGCTATGCAAAAAGTGACTATCATCTACAGTCAGAAGCTATGCAAAAAGTAATTATCAACTACATTTAGAAGTAGTGCAAAAATTGACTATCACCTACAGTCAAAAGTTGTGCATAGTCATTTATGGTCATAACCCATCCAAAAAATCAAAGTAGGGATGAGGCAAAGTGTTGAGTCCTCATATTCTTCATCCCCTTTTTTACTTTACCAATGACAACCCTTAATTCATCAAATGTTATGTCATACACCTCTTTTTCCTTCCTTCTTTTCAGGCTTGGAAGGTTAACTGACTTCTTCTAGGTTGACTAACTTCTTCTGCTTGCTTAAAGCTAGCCTCAAAATAGGTTGACTGAAACTTGGTGCCTTCAATGATTTCTCTTTGCTTGTGGTTCACCTTACAACTAGCTAACTTGAACAGCTAGGATCACTTATTTTTCTGGGGCTTCTTCTAGGTAGGTACTAAGTATTGAATGGAGTTTGTTGAGTGGAAAAGCTTTCCTTTGTCTTTTTCCTAGGGCTTCTTCTCATCACTAAAGTTGAAGATAGGTGTGATTGATCGAGGGGTGGCTAACTTGGAGGAACCTTGAAGTCAAGTGAATAATTTCATTTTTGAAAGAAACACATTAAATGCAATAAAGTCAAAGAAGGCAGCTGGCTTATCCACGTCATTTATACTACTTATAATGTGTAGGGTGATAGAAGAGGATGTTGGCTAGCATAAAACATCCTGCATGATAAAATATGGGTATTACTTAATTAACAATAAATGAAAGCATAAGCCTTTAAAATTAAAAAGTGGGGTTCATTGCTTACATTAGTTGGGCTGGAGTCCACAATTCTTCCAAGTCTTCCAACTAGATTTCCTATTGGAGGCTTCTTCTTCTTCTAACATGGTTACTTCTAAGTTGAGGACAACCTCTGATATTGTGTCCAATGCCCTTGCAGTGTGAATAGCTGACTATGGTATTTCTCCCTCTTACTCTCTTCTTTCTAACCTCATCATTCTCTCTTCTCGTACCTTTCTTAGTTGGGCCCCTTTTCTTTTTTATTGGGGGTGGGGACAACAGTGGAATATGATCTATTTCATGCCAGAATTTGGTATCCTTAATTGGATAAATGGAATGACTGTATGTTTCCTTCTACTTTTCAATAGAGTACTACTCATCCACCCATTCTTCGAGATTAGCCTTCATGTATGCAAGACACTTGACTGCATGCTTACAAGGGATCCCAAAAATGCGCTAGTAGTTACAGTCACAAGTCTTAGCATTGAGGTCAAGTCACAAACAGACTGAAGGGGTTAACTACATGAAGGGATGTCAAGTATAATTGAAATACTAGGCTGCCTAGGCTATGAAGGTGATGGTTTGTTCACTTGGGTTGTATTTTTGAAGTATAAGCTCTCATCTATTGAACCTATAATCTAATCCAAAAAATCATCACAAGCTTCATTCATTTTATCACTATTTTCACCCAACCCACCTCATCTAGACTACCCCCCTTGTGTAATTGTTATATGCTGAGTATCCCCTTCCTGAAACATCTGCCCCATTTGCCCATCAAGTTGAAGAATAAGTTTATCTATCAAAGTTAGGGATTTTCTTTCAAGAATCGTGAACTCAATCTTCTTCCTACCTTTCCACTTGTCAAATACTTTCAATAAATCATCATCAGTATTAATATGCCGCTTTAGTCTAGGTTTTCATGGGCGGTGAGATGCTAACCCGAAGAGCCTGGGCTTCCTATCAATTGGTGGCTGACTTAGAAACTTAATAGCATCTCTAACTAAATCAATTAGGAAATACATGTCCCTATCCCTCTCAAATGAGATCGACCAGCCTCTGCATCTCAACATAACAACATAATATGTATCTCTTACATATACAAATCAATCAAGTTTAAAGATGTCATTAACACCAGACAATTTTCAACTATAATCACAATACCCTAAACCTATAAATGCATCATACAACAACATATACAAATAACAATTTTCAACATACAATAAGGTGCACAAACCTTAAAGTAAATACACAACAACAACCCATGAAAGAACGTTTCTTATTCCTCAGTTTTGAACCCACCCTTATAACGTAAACAATCGGCACTTCATCTAGGTCTAGGAAAAATATCCAACTTTCCAAGCTTCATTTTCCCCAAATCCATCATTGTTTTAACTTTTAAGCCCATTTACCATCTCAAATCCTAAAATTTCTAGATTTCTTTTTGAACAACTACACTCAAATTCAAATAATATGACAACCACCACAAGATTACCCACATTTTTAACTATACTACGTGATTATATAGCAATGTCAACTTCAAAAACTAGAAGAAATATGAAATAGCAACATTTACTCTTTCAATCATCTACTCCACCCATGTCTCAGTCCAAGTTCTTCGATTCTTCTAAAAACAAGGGTAAAATTTTCTTTTCTTCCTTCCTCAAGCCTAGATACTCAACAATCATAAAAAAATTTACAAATTTCATACACACAGTTCAAAACCCCAATTTTTTTTCTCCTGCGTTTTTCTAACTAGAGAGATGAAGAAAAAAGAGGTAGAGGGGGTTAGAGAGTTGAGTGAGAGAGTATAGTACGTATGAGAGAGAGAATGATGTGTAACATTGGGCTGTCTTTTCAGCCCGGCAAAAAGTAATGAGTGTGCAAGCAGGCAATATTAAATGGACGACATTTCGATCAGTTTGATGCATTATGCAAATTTCCATCCGATTTCTCAGTAAACAGAACACGACCACAAGTTAAAGGTAGCTAAAATTAAACCTCAACTCAGGGAGGGAAAATTAATGAATTCCCAATGCCCAAAGGGAGGTCTGTGCCAAAAATCTTATTGACCTGTCATAGTAGAATTCTCTGCTTTCGTAATCAGTGCAGTAAGCGTGTGATTAACTTCTTTCCGCAGATTTCCATCTTAAAAAATTCATGATACAATTCGTAATATCATTCTTCATTGTAGAGCAATGTTTACGAAAAAGAGCTCCACTAAATCCATCAGGCCTTAGTGCTTTAGACGGAACCATTTGAAAAACCGCATCTTTTATTTCTTGAGTACTGATCACTACTAGAAATTTATTTATTTACGACCAGTAACTTATGACGGTACAAAAATACCGTTGTAATTAGTTTATCTTTTACAACAGAAATTTTTTCCGTTGTTAAAATTTATTTAGCACTGACGGATATAAAATACCATTGTAGATTATTAGAAACATCCGTTGTAAATAACTTAATAGGTTTGGGTTTGCCTGAGCGGGAGTACTAGTGCCTTTTCGTGGGAAAATTTCCCCCAAAAATTGAAAGAGCCTCCAAAAATTGTAATTAGTTTGTCTTCAACCTGGCTTCTTTCTCTCTCTCTCTCTCCTCAATCTCAGACTTGAAACCCTCAGTCACTCTCTCTCTCTCTCTCTCCCCTCAGCAAAATCGCGACCCATAATGGTGTCCTGAGTGCCCAGAAACGCAATCGATCTGCTCTTGCAATTCTCTTTCTCTACTCGATCTGCTCCTTCAATTCTCAGTCACTCATCTCACAATCGCGATCTGTGCCTTCCTCTCTCTGTTACCCAATCTGGTATCTTCCATTCTCTGCCCTAGGAATGCGACCCTCAGTCACTCTCATTGTCTTTCTTTCACAAAAAATGCCCTGAAATTGAAAGCCTCAGTTCACGGTTCGATTGGAAGAAGCTACTGTTTGTCTGGGGTTCAAGGCAACGTCAAATTTAGGGTTTAAGAAAACGGACAAGGACTGAAGTTTTCAGTGTATTGGCGATTTCAGGCAACGATTTGTGTTGGTTTAAGGCATCTATCTTGTCTTTCTCAAGTAATTTGCTCTCTTTCTCGCTCCCCTCTCCTATCTCTGACATTGGATTGCATTTCATATCTGTTTGATTTTGTTTTTCTGCTTCGTTGAGTGAATGTGTTGTGAAATTTGTTTAATTTTATGGTCTGCAATCCTTCATCTGCTTATGTTTTGAGAAACCTTGCTGATAGATGGAATCTGTTTGTTCGTACATTGTTGATTGCAATTAAGTAAAGTTGATGATTCTGATTTTTATGTATTTGCATTTTTCTGGTGTGATTTTGGTGGTGTTACTAAGCTATTATTTGGGTTTTGCAATGGAAATGGAAGATAATACCTCGAACCCCAAGTTACTAAGCTATTATTTAGGTTTTAGAGTTAACCCTAACCCATACATCACATACGCCGTTAGTTTCGGGCGCGTTGCCCCCGAACCCCCAAACCAGGGAGCGTCGCCCCTGGACCCCGACTCGCTGACCGGTCAGCGAGACCACCGTGCTAGGTCTGCGAAGGGGGACTAAAGAAAACATATTCAATGCATTCTAACAAATAGAAAAAAGGGGACGAAAATGAAACTATTTGCTTATTGGAGTAGTTTGAAGGGACATGTGGAGCGTTTTAAGATAGTATTGGAGGTGGAAGCATAGAGATAAGGCTCCATTCCTAAAATGAAGACTGTTATCCAAAAGCTTGAGTATACTACAAGAAAATTGAGTTTTTGTAGCACCTTATTTCGCTAAAATATGTTGATATTTTGCCTCAATAACCTTTTATGACAATTTAAGAAATTGCCACAAATACTGCGTTACAAAAGGTATCTGTACAACAAATAAAAGAAATGAAGCCTTCATGAATCATGATCAGATTTTATCTTCTGCACTCTTTCATGCTTGTCCATCATTGAACAACAAAATGGATATATACAACAAATAAAAGAAAAATGTAATGAAGCAATTATGGCTATCATGAAGATACAAGAATAATTACGTTGCACTTTGTTCTAATAAACTTCCAAACAAGAAACAGAGTAGTCGTCGGTGTCTGTGGTTGTGATTGATGACTAAATGTGTGGTGGCTGTTATGCACACAACCTTTGCAGTAGTTACAGGCGAATGATGATTGATATGTGTTGGTTGCTGTGCACACAACCTCTATAGTAATTACAAGAGCCTGCCAACAACATCCATTGGATCAACATCCATGGCATATACAGCAGCCTACAAGCATGGGGATAAATACAGATAAAAAATCAATATAACAAACAATGAATTAGGAAAAAAAGAATTAACGAATGCTCACTCAAAAGAATAAAAACATAAGCTAGAATAAGATTCAAGGGACGCAATACCAAGCATGGACATACTCGACATGGATACTAGCTATGTGGTTTAATTTGGTATAAATATAAGAAATTAAAGGAGCCAAAAAAGCTATCACAAATTTTGGTAGTGAAATTGCCAGTTCGAGAACCCTAGAAAGGGAAATTCCATAATTTTCAATCACTATGCAAGTTAATTTGCCCACTTCTATACACATATTATATATGAGACTAGATGCATGCAAGCAAGCAAAGTTGGAAATTACATGAGAATTGATGGATAATGCCCAAAACAAAATGAGCATTTCAATTTAAACTAAGTGAGGAAAATGTGACAGTAAAAATGTGGATCATACACAAGTTCCCTAGGCCATACTGTAAGGAACCATTATAAAAATGCAAACTAGTAGAACCCAATAAAGACAGTAAGGGAGACCATCAAAGAGTTACCAAGAAAGATAGAAACCATCCTTAGGTTATTTAAGTTCTAAGAGGGTTACTCGTACTTGTATGGATGTTAATATAATGTTGCGCATCTTTTTGGGAAAGTTCCCTTTTATAACACCTCTTAGTTTTGCATCATGTTGATGCTAGAGCATGACCGTATTGTTGGTGTCTTCTGTATACAGGGTACAAAAAATGAAAAAACTTAAGAAACGTAAATTATCGCTTACAGGGGCTTAATAAGAAAGGAGGTAGTTCACTCAGGGAATAACGGGACTTCCTCTTTCCAATAGGAAATTGCAGTTAGGTCTATGCTCAGTTTGTATACTACTGAGGTAAAGCTATTAAGTCCCTAGAGCATGTCATTCACAAGCTTCTATATATTCATAGATAAAAAAATTTTGCTTGCACACCCTATAACTTTAGAAGATGTACATTAGAGTATTCTTAATACTAATGTTAATGCTTTCATCCATATTGTGATGATGCATTTTGTAAAATAATGTTCAATTTCATCTTGTTCACATTATAGGCGCTAGAAAGATATAACTACAAATTCTTGTCTATACAATTTAACTACAGAATTTTATCACTCACCAATCACATTTCCCGCATCAAGATAAGGTCACACATCACATCGATTAAGCAATAATTTTTCTTAGCACACAGTACGCAAAGGCTGTCAATACAGATTTGCTATCCCCCATAAAAGAACTTTGTTTAATCCTGTTGAACATAAAACAAAGACTACACCTAAGTGTAAGGCCTTCTGCTTTTATAGAATATAAGCCAGGAGGCATACCTGAGCCTACAATATGACATTCAGGTAACAGCCCTTGCCCATTAGATAAGTATGTACATAAGGGGTGGACATGGAGTAAAGGTGGCGTACCTTTGTATCCTGATATCTTGAGTAAAAGAAGAATCCCCCATTAGTTTGTTATTTCTAGAGTATTTGCTAAAATTTAAACTCACAGACTAATAATCAAAGAAATGTCAAACTGAGACATGAACCAAAATAAATCATTAGTGTTCAATCACCCACTCACACGGAGTCCCTTCAATCAACTCACCTCCTAGTTAAGCATAGTAGCCTGGAAATTAACAATTTAACCCAGATTAGAAGCAAAACTAACTGGCGAATAGAGAGAAGAGAAGCAACCAGGTCTCTTTAGAACGCAAGGACAAGAAAGCGAAGGAACAAAAATGGTGAAGGAGTGTGGGCAGGTTATGAAATTAGAGGAGGTTGAAATTCCAAACGACAGTCTCTGTAGGCACATTTTAGCAATTTTATGTATTTCCTACAGTAAATATGTGCTTCCGTGGCAATATTAACATTGCTCCAATTATTTCAATTTTTTTACGATTTAGTGGCAATTTGATTTTTGCCACAAATAAGTTGCTACAAAAAAGCATACTTGTTGTAGTGGTACTTTCACAAAAATGTCAAAATATTTTTCATATGGTGAATGTATCCTCTTATTCATACCTCACATGTCACATTGCACTTTGAGACCATTATTAATAGTGTACAGGAATTTAGGTCTCTTCTGAGCCTTTTGTGCACTAGTCTAATGAAAGACAATATATAATTGTTGTAAGGATAGTTTGGAAAATCTAGCTGGTTTGTTTTGGATCATATCATTCTATATGTAATTAAGTTAGTAAACTTGAGTATTTTGTCCTAATGATAATAGCAAGTAAGGAGCATCATTATTTGTAATAATCATGTGTTGATAATTAAATGTACCACTTCCTTAGGAGACATCATTTCTGTCTTTTTTTTTTCTATGAGATTATTTTTTAAATTTTATCTTTGGTCACTTCAACTTAGCATATTTCTGGGGCAGGGATAATGGAATCGATTGGTTAGTTACTATGGTGAACATTAACCTTCTTGTCCTGATGGGTTTATTCCATCTCTATATTTTCTGTCCTTCTTTTTTTTGTTGTGGCAGTAGGTTTTGTATTTATGCTTCATGTGATAGATTGATCTATATGTTCGTATTTATTTCTTCTTATATCTTAGTAATTTGTTTGTTGTGTATTTGACTCTAAAAATGTTTGAAAATATATAATTTAGTTCATATTGATCGCACTGACAAAGAATGCAATGTCACATTAATCAATATATATAATAGTTCATCAGTTGTTGATGATTAGATTAGGGCATGATGTAATATCAAACTAATCACGTCTATTTTTTGTTTCTAAATGCAGATGGCTTTAGATTTAAAAATTATGATTCACTTCCACTATGGGGGAAAATTTGAAGAAAGTGATAACAAAATTTATTATATAAGGGAGATTGGTTGTACCTCGGTTGAATGTGAATGTGATAAATTGTCCTTGCCTGAGTTGTTTGCTATATTGAAGGATGATTGCGGTTATAAGAGTAATGTCATGGAACTATGGTGGAATAACTCTAAAAGGAGTGGAGAGTTGAGAAGGATTATTGGTGACAAAGAGGTGATAGATATGGTAACCAAACTGGGAAAGTGTAAAAGTGTTCATGTGTACGCAATTGATGAGCATGTGAAAAGTCTTACCTTACCTCACATTACCCATAGATTTGTTGATACATCTCAAGTTCAAAATCAAAAGGAGAAGGCACAGTTATCAACTATTAATGGTGGAAATGGTAAGATGAAATTAAATTCAAAAATTGGATCTTTACTTTTGTAAGATTTTTTATGTGTGCATGCTTTGATTTTTGTATGTTGCTTATGATTGTTTGGGTTGAATTTCTCAATTTTGTTGCCAACTTATATGCTTGGGACCATGTTATTTTATTGTGTCATACATAAAGGCTATATGGTGGAATTTATGCTTTTCTTCATTAATCTTCATGTTTATTATATTTTCTATTTAAACTTGCTAGGGTTCCGTTGATCATTTCATTTTCAGGAAATGGCTCCTAGTAAAAGATGGATGACTCTCTCTATCCATGATCGTCTTAGTGATGAATATAGCGAAGGGGTTAAAAGCTTCCTTTCATTTGCATTTAGCCGGTTGGGAGAGGGGACAACAGTTATAAAATGTCCTTGTGTGAAGTGCTGTAACTCAAGTGAGCATGCTAGACATATAGTTGAGATGCATCTTACTGTATATGGTATACTTGAGGGATATACTTTTTGGTACCATCATGGTGAAAGGCCCAATGAACGTCAATCTGAAAATGATGAGATGGAGGGTGAGTTTGTTAGTGAGGACGGATCAGAAAGTGGGAATCAAAGTGATGATGAGATAGATGAGATGATAAGAGACCTATTTCCTCTTTACCATGGTGTAAGTGAACAAGGTTCCTCAAGCAATGCAGATTTTGTAGAGGAACCAAATGAAGATGCAAAAAGGTTTTACAAGCTATTGAAAGACTTTGAGCAACCTGCATACCCTGGTTGTAGCTCTTCTAAGTTATCTGCAATGGTGAAATTACTTCATATGAAGTCTCTTGGTCGGTGGAGTAATGAATCTTTCACTATGTTGTTGGAGTTTTTGAAAAACGACCTGTTAGCATCGGGGTCTACACTTGCTGAGTCGTACTATGAGGCTAAGAAGATTATTAAAGATCTTGGACTTTCTTATAATAAGATCGATGCATGTAGGAATAATTGCATGCTATTCTGGAAAGAAGATGCAAATCTTGATGCTTGTAAGTTATGTCATGCATTGAGGTGGAGGGATGATAAACATAGTGGGGAAGAGAAAAGGAGAGCAAATGGGAAGAAAGTACCAGTAAAAATATTGCGGCACTTCCCACTCAAGCCGAGAGTCTAACGCCTCTTTATGTCCTCTAAGACCGCATCTGAGATGGTGTGGCATCATAAAGAGCGCATTAAAGATGGAATCATGCGACACCCAGCTGATTCCAAAGCCTGGAAGCATTTTGATGAGCTTCATACGCATTTTTCCCGTGAGCCACGTAATGTTAGACTTGGATTGATGAGTGATGGATTTCAACCATTTTTCTAATGCATCAACTCCTTATAGTATTTGGCCTGTTATACTTATTCCATATAATGTGGCTTCTTGGAATTGTATGAAACAATCTACTTTCATCTTGTCTCTAATAATTCCTGGCCCTGATGGTCCTGGTGATGCAATAGATGTGTACTTGCAACCTTTGATAGAGGAATTGAAGGAGTTGTGGTTCATAGGGGTAGAGACATATGATGCTTTACAAAGACAAAACTTTAGGTTGCATGCAACCTTGTTGTGGACTATAAATGATTTTCCAGCGTATGGAATTTTATCTGGATGGAGTACAAAAGGAAAACTTGCGTGTCTTATTTGTCATAAGCACACCCACTCTCTTAGATTACATCATTGTGCAAAGCAAGTCTACATGCGCCATAGACGCTTCTTACCTAAGAACCACAGTTGGCGTAAGAAGGCAGATTGGTTTGGCAATGTTGAGATGGATGACCCTCCTATCCCACTATCCGGAAGTGAAGTTCTAGATCAAGTGCAAGATCTAGAGGGAATTGTTTTAAGTAAAGCTCCCAAAGTGAAGGTAAAAATTGATCATGAAAAAAGAGGGGATAATTGGAATAAGAAAAGCATTTTTTTTGAGCTACCATATTGGAGCACCAATTTATTACGACATAATTTGGATGTTATGCACATTGAAAGAAATGTGTCTGACATCATTCTTGGAACTGTTATGAACATGAAAGGGAAAACCAAAGACACTATCATGGCTCGTTTAGATTTACAGGCCTTCAATATTAGGCCAGATTTACATCCTCATGAAAAGGGCAGCAAGCTTGAGTTGCCTCCAGCTCCTTATGCATTATCTCAAAAGCAAAAGCAGGTGCTTTGCAAATTTCTTAAGGATGTTAAGGTGCCTGATGGCTTCTCCTCAAATATCTCCAGGTGTGTAAATGTGAAAGAGTGTAAGATCTCTGGCTTGAAGAGCCATGATCACCACATTCTTTTCCAAAGATTGCTTCCTCTTGTTATACGGGCAGGCATGCCTATCAAGGAAGTAAGCGAGGCTATTATTGAGATGTCCATGTTTTTTAATGTTTTATGTGCCAAAGAATTGAAAATAGAAGATTTGGAAGCCATAAGGGCTCAAATGCCTTTAACTTTGTCCAAGTTCGAAAGGTGGTTCCCTCTTTCATGCTTTGATATTATGTTACATTTGCCCATCCACTTAGCGGAAAAGGCTATAATAGGTGGGCCAGTGCAATTTCGTTGGATGTATTCTGGGGAACAAGGTCTTTATACACACAAGAGTCGTGTTCGTAATAGGGCTTGTCCTGTGGGTTCAATGGCTGAAGGCTATATTACAGATGAGTGTATGACACTTTGCTCAAGATATTTACATGGGATTCAAACAAGATTTAATCGCCCTGGACGTAATTATGATGGTGGGGTGAAACATAACAAACTTCTGAGTATCTTTGCACACTCGGGTCGCCCATTAGGAGCAACCAAATTATGTGATTTAGATGTGCGCGAAAAAGACTAAGCCCATTTGTATGCCCTGATGAATTGCCCTGAAGTTTCACCTTTTCAACAGTGAGTCATTTATTTCCAATAATTTTAGTTATTCTTTATTGGTTATTAAAAATAAAAACTAATTACTTATATGTTGTAGAGAGCATTCTCAAATGCTTGGGCCTTTGAAGGAAATGACTGATGATGACAAGAATAATCATTTCGTCAGATGGTTTAAGACCAAAGTAAGCTATATTTTCTAAAATATCTTCTGTGAGTTTCCTTAAATTTATGTCAATCTTATTATTTTTTTTTGGGGTTTTGCAGGCAAAAGAGGTGTATGAAGAAGGGACTTGTCCATTTGGAGAAGATCTTTTATCATTAGCTCGAGGGCCTATACCTTATGTAAAGTGCTATAGTGGTTACATCACTAATGGATTTAAATTTCATACATTAGATAGAGAGAATGGTGCAAAGACCCAAAACAGTGGAGTTCTTGTGGTGGGTAATAGTGGAGATGGAGAAGTTGATACAAACTACTATGGAGTTTTAACACAGGTCTTTACTTTGGAGTACACTGGAGGTAATGAGGTTGTATTCTTCCGATGTAAGTGGTGGGACATAGACCCAAAAAAAGGAGTGAAAGTTGATAAATTTGGTTTTGTTAGCGTAAATTGTCATCGTCTTTTGAAAACTAGTGAACCATTTGTCTTGGCAGCTCAAGCATCGCAAGTTTTCATGGTGACTAATGTCAGTCAAAAGGGCTGGCAAGAGGTGGTAAAAGTATAGCCTCGTGATTCATATCAGATGTCTATCGAGGAACATGAGCAACAAGCAGATGCAAAAGATCCAAATGAAGCTTATCAACAGGCTTCTTCATTTCATGCAAAAGATCCAAATGAAGATCCAAATCAAGGTGCTTAAGGAGATTGTTTTACAAAAAATATCCAACATCTTGCCGCCTTCTTCAGCTCATTGATGGAAATTCATGCTCACAGGCATGTTTTTGTGTTTTTGATGAACTAGGTAAGTATTTTCTAACACTTTTCATTATGTTTTTAATTTATAATCATCTCACATCTCTTCTACCTTTTTCTTTATTTACTTCTCTCCTCAAACCCTTTCTACCTGGGGTTAAGGGGTTGAACCCCTTAATTTTCATTGAGTTCATATGAATTCTGCATGGTCAGTTTACTGAGCTTAGCTATTCTCAAGCTTACGCTATTGGTGCAAATGATATTTCTCTTGCATAGTGGTTAGAATATATTGCGCGATAGGTGAGTTTTTCAGAGGGAAGGATTTACAAGCAACTGTTGTAAGTTGTTACTGCATTAAACTGTGTTGGTTGTGATGCTCCGGGTGGGTGGCCCGTAGAGCTGTGAACTCTAGCGGGTAACCGTTGAGTTAGTTAGTTCTTATTGCTATCTTTCAGTGCAGGAAATTTATTGTAAGGCTTTAAGCCTGGGAAATGGTCAGTTTATAGGGGAAACTCTGTCCGTTTCGTTCCAGGATTTAAAGAAAAATGATAACACCCCTGGCTCTAGGGTTGGGGGCGTTACACTGAGGGATTAAAGTTTAGCTTTGTTGGCAAAGTAGCGAAGTAATTTGGGCCATATGACTGAGTTGGCAATATGACTGAGTTGGCTATTGTCTTTTGTTGTGATGTGATGTGTTACTTTGTTGCTGCTCATTGGAACATTTTGGATAATAGTTTCTTGCCCCTATTTGATGAAAGTCTCCAGCATCTGTTTGCTTTGATTCTGTATTGATGTGGGCAATATGACTTGTCGCACTGCTGGTGTGTTACTTGGTTGCAATGTCATGCACTGACATATTTGAATCTAAATTTAATACAACATATTTTAGCTTGCTTATTGTCTTTGTACATGCTTATGGTTCTCTATTTACATTAATTAGGGAAATATGCACACTTTGAAAGATTTGAAATGTTTCTACCTTTGCAGGTTTCAGGTGTAGATGATGTGTGAATATTATCAGGCACACAAAGATTAGTTGTTTTTGTTGTGGCCGTTGATTTGTATAGAATGGCTAGGCCTTTTTTTGGGTAAATAGGCCTATCGTTTTTGTAAATAGGCCGATCTTTGCTAATTTTAATTGGTAATTAATTACTTAGGCCTATTGTTTTTGGTGAATGGGCTTGTCTTTTAGTCTGTCTCTTCCATATGTATTGAGTTGAGGCTATTTTGTTGGAGGTGTACATTCCTAAACATCTTGGAGGCCTTCATTTTATATGAATATTAGTATATGTTTCATTTCTTCTGCAGGCTTTTCATTGTTATATGAATTTCATTAAGTTACGAGTCTTGTAAGTATATTTTCAAAATTACGTTATACGACCATTTATTAAAAAAACAATTACAACAGAATTGATAATCAAGTCAACTACAACGGAAAAAGTTGTAAATAATAGATTTTTGTGCGTCACGTCAAATTATTCTTGTTAGAAATCTGCAATTATGACGGTTTCATGCCAAATATGACGGTATAAACAGTCGTTGCTAATTTAGGATTTCTACAACGGAACAAAAACTTGTTGTAAGAAGTACGTTCTATAACAACGGTTATAAAAAACCGTTGTAAACATATGCAAAATGTTCTACAACGGATTGGTCGTAAAAGGCCTTTTACGACCAAGCCTTCTACGACGGTTGACGACGGTTTTAAATACCGTCGTCAAAGACATATAACAACGGTTTTCATAATTTTTTACAACGGTTTTTTCCTTCGTAAATAGCACTTTTTCTAGTAGTGGATAGGAGAAGTAAGCAAGTTATCTTCTTCAGCAGAAACAATCTAAGACACGTGGGTACTTATGGATTGCCAAAAATTCCCTCTTGGTGATTTGACACAAGTAGAAAAGTCACAAATAAATTTCTATTCAACGAGAGATTATTCTTCCAGCCATTTCTTTCTATAAACCTTCCTCAATATTTATAATTAAACAAGAGCAATGTCTCATGTTGTTTGATTAAATGACCAGGCCAGTTGATAAGACGAAAATCCAAAGGATCAGAGATAAGTTTCTCTTCTGCCTTGTTTAACTGAGAAGCACTCTATCAAAAAAATTGCCACAAGGCTTACTATTCCAACGTTTTAGATGGTGTTTTAATTCTTTATGTTTTTACACCAATTTAAACATTAGAGAAGATCGGAAATTTTTCTGCCAATAAGTGTTGATAATCTTATGCACTTCATTATAAGTATGCCATTGGTTTTGATACCGAAATTTTGGAGCTTTGCGAAATTAGCTAGAACTGTCCATGTTAAAAAATATATATATAGTTACAATCTGAACAAGGGAACGACCCATAAACTACTAAACAATTGGGATATAAATCTGGCCAATCTTTATGGGCAATAACTCTTTACGTATAGCACCAACTTAGTCTCTGCTGGTTTCAGGATCCACAAATGACATGGTAGTCAGTTCTTGACAAAAACTTGACAAATCATATAGGATATTTTAGATAGTAATTGCCAATTCTTCGCACAAACTTAAGAACAAAATTATGGCAGGGTTTATATGGACCACCTCAAGGTGCAAGGTGGCGATAGAAGATTGAACAATGAGTTGCATGAGCATTGTTCGGACATGTAAGCGTCATTGTCACCTACCTGTGACAGGGCAAAAGCTAAGCGAGCAGGAAACAAACCACCTCACCAGAACCACGCATCTTCAAGCAATCTTTCATCTAAGATTGAATTTTTTTTATTTTTTTTTTGGGTTGGGGTCGGGGAGTTCAAATGTTCAACAACAGCACAAGAAGCTGAAGGATTTGTACCCATTATACTTTCATGACCCATGTGCGATATTAGTCAATTCTTATATATATGGTATACTGATACACATAATTAAGGGATATGATAATGGGTCAGTTCAAGTCGGA
The DNA here is from genome assembly GCA_017589665.1 of Selenicereus undatus. Classification (NCBI taxonomy): domain Eukaryota; kingdom Viridiplantae; phylum Streptophyta; class Magnoliopsida; order Caryophyllales; family Cactaceae; genus Selenicereus; species Selenicereus undatus. Next base: position 91,488,609 of record JACYFF010031957.1, read on the forward strand.
TTAGGGTCTGTCAATAACAAAATGCACCTAACTAGGTCAAGACTGGCTCGTGAACAAAAATAGACTGGGTCGGCTTTTCGTATGACTAAGTGACCTCTAATTCGGCCCGCTTTTGACAAAGTCTGAGCATGTATAAATTATTGTTAATAACATTGACCAAGTATGTCATGTAAATTAGTATGATTTATAAGTTAAAAAATACAGGGTTATTAAATGGGTTGCTAATGCCCGACTCGGCCCTGCTCATTGATTTACTTAAGTGGGCCGAGTCATAGTTGACCTGGTCCTAGGTCTATTATCGACTCGACTCTTTATTAACTTTGTTTAAATGTATCGACCCCTTTAATCCTATGGAGATCTAGCCCATTAACCACCCTTACATAAAATACATAGCAATAATTGGAATTCTGGATATATAATGAATGGCTTGCAATTCATAGTAGCCAAAACAATATTAAGGCCCTGTTCTTTTTGTTGGTAAATCCAAATTTACCAACCTCAACTAATTTTACTCAACTTCAATACACTTACCAAATTCAATAAAAAAAATACCAATTTCAATCAACTTCAACCCACTTCAACCAACTGTAATCCACTTTTAGCTATTTTAATCAACTTCTACCTATTGTAAAAAAAATAACTGTAATCATCAGTGTTTTCCTCATCTTTTTCCTTTCAAGGAGACTATGTTTTTATTATTTTTTCATTTTTAATAAAAAATAAAATACTTATTTGGAAACTAACAAGATGCTTATTAACTGCCAAGTCAATGCTTATTAACAGCTTAACAAGTACAGATATAAAACAAAACAAGAAATATTTATCTCCAAAAATTTAAATGCTTATCACCCTACCAAAAATATAAATTGTTATGACGTCTATAAACTAATCATAAATTTATTTCTATGCTATTTGTACACCAATCCAATGTTTATATAAATATCAACAAATGCTTATCTCCCTAAATGACAATTTTACTTTACTTAATTTTTTGACGTTGCAATTTCTCGCTTTTGTTTGTTGGGCTTGGTTTTTTGTTTAATTATTTTTTTTGATAATGCAAGGTTTTTTTCCCACCTAGATTATTTGTTTAATCACTGTTGGCCAAGCCCCCCTTTTTTTTTTGCATTTTCCTTATTGTTTTGCTTGGAAGGGAGTCCTGAAAATAAATTATAGATGAACTTTTAGTAAAAAGTAGAGAATATCCTAAACTTAAAAATTACAGCAAATGCCCTTTAACTCCTAAAATACTTTGTCTTTTGTACATTATATATTAGTGGATAGTTATTAACGTAATTTCAAGACATGAAATGGCTTAATTGAAGGGCCAACTAGATGGATGTGTAGATTAATCACCTGTAGATAATTTTTAAATTTTTCCAACCTAAAATAGATGCATGAATAATAAATATTTGTAACTATTCCACAGTCACAAAAAAGGGCTATTGTTAAGCAAATCAATTGCATGAACAGATTTTCTACTTATGGTATCACACTTTTTTTTAAAAAAAATTATGGTGATGAATATCATATGCATGTATAGAAATGGTAATAGTGTATTGATGTCGATAGGGGTTTTAGTTAAAATAAAACATATGAATGGGTGTCAATATGGATTTTTAATTAAAATAAAATGTACGAATAGATGTCGGTATGGATTTTTAATTAAAATAAAATGTATGATTTTTTTTTTGTAGATTCTTGCATTTTGTCCTCTTTTTAACGCAAATAAGAATATAAAATACACTGATTGTGTAGATTACTATATTGGACTCCTATTATCCTAAATAAAAAACTTTGAATAAAAACCCGTTAAATAAGAACTATGATAGAAATAAAACAATTTTAATCATAACTATGATAAATTATAAAATTTTATGAACTTTACAAATTCATCTTTCTTTAATTAATAAAATCAGTTAAAATCAAAAATAGAAAGTTAGATTTCTCTCCATGGTAGTCCAATGTAGATTAGGGTCGGGTTGTTTCATTCACCCTCAAGCCCCAACCATTTGTATTGTACTGACTCATCTTAATTTTTAACGGGAATAAAATGCATTGATTATGTGTACTAACACTACAAGAAAATAGCAGTGAAGTGACAGACATATTGACAGAATTTTTGGCATAAATCGACGAAAAATAGGTTGATCAACGGATATAATGATGGAATATGAAACATAGAAATTTGGCTCCTTGATATTCCCCTTGGTATACGTTGAAATTTTCAACGGTGACTAATCAAGGGAAAATCAGCCCATTGCAATAGTATTGACGGTCACTGTGATGGAAGAAATGACGGATGTTGACAAGGATCAACGGAAAACTAGTCTGTCAATCCTTGATCTGGGTCCTACCTGGCTGCAACCAACAATATAAGTTGGGAGGCATAATTGACGGAGGAATTTTTGACGAAACTACATGTTAGATTCACAAAATGAGACGAAGAGTCTGACACTTTTTTCATAGAAATTCAAGAGAGAAAAGCAAGTCCACCAAAATTAGAATATTACAAATTAGCAAGATAAATTACTAATCTAAATCAGTATAATCTGTGAATTGTTGCATTAGTAAGCAACTATAATTGCACAAATTAAAAGTTAATATATTATTACACAACCGTCACACATGCTGGAAAACCACAACTTGCATTGTTCACCACCACCCAACCGAAGCAAATTTAGTAGCAATTAACATTGTTCTACTACATATGCATCACAAGCATATGCATCACAACTCAGAAGCATATCCAACCAACAAATACATTACAAGTCTAAACCAATCCTAAACCATAGTCAATTTCAACACAAATCAGTCACTAAGATAAGGGGAGAAGATCACAAGATGCAACCAATATGATCTAGAAGGAGGAGGAGGGAGATTCAAGGGGAGAAGATCAAGATGCAACCAATCACTCATATATATCACTGGGAGGAGGCAAATTGAAGAGGAAAAGTTCAAGTGGCATGCATAACAAATCACTCACTGGGACTCTGGGAGCTAGGAGGGATATTCAAGAGGCATCTCTAGCCACTGCCATCACCAAGGGGAGGTTCAAGAAGCATCACCAACAGCACCACCTTGATCATCCCCATCTGGAGGTGCACCATCCCCACCATCCTCGTTATCTGATGACAAAATATTTGGAGGTGGCTCGTTAGAAGGCCCGGATGCATGACGCTTAATGAAGTTCCACATCATCTTTATTTTGCTCTTATCTTTTTTCTTTGCATCTACCAAGTAGTTCACTTTCTTGAGAAGTGCTTCCCTATTTTCTCTCTCCAGTTGTTTGCTTACACTTTCATTTAAGCAGGTTGCCATCTCACGGGCATAATAGTTTTTGACAGAAGACGACCTAGTGGAGACTGAAAGTCGTGCAATGCTCTTCAACTTAGAACCCTCGGGGCCAAAACTATATACGTGACCCTTTGAATCTTGGTTCGCTTGAACCCACATGTCCCTCTCTAAAACTGCAGGGCCCTATGAACTATCATCAGATGATAGGTGGGAGTTCCTGTACTCCTCCCACCTCTTCCTATGCTCCTCTTGAAAAATCACAACACATCATTAATTGGATGTCATTAATTACATGTAGGAAGCCATGCAATGGAAATACAAGAGCAAAGTAGATGGAAAGATGCATGCTTGTCAACACAATGCATATGTTGCCATGCTTCTCAGTGCTACCAAAAGAATATGATATAGCACATGTCAAATTGCCATCTCATCCTTACAAATTATCATTTTAATTTTTTACTTCAGATAAATCATAAACAATAGTGCAATGAAATTATAACATAATTGAAAAGCGAAGAATTGAACCTAAAATCTAATATGTCAAAGGTCTTTGTTTTAAAATATTAGGCTAAGATCTTACTAGCTTCAATATAGTTTCAGATAACAATTTGCAAAAACTTTATAAGTTACACTAGATAACAACTAATATCAATCACTATAACTATGAGTATAAAATTTTCAATAAGGATAAAAGTATAAATATCAATATATTAGTATTTTGAATGTGTCACTATTATTCATTAATTGCTTGGCCTTTTGAGAGGAACATATAAGGGCTTACCGCTTTCCGTTGTGACTTCTCATCCACCCACTTTCTTTTAGTCTTGGGGTCGTGACTTTGATGTGTATCCGAGAAGAGTACAATATCAGTAGGCTCCTCACCTTTGTTTTGGGCAATCTACAAGTATGAAAATCATAAAACAATAAACGTGAATTTCATAATTAAGAAGGGCATACTAAGAGTGGAAGATTGGTTGCAAACATTACCAATCTTCTCCGCCAGGCAGGCATAGGTCGTGCACCGCATGTGTGCTTAGACGGGCCATCACCATCATGGTCACTATTGCAATTTTTGCGATTATCCTCGCTTAATTTTTGAAATTCAGGCGTCTCCAAATATTTTTGAAGTGTTGCGTAGCTGTTTGGGGAGACAAAAGATGGCTTCTCCCTTTTGTTGCGAGCTCTGGCGAACAAGTCTTCGAGTCGCGTAGCACGCTTAGCACCCCTCAACTCAAAGTTCCTTCGTATTTGGGCTTCATGCTCGGGATCCCAATAGTAATGTTTCTGCACAAAACAACTTACAAGTCAAAAATTCAATGGCAGACATTGTACATAAACAACTTATGGAATTTAAAATTAACTTTTGCACGGAAAGAATAAATGACATTGCTTTCTTGTTTCACATCATTTGTGTACACATTAATCCCGAATAAAGACTTCTTAAATATTTGAGATACCCTATATATTCTAGCTGTTTTGGACTGTTTATATATATAGATTGTCCACTACAAAGCAATTTCATGCGTTGGCCTATTGAAGAACCTCGCAGTTTCGTATGTGTGCTTGTTGTACAAGAAGGCAGCAACCCAAGAACTTCGAAGCAGGCAGAATATGCAGGCAGAATGCTACATTTCCAGGCAGCAGTGCAGTAAAGGTTTGCATTAATTGTATGGTAACATAATTGCCAACTAAACCATATATTTTACTATCGAAAAGAATCAACGATCAGTAAATATGGTTTAATTACCACACATATTTCATAATCATGCTTGTGCAACACAACCAGCCCATTCTTTTCAACATTTGTATAAAATGTCCAACCTTGCACTCTATAATTTCTACTGAAACAATGTCTTAAAACTATTGACTCACCTTGAATTCATTAAACCATAGATCCCGTTGAGAAGTAGGAACTTCACCCCAACTTGCCCAAGCTCCCGGGTACTTACTCCCGAAGCATTCGACAATAGTACGCACTACATGCTCGTGTGGCCAAAACCTTTAATAGCGTGGTACATGTACATAGGAAAATACATTTAAGAAATTATTAAAGAACTCACGAAAAGTATAATAATGGATTGTTTGACACATGAAATGAAGGAAACACTTACGAGTCGCCATCTGGCTCAATGTATCTTTTGATGTACCTATTGTTGTTGCCCCCTCCCTCATCCACATCAATGTGCACCTCCCTAGCATTCTCAATGTCTACATTTTGTGGTTGTGGTGGCGGAGTTGGGAGGAGTTGTTGGTTGCCCGCATAAATCATGCTTAATAATTCCGGGTTCAACAGCATGTACTGCCTATAGGTACTGAAAAAATCAGCAACTGTTGCTTGAATACCCAGGGGCTGAGAAGGGGTTCCTCTGCCTTGCAACTGGTTTGGATTGACATAAGCGAAGCTATACCGAGGGCCATGTATAGGGACATTTGATTGATCCTCCAAAAAATCTTGAGGAGGGGCTGCCCATCTCCACCAGTACCCCTCCACAACCTCTTCTACTCCAACGCCCACCACGAGCAGACATCTTTAACTCACAAAAAATTGTTAGATATACACAAACATAAAAATAAATTACTTCATTCATAAGTTGAAAGCACGCACATACCTAAACCAAAATATGTACAACTTAATAAATTGCACTCTTCATGGGCAAATGTATAGTATGAACATGTTCATTTCTCATATCAAACCTGGATATAAAAATTTAAAAAAAAAGTAGATACACAAGAACATACAAAAATAAACTCACTCATAACGTTAAAGCATCCAAATACAAAAAACAAAAAATATGTACAACTCAATAAATTGCACCCTTTATGTGGAAATGTATATCACAAAAATCTTAATTTTTCATACAAAAGTTGGATATAAACGAATATATATATAAATATATATACATATATATATATATATATATATATATATATATATATATATACACACACACATACAGCCATACACACATATATATGTATATACACATATATATATACACATATACATACATACATACATACATATATATATATATATATATATATATATATA
>JACYFF010031957.1:91534957-91549991 GCA_017589665.1 Selenicereus undatus
CTGGTCATAGTTAACCTACTTTGGATGTGCATTGTTTGAGTACATTGGGCATTCCTACTTCGTACTTCCAGTGCAAAATAGCGATAGGCGCCCCAAGGATTGTGATTTTATTTTTATTCAAAGGAAAATATGTATGAATCTACGTAAATTAATATTAAAGCTATGTCCACTCTGTCAATTTGTAATGTTTATGTTTGAAGAGGCATAACTTAAACAGGCGTGGAAAAGCATATGTGCAAACAAGAGGGGGGGGAAGAATGACTTCACATCACTTACCTGGTGACAAATACAGCAACATTTTGCACGAATTATTTGCCGACTCTTTGTATTTTCGTTTTTTGCCCATCCTAACAAAAAAGATCTCTTCATATGCAATCCCATATGTAATGACGCGGGGACATGAACAGTCAAATTTGGCACCACCATATATGTTTTCTTATGCAATTTTGGCAAAGTAGGTATTTTGACTCACCAAAGTATGCATGTAATTTCACCTACTTCATTCTATAGTTCTCTTATTAACGTCAATATGCAAACTACATTTTTGCCATACAAGTCAAAGTGCAAACAATAGTCAGCTATTGTTTGTCAATTGCGGTATCAAGCATAAACAGTCACTTACATCATAAAGTCATCACTACGAAAATACTTACCCAACAAATACTAAACTAAATTGACATATTTTTGAATTATCATAGGAGTTACTCTAATGAACTCAATTTCTATAGTATTAACTAGATATAATGACCGCTGGAATCAAATATGGAGGTTACTTTAAAATTTTTCAGGGGGAGAGAGAGAAAGAGAGAGAGAGAGAATTACTGTCGATTGGAAATTCCTCCTCCACAGACTCTAAATGCAAAATAGGGCAACGCCTCTCACAAGGGTACCTCCTATTCCAAATATAGGAAAACACCAATTTCAATTAGTTAACCGCATAGTTGAAGAGATATGAATCAATGTCCACGCCAAAGGCAACGCACAAGTTGATGTCATATGACTAGGAATTTTCTGTTAGTACCTAACTAACAAGTAATGAAAAGAGATTGCAACAAAAACATATAGCAAAGCACAAATTCCAGGGATGAAAATTGTCTACCTCAGGTAACTTGGTTGCTGTACTAAATACATTGTTTGAGATAGAAACAGGTTGTATGCTTAAGAAAGTTACCTAGTAAAGTGTATATTATCTTTCCAAGCTTTGACAATATTTATAAGTTATAATATTAGTTGGAATAACTTGCCTATCCATTATATTTGTTAAACATTGTTACACACATACAAAAAGCAAGAGAGAGATCATTACTTCGGATGAAAGTTTTGCCTCCACAACCTCTACATCCACAGCAATTAGCACACTGCTAACAAGGGCACCTCCTATGTCAAATATATGAACACACCAATATAAAGATGTTACCCACACACCATTGAAAGGAATCAAATCACTGTCTCATTCTTAATAACATCATATCTGGCTAATTACCACAAATGAGTTTATGTTAGTGATTATAAAGTCCAACACGAAAGAAGACTACTTACTAACCACGAATACAAAGCATAAATTGGAAACAAAGTTTGTACACCACATAAGGGAGAGAGTACTCTAAATATTCTGGATTGACTTCTCACATTTATTTTTCCCTTTATGACTTTAAAATGAAGCATATTATCTTAGCAACAAATTGATTCAATTCCAGTCTACAATCCAATATGCTTGGAGTAAATCTACAATGATTTAGGAAAAAACAACAGCTACTTAACCTCTATCTATGCATCAAAGCTTTTTTATTCTTTATTTATTAAGGTAGCACAACACTAATATGTTAGTTACACATGAAGAAAGAGGGCTCCCCTTGCTCGTCTTTTTGCTTGAACATGAACACAGAAATCTGAAATTTTTATTCATGAATAAAGTGTCTATAAAAGATCTGCTAAAGGCATATATTCATGATTAAACATCTAGTGGTCAACCACACATTCATGGACACTTTTGAATAATTATTCATCCATCATACAATTTCTTCATATATATGATTCTCTATGTTTTTTTTTCTCCTTCGATATTTCGGTTTCTTGTTCCTACTTCTCTGTGTTTGCAAATACAACCACACTTGCTTGCCCTTCCCAAAATTTATCTCTCATTAGAATATATATATATATATATATATATATATATATATATATATATATATATTTGTAGTAGTTGATGAATGATATATAATGAGGACACCGACCTATTTATGTGCATTGAACAATGTTTCATAATTAGCTTAGCGGAACCAAAAGATGGATACTAATGTACCTGTGTGTGCTTAATTTACTAAGAATATATAATCTTATCTTATTTATATTTTATATTTTATAAAACTAAACATGCATCATGTATATAATGACTTTAAAATGCAGAACTAGGGGTACATATTATAATTCATTTGCACATTGTTCTTCTCAACATGCAACCTAAAATCATAGAACTCTTACTGCTTTGCTCACAGACAAAAGGGGGACAGAGATAACAGATGAACAAAATCTGGGTCATAGCAAATTAGTAGATGATGATTTTGATATCTTAAACTCAGCAACATATTGTACCCATCTAACCCTAATTTTAATTGAGGAAACGATTAACTTAGCAACAAATTGATTTAAATCCCACAAGAACTCCAAGAATAATTTTGAAAACACTCAAATCAAAACCAAGAAATTAACAGAATTGAAAGCAAATCGTTCACTACTAAAAAATCAACTTTTTCCGACGAATATTCTGACGGAAAAAGCAACATTTTCCGTCGGAAAATGGCTTTTCCGATGCAAATTCCGACCGACTACGTCTGTCGGAATAAGGGTCGGGAAGGGGTTCCGACGGAAATAACTAGTCCATCAGACTGGTCTCCGAATGAATTCCGACGGCATTAGGGCAGCCGACGGACTCATCAGTCAGATGCAAAAAAAAAAATCGCAAAAAAAATCGAAAAAAAAAATTCCCGGATTCCATCGAAATCCGTCGGAAATTCCATCGGAAACCGTCGGATTTCGTCGGAACCCATCAGCGATTCCATCGGAATTTTTAAAATTTATTTTAAAAAATAGAAAATATAGTACCGAACCACAAAAATATTTTTCAATGTATGTAATACACAATAAATTCTCATCATTTACGTTAAATTGATATTAGGATTAAATTATGCTTCATTAATTAAAAATTATATTCTTTAACAACAAAGTACAAAATTGAAAGTAAATTATCATTCTAACAAACTAACATCAATGTAACAAACTAACTATATAAACTATTAATTTGTATAGTTACATGCAAACCAATTGCACAAATTATTAAATTCAACGTATATGTTTAATTAACAACAAATTTATACAAATTACACATAAGAAAACCTTATCAAAAAGTTGATGACGAATAACGGCGAGAGGAGGTGATGGCGGCAACCGTCGGTGGAGTGATGGCAAGCAGTGGTGCTCCCTCTCTCTCTCTCTCTCTCTCTCTCTTTCTCTCTCTCTCTCTCTATTTTACGAAACGAACAACGAAAAAATGAAGCGAAGCGCGAGTTTTATAGGCGAATGTCTGGTGGAATTCTGACGGATTTTTCCGTCGGAATATTCAAAAAATTTGAATTTTCCCTCCAATTAATTCGGGTAAAAACTTTGAATTTTTTTCCCGACGAAATATTCCGTCAGAAATTCCAATGGAATCCCAATTCCGTCGGAATTCCGATGGAATTTTCCGTCAGAAACTTCAAAAAATATTTTGATTTTGAATTTCGAAATTCATCCCAATTACAGTCAAAAAAGACTAGTGGGCCAACGAAATTTCCAACATTCCGTCGGAAATTCCGACGAAAATGTGGTCCGTTGGACAGTCCGTCTTCCCTTTTTGATTTTCCCATCCTTCCGTCAACGTGTTCGCCGGCCTCATTTTCCGTCGGAAAAAACAGATTTTTTAGTAGTTACCTAACCCTCAAAGGGAGCGGTTGTCGACAGATCTAGAACTTATGAGAGCAACCGCCTACCACAGGGGTACGCGCGACTTAGGTTAATTAGTGGAAAGAATTTAAGCAAGCCTCCATTGTCGTCACTCACCAATTCCTTGCAAGCTTCAAATTTTGTTGTTGGCTGAGATGAAGAAGGATAGTGAATTGAATGAAGAGCTAGCTACCTTTTGTAGATAGAAGTAATGAACTAACCAGTTTGCACAAAGAAGCACGGTGTCATTATTGTCTATGAGAGATTCCGCCATGGCCCTGCACCGATGGGACGTCTCTTGCGCAGATCTAGAGATGCCTGCCCTTTCGATTTGCCTTCACTGTGATGAATGAGGAGCCGTCGATCGAGAATTGAAGTTAAAGCTGCACAGTACTGACTCAAGCGAAGAGATAAGGCTGGGCTGTTGACAATCAAGCAAATCAATGCGTGTTGTGGGTTCTGTCAACGATAAAGCAAATCAACGCCCGTGGGTTATCACAGCTTGCCGACTTTTCTTTTTTTAAAAAAAAAAACTGTAGTCACGTGAAGAAATGGTGTTGATTTGTATATTTCGTCGGAAATTTTTTTCTCCTCAAAAATTCCATCTAAATTAGGTATACATTGCTGCAGTGTATAATATACTAGACTTTCATTACTGTAAATCAAAAATTGAAAAAAAGCTAAATAAAAATTATAACAAAAATAAAAAATAAAAAATTTAATGACAAACTATAATAAGTTATAACTTTTAATTAATTAATCTCCTTAATTAAATTAAATTAGTTAATTAATCAATCTCATTGTCATGTTAGTGTAATGAATTATTACATCAAGGCAAGTCATTATTTTATCATCCATGTCATCAACTAATAAAAAGACCAACAAGTACGTTTCATAAGTAAGATTATTTACTTTACTTTTAGAGTTCAAGGGTATTTTCTACCATTGACTAAAAGTTGAGGGGTAATTTTTTTTAACCAACTCCCTTCAAAGGAGATTATGCCCATTCAGTTTTTATTATTTTTTCGGTTTTTTATATAAAAAAAATTGCTTATCTGGAAAATAATGAGATACTTATCTACCATCAAGTAAATATCTATCTTCAAAAACTTAAATGCTTATCACCATACCAAAAATATAGATTGTTACTAGCATCTCCAAAAACACGAAATATTTTTTTCTATACTATTTTCAAAAACTCAAAGGCTAATCACCATAGCAAAGTTACATAAACTAATCACAATATTTATTTCTATACTATTCCTACACCAATTCAATGCTTGAATCAATATCAAACAAATGCCTATTTCCCTAATGGCTTGTTTGGTTTTATGTAATCGAAGTGGTAATGCAATCAAAATGGTAATGGTGATTCCATTACCATATTTGGTTACCACTAAGGAATGTAATCAAGATTGCATTGTAATTACATTTACCTCAATCTATGCAATTACAATTACTTGACCTTTCCTAAACAATTTTTATTGCATACCTTTGAATCAAAATCTATCCAACTATAAGCTATTATATTTGGGAACTTTCTCTCTCTTATCTCCATTGTCTCTCCTCTACTTCCCCTCTCTTATTACTTTGACACCATTTTTTTAAAGGTTTGAAGCCGCACTCACCTGTTCCTGTCTCATCTCCATATTAGATAAAGTTTAACCTAGACCATGATCGTATTATTGTAAATGTATTTTTGTACGTTCTAGACATCATGTCTCTCTTTTTTTTTTTTCTCTCTCTCTCACGTCATCATCATCATCATCATCATCATCATCATCATCTTCTTCTTCTTCTCTCTACTTGGTAAACTTGAACAATGTTACATTATTGTAATCTATAAGAAATAGAGTGATGTAAGTCTCATGCGAAATATTGTAATCATCATCATCATCATCATCATCATCATCATCATCATCATCATCTTCTTCTTCTCTCTACTTGGTAAACTTGAACAATGTTACATTATTGTAATCTATAAGAAATAGAGTGATGTAAGTCTCATGCGAAATATCGTAATCATGATGATAAAATATTTGATGATATTTATCAACGAAGCTACAAATACTGAAAATAGGCAAAAATAAAATACGAATTGAATTGCAAGTACTTCACGTCACGTGTAAAATTAAGTATTATCTGTAGATGAATTCATTCCATTACACTTGTAAAAACTTTATAACCAAACTTTGTAATGCAATTATTATCCCATTCCATTACACTAACAATTGCATTACAAGGTTGATTCCATTGCATAGTGATTGCATTACTTTCAACCAAACGCTACATAAATGTCAATTTCACACTTTGCTCCACTTTGTCCCAATGTTTTTTTTTTAAAAAAAAAATTTAAAAAAAAAACAATTGAGAACCTTCAAATTAAGAGATTAGCTGAAATTTTTTTGACATTGCACTTTATCTCCTGCTTTTTGGCCTGATTTTTTGTTTAATTATTCGTTGGTAATGCAAACTTTTTTAACCTGGATTTGTTGTTTAATTATAGCTAGCAATGCAAATTTTTTTTGTGTTTGACTGTGCACTTCTTTTTTTATTATCTTTTCACTTTTTTCAAAAAAAGTAAAATGCTTATGTATAAAAACTAACTACAGATGCTCATCTATCACCAAGTATATCAGTGAGTACAAAACCATTATACAACACAAAGTGGAAATCTTTATCTCCAAAAGTCTAAGTTCTTATGCTATACAAAAATATAGATTGTTGCTAATGTCTATAAATTGATTAAAATATTTATTTATATTATGGAAAATGTTTATTGAAACACCAAACCAACGCCTATATGAATATCAAACAAACGCTTATCTATCTAGATTGCAATGTCACATTATGCTTCGATACTGAGTTCACTCCACTTTGGCTAAGCCAAAAAAAAAAAAAAAAAAAAAAACTAATAGCGAACACTTAAACCAGAAGATTAGATGAACCCAAACCCAAAAATCTAAAAAATTTTAGTAAATTGACGAAGAGAGAAATGGTACGCAATTGATAACAACGAAGCCAATAGCAATGTTTCAGTTTTACAATTGGTTTTTGTTGTTCATTTTACCATAAAAAATTATTCATTAGACAACAATCCTCGTGAGTGTTAAAAAATGTTGGTTGTTTGGGCATAAAAATTTAGAGGTGTGTAGTACATTTAATTTTGAAATATAGATGAACAATTATTTGATATATGGATAAGCATCTTGGTCGTTTGTCCAAAATAATATTGGAGCATCAAAAAAATTAAATAGTTGAATAATTAAACATATGAAAAGAAAGAAGAAACCACTCATAATTTTTTATAAAAAACGAGAACATTTTGGTTATTTTCGAAAAGAATTCTGAGAAGCTAAAATAATCAACTAGTCACTTAAGTAAATCTGAAATAAAAACACAAAAAGGTCCTCCAAAACGAAGACAAAAGCATTCCCAAAGCTAATGCTAATAAACTATTCAAATAATTCAACACATATACCCCCCAAAAAATACATTAAAAGAAAGGCCATTTTTAAATAAACGAACTAGGGGTGACAAAGCAGCGGGTACGGCCATACGGGGCGAGCTTAGCCGTACCCATATTTAGTTTCAAAACTAATACACATACCCATACACATATCCATCACATGTTGTAAGGTTATATCTATATCCATACTCACTGAGTATAGTGAGTATGTGGGTTTTATTCGGATACATACAAACAAAAAAGAATTAAATCCATTTTGTACTCATATTCGATATCAAATAACCAATATGTCACATTAACACCAAGTTTCCAACAACATATCATATCACGTCGAACACAACTAAAAGTTTGCTAATCAAAGCAATAAATTAGCACTTGATAATTACATTTCCTAACAAAATGTTCCACTAAAGTCTTGAATGTCATATAACTTAAAGCAACTAACAAAATATTCAAGTATGAGCAACAAATTAAAACTTCAAACAAATGGATATAGGTTTCATATAGGGCGGATATGGAGCGGTTGTAGGGTGGGTATTAATAAAATGAGCATAGGTGGGTGTGACCTATACCCATACCTTTACCAAAATCCAAACCCTCTTTTAGCAGTACCCACTACAAGGTAACTAAGGGTCTATTCTTTTTTGGAATGTGCAACATTCCAAAAAAGAATGTGCAACATATACCTAAGGGTCTATTCTTTTTTGCTATAAGATGCAATTGTAAATTGTAAGAAAATATAAGGAGTTGTAAAAAGTTATCAAAAGCTACAATGAGCTATAAAAATCGTAAAAGAGTTGTAAGAAGATATAAGAAGTTGTAATAAATTGTAAGTTGTACAAAATTGTAAGGATAGATGTAAGAAGTTGTGATTAAAAAGTTGTACAAATATAATTCATATACATAATTATTGATCGTTAATGTATAGTTTGCAAAAGAAATTATTTCCTGAAAGTAAGTTACATGTCATATATTAGTGATATTTATGAAATTAATTTTACATCATCGTTAAACAAATTATTTTTTAACATTATACAAAAAACGAATATTTTTCTACAATTATCTTGTTGGATGAGAAGAAATAAAATTAAAATCACATGATTGCTGAAAATGAACCTTTAAATAAGCCAATTAAATAACAATAAACTAAATTCAAGCTCACAAATTTGTAAATTAGTTTTGTACATTTGTGATTTTTTTTTTTACTAACATTAGTTTCACCTACTTGTAAACAAATTTAAAAAATAATAATTTTCTTGAACAAAATTGAATAAAACCCTTAAAATGAAATCCTATTTGAATTAAATAATTTTAAACTAAATTTTTAACATAATGCATCAAATGAGATTAGAGCACCAATTTGAGATAATTATTGTTTGTTATACATTTCATAAGTTTATTGTTTTGCATAAAAAGGGCATAGTAACAACTTAATATTCAATTGGATGATGATGACAACCAAATTGTCATGGATAAACTTAGAGATAAAAAAGTTATTTTGGTCACCTATGGTTGACTATTTTCACATGTCATTCATGTCAAAATTCAAACATAAATGCAATTTTTATATTATAATATTAAAAGCATGCCAACTTATTTTCTTTATAATAGCCTATATAATTCACGTTGAAACTCAAATATAGTTCATGTCTTTAATTTTTTTTATGTTTTAAACAGTATGTTCATAAAAATATATACTGGTTTTCCATATTGGTAGTGTGTGTGTGTGTGCCAAAAAAAATGACAAGTTAAATATTATGAAAAATATATAAGTAGATGTAAGAATATGTAAGAAGATATAAGAAGATGTAACAAGACCTAAGAAACAATAAGAGTTTTGTTAAACATGTAAAGAGTTGTAAAGAGATGTACGTAGTAGCCTAAAAGCTTACTATCCTGAAAAAGAACAGAGCCTCAATGCTAACCACTAGGCTAATCTGTACAATGTAGTAAAAAAATTGCTCTGCTTGTGATAGTTTGAGGCAAATACCTAGACCTACCTATCCCAAGCCTACGGTAAAATTTTCCAGTTACTATTATTGTCCAACAAAATTTCTATTAATTTTAAAAATTTTGCAAAATTTATTTTAATATTTAAAATTGTTGAAAACGTAGAGCAACCACATGCAAATTCAATTTGGCCCATCCCACTTAGGAATGGCAACAGCGCAGGTCCGGGACAAGGGCATATTCCCCGTCCTCGTCCCCATTAAGATCCTCATCCCCGCCCCATTCTCTGTTGCAGGGAAAAAATGTCCCTCGGTCCCTAGCGGAGATCTAATCTATGATGGGGCCCAATGAGGATTTTTAACCGCCATTTTTTCCCGCCCTTTGTGAGAGCTATATTATAAGTCTTGGATGAAAGTCCAATTTATCAACCCTAAATCCTAACCCTGTTAATTGTACAAGAAGTTCTTGTAGGCTCCATGCAACATAATTCTAACAAACTTCATTAAAGTTTACAATCTGATCTAAGTTAAAGTTTAACAAGTCCATACAATATAAGTCTAGCAATGCACAAATTATACAAAACAAATTCATACAATCTACAGTTTTTTAAACTTAATGTACTGATATAAATTTAGTATTATGTTCACAAATAAAATGCTTATATTTAATTTTAAATAAATATACGGGGATGGGGATGGGGATGGAGATTTTTCCTTAGTTGGGGACGGAGAAACAAGGATGGGGACAGAGATACTTCTTTGAGTGGGCAAACGGGTTCACCCCGTCCCGTCCCCGTCCCCATTCCCGCTCGGGGACTTATTTGATATTTCTATCCCCATCCCTGTCCCCGTCCCCATCCATATTGAAGATGGAAATTTTTTGCAATATAGGCCGGAAAATTCCTATCCTTCTGCCATCCCTAAATTCCTACTAAAAGACAGTATACATAACTGCCACAATTTCAATATATAGACATGTACACTAATGGACACGTACGCTGATAGACATTTTTGAACGTGTAGATACTAATTGATGGCTTTGGGTTCATAGATATTAGATAATTTTTGAATGATTTGATCATT
Source organism: Selenicereus undatus (assembly GCA_017589665.1). Lineage (NCBI taxonomy): Eukaryota > Viridiplantae > Streptophyta > Magnoliopsida > Caryophyllales > Cactaceae > Selenicereus > Selenicereus undatus. The sequence continues at coordinate 91,545,437 of JACYFF010031957.1, forward strand.
GGAATGTGTCTCAAAACCACCCATTTGTACCCGCATACTCCAGGAAAGCCAACAGCGTTCCCCTGATTGATTGATTCAGTATAACTCTGCTTCCCCTTCCTCCCTCTGCTCCACTCTCCTCTCCTCTCCTCTCCTCACAGTTGCTCTTCTGCGCTGCTTCTCTCGTAAGTACATATCTCTCTCTCTGTCTCTGTCTCTCTCTCTCTGGTTTGCTTTGATGTAGTCTCTGTTGTCCTGGTTTCCTGTTAAATTTTGCCCAACAAGCTCAAACAGACTCATATTTATTTGTTAAAACCCGTAATTTTAATGATTCAAGTTATAATCAGAAGAAATATGAAGAAACTAAATTGAAATATTGTTAGGAGGAACTTGTATTTCTCATGTTACCAAGGATTAAAATTCTGGTTGATGTCACTGCTATAAGGGTTGATTGAAGATGGTGAAGGCTGAGGCATTTGACATAGATGGCAATCTTGAGATCGGAATGGGTAAGAATTTCGGAATTGAGCTGCTTTGTTTATTACTATTCGGTAGGTTCTATTGCAAGCCCTTTGCTCAAATGCTATTCATTGGGAAATATCTAATCACTTGGTTGGTCCCTGTTCACCTTCCTAAAGCAAAAAGAGTCATCATAGGGTTTGTGTTATGGATTGATTATCAATATCTTACTCAGCTTCTATACTGGTTTGCTGTGGGGTAATAGGCAGTCAACTTTTCTTAAATTGAATCCAACCAAACACCAATTTTAGTGGGATTAGGACATGATCTACTTTGGTCTCTATCTCGGTTGATTTGTTAAGTCTTTCAGGTTTGTGCTGGTAATTGGTTTAGAGTCCCATGTCTCCCATTGAATGAGGAAAATCTACATTGAATTTTTCTGTTTCGAATCGTTTTTGTTGCTGGTGGCTCATGAGTTTCTCCTTTTTTATCAGACTCACTTTATGACCAAATAAACGCGCATAGGAAGATACTATTTTCAAGGTGGTGTGGATTTTAAGACCAACTGCAGTGTGTACAAATTGACAGTGCACGAAGTTTGTGATGTTTAATTGCATGGTATAAAACTAGAGGATATGGGGTCCTTTCATATAGCTGTTGTGTTCTGGATTATAGGATTTTATAGGTGAAATGTGCCATCTGCCGCCTAGATGATTATTATAGAGAAACTATGCTGTGAACTGATTTGTTGTTGCACAGGGTGGGAATTTCACCACTGATTGGGTGGGTCAAAAAAACATTTGCATACTCCTCTAGGATTACTAGTCCAAGACATGGTTTTTCTACTCATGTAATTTGGCATGAATTTAGTTCAGTATCACCAGGACTCTTATCTTAATCAGTTGTGTATAGTATTAGGTTAACTCATTTAAAAGCCATATACCTAAGTACTTCAAAGTTTGAGCATTTGCAAAAAGTTTTTCTGTGGTGATATGATGATCTTATGTAATATTCATCTGGAGGTTTCCTGTTGCAGAGTACAGGACTGTATCTGGTGTTGCAGGACCACTTGTTATTCTTGACAAAGTGAAGGTGAAATTGTTCTGTCCATGTATTTCAACCCTCATGGAAATGTGATTTTGTTATCTTAAACACTGAGTTGGTTATTTCTCATTTATGTGCTATTAGTGAAGAACCACATCTTCTTGTGCAGGGTCCGAAATACCAGGAAATTGTGAACATAAGGTTAGGTGATGGGACAATGCGGCGTGGTCAAATATTGGAGGTTGATGGTGAGAAAGCCGTTGTTCAGGTAGTTCTTCTTCTAACTGCATGCATGAATTGGTATTAATTCACTGATATTGCATGTGCTTAAGTAGTCATAAAGTCGTATTGCAGACTTCTCTGGAGGAATGTTTGCTAATCCCATGAAAATTCTTGAAGTTCTTTATTAATAGTCAGAATTCATGTGTACCGTTGCTGGAGCTGGAATTTTAGTCATGTGTGGTCTAATTATATATCCAAAGCTGAAAGATGCTCCTGTAATATGTGATCATTTTTTCTGCCTCTCCTCCTACCCCCTGGTTTCAAACTACACACATATATCCTTTGGTGTTTTGTACTGACCTCTGCAGGGTAGCTGATTGCACTATTGTGATTGTAGATCTGCAATCTGCTGCTGTTGTCTGCTACTGTGAATGTCAATAGCCTAAATGCATGTCAAAAGATGCACAATTCAAATTCCGCTATTTGTGATGTAATATATGCTAAACTAAGAATTCTGTTTGTTTAACCCTTCAGGTCTTTGAAGGTACATCTGGCATTGACAACAAACATACTACAGTGCAGTTCACGGGGGAGGTAAAATTCTTTTGGAGTTGCTTTGGGATGTTGAATTCAGTTGAATGCATCATTTAGGTGTCACTGAATAATAACTATTATATACTATTTGTATCTGAGCTCTGTTCTACTGCTGTTGTCAATAGCTTTATTCTCCCATTTCTTATGAAATTCCTGAAGTCAGTCTTCAGTAATGTTTCAGATAACCTCTAAATCAGATTTCTGAACTTCCTGCTTTCTGCAAGTTTTATGTTAGAAGCAAATGAAATGTATGAAGGAGAATTATGAAAACCAAATCCTCCAAACTGGTGGATGTGGAGGAGACCTTTTTTTATAAAAAAATTGGATTATTAAATTCATTATATCTAGGAGGCTAGGGGATGAAAGCTATTAAACATTTATGAAATCAGAATTCAGTGCTTGAGCAAGCCACATATCTAAATCACGTAGGTAGGGGTTTGGTGCAACCATTGAGCCACAACTTCACTCAAGAGACAAGGTGCTAAGGCATGAAAAAGTGAAAACAAACAAATTATCACTGGACATAGTGTCCAACACTCAGTTCTTATCACCAGCTGAAGGTATTAATATATTGAATTAAGCGTAAGCAAATTCACCTTAATCTTGTAGCGAAAGACGATTGAACCTTGGTTTGAATCACTAGTCACGGAAGGACTCACAATTCAAAATCTTCATTATCTCACAGCCCAAGAACCCTAGGATTTTGTACAGAAAACTTTCTTTAAAGAACCCTCGATGTTTTCATGTGTTTCCTCTTAGACTAGTCCCTTTTTATATTAGATGGACCAGTTGAGGAATTATGGTTACTGAGCTGGCTATGCCGTCAATTTATTATGCTTAATTGGGCTCGCACCCTTTATGGGTGTTTCATACCCTAAGTCCAACAACTCCCGTTCACATATAAGGGAATGCTTATTTCCACCTTAAGAAAAACTTATTTTTGTTTTATTTCTGCACAATCTTCATACTGAGGAAACAAATTATGCGACCAGCATATTTGAAAGAGATCTATACTTTATATTTGTTAGGGATATATAGTCTCTCATTGAGAGCCGCGCGTGAGTAGTTAGAAGTATGCAAGTACCCTAGATTATTTGAATCTCATTAAGATGTCTTACTTTGATCTCTTCAAATGTTCATATTTCATATTCACAATTAGGACCCATATGTCATAACTGGTGCACTGTGAATAGAAATTAATGAGATTCCGTGAACGATTTTCATGTTCTCACAAGACTTTCGACAAAATCAAACTCATTTTGGTAGACATGTCCCATTAGACCGAATTGTTCATGATCCTTTGGCAACATGCTAAGATAACGAACGTTGAATAAAATCTAAAGCCACTGATTGGAGTTTAGTGGGTACCAATATAAGGCCATAGCCTTATGGGGTCTCACACAAATATAAGTAGAGTCTAACTTATATTAACCCAATTGGTCGTCTCTTGTATACATGGCATGGAGCATGTGCTACAACATTCTTTTCTTTCCCATGGAATGTATGCCTTTTGGTTCTTTAACCAAAATGTTGTATATATGATATTTAGGCACCTTATTGTTCAAATTAAGTTCCTAAATCTACTCATTAACTTGAATTCACATCTATTCTCTTCGAGGTAGACTACGTAAAATCATTTTTAGCCATATATTGTAATGACCTTCTGTCATTATCAAAGTGGCATTCATGATTTTAAGTTAAAAGGTTCTCATAATTATCGTTGTGATAATTTTACTTAAAACCTTTTCTCATCTCCAATCAATACTCTAATCAATGGAGGCGGGTACCCATATGAGAGGGCGAACTTCAAGTCTGCTCCACATACTTTTCACATTCAAGAACACATAACAAGCATTAATCAATAAGAATGCATATTCAAACATTCTAATAATAAATGGATGCTAAAACAACTCATTTGAATTTTGCAATATTAGACAATCACTTGTGAATGTTGTGAAAACAATTGGTGAACAACATGCCTGGGCATAGTTGTCATCTACGAAGACTATTAAGCTTTTATGTGCTCAACCAGCATATCCTCTTGCCAGGGTTAGTGTAATGGTTTGATAACCATTTCCTTCTTAGGAAAGTACTTTACGTTCACTCTTTTTGTGTGCCACAATGTCATTTACAAAATTGAACCTTATGTCTAGTCGGTTTGGTCTTATGATAATACTTAAGATTTTTAGCACATGTGATCACAACTTATCCTAGGAAATCATTATTGGATCGTACTATTTGGTCCACCAATAAAATA
>JACYFF010031957.1:91554645-91615624 GCA_017589665.1 Selenicereus undatus
TGTGTGTGTGTGTCTATATATATATATATATATATATATATATATATATATATATATATATATATATATATATATATATATATATATATATCTATGTATATATATATACACACACACACATACACACACACACAAAAAGAGAATATTTTAGAAATCTTATAAAAAATTCCAATCAAATTATTTAAATTCATATGCCACATACTTTCTCAAAAATTTTATGTTTAGTTGACCCTTATGGTTAACTGGTCAACCCTTTTGGTCAACTATACGCTCAAAATTTTCAGAATATTTATTTTAATTAATAGGGAACCAAGTGATGACAGTCACGTGCCTTGCACGTGACGGGGCTCATCCCCTTCTTAGCCATGCCTCGCGACCCGGAGGCAAAACGGGTTCGCTGAACCCCGCATAGGATCGCGGCCAAGAATAGTGAGTTTCTTTTGGTTTTCATCAAATTTATCAATGAAATATGTCCTGAACTCATTTTAGGATCCATTAAAACCTTTAATTGCTAAAAACAAGCAGAAACAACCCATAAATCGAACAAAAAGGGTAGAAAATGCACGGATGTTCGCGCAATCGCGGCCAAATTACGGCGTATTAGCTGCACATATTAGAGGGATTTTGTTCAGAACTTTATGGGTAACAAAAGGCACAAATCAATTGCAAGCAATAATGACAAAAAAAAGATCAAAATGGAGGTCAAACACACGAACCGTAACCCTAAATTTCGCTGGATAATTTTCCCATTTTTTGCCAAATTTTCGGTCAATTCTCGGCATAAATTGGGGCTTCTAGCCTTCTACTCAGAATTTTATGGGTAACAAAACACACAAATCAATTGCAATAAACAATGGTAAAAACAGATCAAAATCGAATTGCATATGTTCAATCGAAACCCTAGTTTCCATTCACGATTTTGAGGGCTTTTACTCACAAACACTTGAACAACAGAAAGCATAAATCAATTTGGAAAAACAATTACCTAACAGATCGTAAATTCGGGTTCATCAATCGACTAAAGCCCGATAATTCGCGGCTGCTTCTTTGCAAAATTCAAGCAAATTTCCAATCAAATCGTCAAATAAATTAAGGGCTTTTGGTCTAAATCTAATAGGCAAGCCAACCCATGCATCAATTTGAAATAAAATTGAACGAAATCAACGATTTAAGAATCGATTTTAGGGTGCCATCTGCAAAGAACCCTGAAAATTCAATTTACAATTATACATAATCTACTCAACAAAATCATACGTACAATATATTGTTATGGACTGGACCAATTGCAAAGTATGAGACCTGTCCCATATCAGTTGTATGGGCAACTGATGAAGGGTTTATAGACCAAATGAGCTCTCTGACCTAATAGGCTAGTCTTTTGGGATGGGTTCTGCTATTTAGTCTGTAACAATTGGTATCAGAGCCAACTGGGAGTGGTGACCCATAAAGTGGTGGCTTGGGAGAGCCAGTCGTGACCGACGTGGCCGTGACTAACGAGGACTCAGAGTGGTGGTCCACGGAGGGGTGGCCTGGGAAAGCCATCCATGACCAACGTGGTTGTGACCAACGAGGACGGTAACCCTTAAGGGGGGTCGAATGTTATGGATTGGACCAGTTGCAAGGTATGGGACTTGTCCCACATCGGTTGTATGGGCAACTGATGAGGGGTTTATAGACCAAATGAACTCTCTCACCTAATAGGCTAGTCAGGTATGGAATTTGTCCCACATTGGTTGTATGGACAACTGATGAGTGGCTTATAGACCAAATGGGCTCTTTCACCTAATAGGTTAGTCTTTTGGGGGTAAGTTCTCCTGTTTGGTCTGTAACAATTGGTATCAGAGCCAACTCAGAGTGGTGGCTTGGGAGAACCAGCCGTGACCAACGAGGACGGGGGCCCTTCAGGGGGATCAAATGTTATGGATTGGACCAGTTGTAAGATATGGGACTTGTCTCTCATTAGTTGTATGGGTAACTGATGAGGGATTTATAGACCAAATGGGTTCTTTCATCTAATAGGCTAGTATTTTGGGATGAGTTTTCCTATTTGGTCTGGAACATATATCAAACTAAAACTCTCTTCATGCTCTACACGAATCCAGAATTTCACGAAAATTCATAAAGGTTTTGCACTTGAAATCATGGATGAAGTTTCAAGTTTATTTGCGATGAATAGAAATACAAACCTAATTTCTTTGGCACAAATTTCAGGAAATCTTACAAGTATTCCAACCAGGAAGCAAGACGATTGGCTCTGATCCCCATGAAGGAATTAATATCTTGAATTAGGCGTAAATGAATGTACCTTAATCCTGCAATGGAAGACAATCGAACCTTGGATTTGAATTACTAGTTGAGGAAAGAACTCACAATTCGGAGAACCTTCACGATTCCATAGCTTAAGAGCCATAGGGTTTTGTGCTAAAAACTCTTTTTAAAGAACCCGGGATGGTTTTGATGTGTTTTCTCTTAGATTTGTCCACTTTTTATATTAGATTGACCAGTTGAGGAATTAGGGTTTCTAAGGTGGCTTAGCCATCAACTTATTATGCTTATTAGGCTCGCATCCCTTATGAGTGTTTCATGCCCTAAGTCTAACACCAGTAAAGGCTTCTACGCTCTCTGTATTTGAGAGTTGGTGTCTTTTGGCATGTTTTGGCAACCTATACAGAGCAAAGAGATAAGCGTGAGATTTGGTGGATGTTTTTTTAGTTATCATTCTTATGTGAAGATAGCAAGTAGAGTTTGTTATATTAACATCAAAACATGAAGACAGGCATTGCAGCTATGTGAATCCTCCTTCATATTATCAGAGAATCTGCAGAAATTGTACACTTATGCAGAATTTCTGAAGAACAAGGGATTTGGTTAATAATTGTTCGATAGAATTGAACATAAGTGCCTAACGAGGAGTAATTCATCTATGCCAGCTTCAAGGAATGGGACATCATTTGCTGGGTTTGCTCAGAAGAATGAGATCGTAGACAGTTCGATTTTAGGAACACCAAGGGCCTGGATTGGAGTGTGGGAGTGGTCATGGGTAAGGATGTTTCTGATTTTCTTGTATGATGTGTGCTCTGAAGAGTCGAATAGCCGTAGAGGGGCGTGAATAGGGCGATTGTAGTAAATTTAAAATCAACTTAATGAATTGAAAATAAATGCGGAAAAAAAATAGGAATTAAACACAACGATATTTTAACGAGGTTGGGCCTCAATTAGGCTTAGGTCCGGGCCTAAAGCTATCCAATTCTAAGATTCAACTCTCTACTTTTTTATTAAAATGGACTCTTCACAATCTTTCAGAGTTACCTTATTCTAGAGATCCCAAATACTTTAAATCAACGTCTTGATTAAAGTATAGGGGGAGTTGTGACATCACACTAACTCCTAAGTTCACTCCTTAATAATTTCTTCAAAATACTCTCGACTTTTGATCACAATATAATGTTTAGTAAAATATTTCAAAGTAAGCTCTCAATGCTGGTTTTCACCTACTGTTTTCTTGATCTTTTTCTCCTTGATTTGGACGTCTATTTATAAGCACTTCTTGACGTGCACCATCAAGGAAATTCTAATCAGATTATTCTGAAGCTGATTTTTAGGGCCTTGACTTCCGGTTGGCAGCTTCTGATTGGATTTTCTTGCCTTCTCTCCCACGATCTTGATTGATATAATTCTACTCCTTGCCTCCTTTAAAATATTTGGAGAAATTCTTTGCACCAGGCTCTCTCACACAATTCTTTAATCAATAAAAGATGATTGCCTGATTTGATTCAACATTTAAAATATTCTTCAATCAAGTAAAGATGCTTGCCTAATTTTCTTCAGCGTCCGTTTCCTTTATGGCATATAAGAATCATGACAAATATGTTGCTTAAGACTTTTTAAGGCAGCTAAGTAAATTCCTTAATTGTCTTTTTAGCAATCAGTCAATTTAAAATGCCGAGATCATACATATATAACCTTTCCTTGTTCATTTCCTATGTTTTTCTTGCTGAGTGCTTCATGCTTGAGTTCAATATTCAAATCCCTTTTTTTATATCCAAGCTTCTAATGAATTTTGTGTTTCATGAAAACTTTCTTAGCCACTAAGGGATTCAACATGCTCTTTGTTTTTGACAAGCATTTGTCCTTTGTTGTGTAGACGAATTGAGTATCGTGTTTCTGTTTTTTCCATCTAGCTTATCCTTAGTAATAGATTTTTCTTCTGTGTATTTCTATTCTGTGTCTCAAATATCATAGCATCATGCTGCAGGTTTTAAAGACGCCAGTTGCATTAGACATGTTGGGCCGCATCTTTAATGGTTCTGGAAAGCCAATTGACAATGGTCCACCGGTTTTGCCTGAGGCTTATCGTGACATTTCTGGTCAGAAGCATGCTCTGAATTTAAGTTTATAGTATATCTGCTAAGCACTCTTTCTGTGTGTTAATTCTTTTTATTCTTTTGCTTCTCTAGGAAGCTCTATCAACCCCAGTGAAAGAACCTACCCCGAAGAAATGATTCAGACTGGAATATCTACAATTGATGTGATGAATTCCATTGCTCGTGGGCAGAAGATTCCTCTGTTCTCAGCTGCTGGACTACCTCATAATGAGATAGCTGCACAGATTTGTCGTCAGGCTGGTCTTGTGAAGCAGGTGGATAAATCAACTGATGTTACAGAAGTAAGTATGCATGGAGTTCCGTTCACTATGATAATATGTTCATAATAAGGCCATTGCGTTGGACAATGTAAAATCAAGTGAATTTTTATTTTCCTGTTTTTACTATGATAGAGCTCAAGGAATTTATACGATTGATCTTTGTTTGTGATGGTAATGAAAAATCTTAGGTATTTCTATGTTGCACGATGTATAATTGAGTGATTTTTTATTTGCTTGTCTTATTATGTGATAGAGCACAAGGAATTTATAAAATTGATCTTCATTTCCGAACAATGATGAGAAGTCCTCGGTATTTCTACTTTATCTAAAGTTGTGAGCTGTTTTCTTTGGTTTTCTTTGGTATGTAATCTTCCTTCCATGTATCTCTTGTAAGTTGATGATATTCTTTGGTACTGTTGTCATGGAAATTGCTTCATACTGGCCTTTTTTATGTTCGTACTGTAGTCAAGACAATAACCTTCTATAAAGTTCGGAGGTTAATTGAATTTTCAACTCCATTTCCCCTTTTAAGGTGTCAATATGCTTGCCTTTTAACTTGATAGGATGGGGAAGAAGACAATTTTGCTATCGTGTTTGCGGCTATGGGTGTCAACATGGAGACTGCACAATTTTTCAAGCGTGATTTCGAGGAAAATGGATCTATGGAGAGGGTGACTCTTTTTCTGAACTTGGTAATGTCTTGAATGGATGATTTGGATCCTCATTGCTTAGAGTTTGGAGAGCAAATTCATTGTATAAGTTTTGAGTATGATGATATTGAGATTTGTAAGCTATTCTGGCTTTCTCATAATGCAGGCCAATGATCCTACCATCGAGCGTATTATTACTCCTCGAATTGCTTTGACTACTGCAGAATACTTTGCTTATGAATGTGGCAAGCATGTTTTGGTCATATTAACAGATATGAGTTCATATGCTGACGCTCTCCGAGAGGTAAGGACTCTTTGGTGGTTTACTTTTCCTCAATGTGATAAGCCATGAATTTTTGTCAGTTCTTTAGGTATATGATAAAAGCAGCTTGTGGGTGCTTGTTGAAACAGATGGAGCAGCTGTCATTTACTACCAATCTGTTATTGTTATTTCCAATATTGGTCTCATTGAAAAGTTCAAACAGCACAAGTAATGTGTGGATTATAATTGTTAAGTCCTTAATTATTACCTGGCTTTGTAATAGTGCTGTTAACCAGATTGAGACCAACTCCTTGCTAATTTAGCCTAGAAATGTGAATAAACTAGGCAAGTCCATCCATATGGTCTTAGCTTGGGTTCATGTTATTTCTTAATCCATCACTTCTGCCATGCTGAAAATCTTCCCTCTGGGATAATTGTTTGTGAACATAGGTTTCTGCTGCTCGAGAAGAAGTGCCTGGAAGACGTGGGTACCCTGGGTATATGTATACTGATCTAGCAACAATATATGAACGTGCTGGTCGTATTGAGGGTCGAAAGGGTTCTATCACTCAGATCCCAATTTTGACTATGCCAAACGATGGTAGGTGCTAATCACTCATGATCTTGATGTACAAGCAAGTTAATTGCTCAATTTGAAACTTGTGGTTTTACTGTGGGGCTATGTTTTCTTCTTCATGCAGATATAACACACCCCACGCCAGATCTTACTGGTTATATTACTGAAGGGCAAATATATATTGACAGGCAACTTCACAACCGACAGGTTAGTCGGTAGTTCTTTGTGCTTCTGCCTTAGTGACAGAACTCTCAACTTTTTTGAATCTTCTCAATCTGCGTCATTTTATGTACACCAATAACCATTTAGAGAAATGCTCTGAGCTTTATCACTCAATCAGCACAGTTACACATATTTCAGCAGCGTTGATGTGATCAGTAACATGCTCTGTGATCTGCATTAATTAGCACAACCATACATGCTTTGTGAGTCAAAATATTACTCCTCAATGAGCATTGGCTAAAATGCCAGAAAAACTACAACACCCACTGTGGATCTTGTTGTGGGCGGGCCTAAGGAGACATAAATGTAGGCAACCTTACTCATACAAATGAAGAGTAAATCTTACAATTTCAACACAAGATATTCCTATATCGTGGTCTCTGACCATATTATCTTGCTTTTGGTATTACCGTTTAGAAATCACTCTAGCTGCTTCTGGTTGCATGTATAGGTTGACCCTTTTGTCGTGTTTGACAGATCTATCCTCCTATCAACGTGCTTCCGTCACTCTCACGTCTGATGAAAGTAAGGTCCTGGAGCTTGTATAATTCCTTCATATGAAGGCTTTTTTTCTTAATCAACATATGACGGCGTAGTATGTACGCAATGTTTAATTGTCACTTAAAATGAATCTTTGTAGAGTGCCATTGGTGAAGGAATGACGCGCCGTGATCATGCTGATGTCTCGAACCAGGTTTGTTGAGCATTTGGCCATACTGATTGTATTAGTTTTATTTCCTAGTTAGTTGCTTTGTATTGAAGCATTTTGACTTTCTGTCTTCAGTTATATGCGAATTATGCTATTGGCAAGGATGTCCAAGCAATGAAAGCTGTGGTGGGAGAAGAAGCACTTTCTTCTGAAGATCTGGTCTGCAGCCTGCCTTCTCTTTGCCAGCATGCATGCTATGTGCAGCTTTACTTGGCCTTGGCCTTACCATTGTTGGTTGTTGATTGCCAATGAGTCTGGGTGTCAGGAGCAACCATTTATTGATTATTTTGTGTACGGTTAGTCTAGGAGGTTGGGTGTTGACCATTTGACTCAAATCTCTGAGGGCAAATTAAAGTTTCACTAAAATTAGCTAATAACCTCAAGTTGATAGTTAGCCATAAGTCGTGTAGTTGTCCTTTTTTGGGGGTCTTTGCTTTTAATTTAATTTAATTTTTTTAATATATATAATGCAAGGCCTAAAGATATTGCCCAATAATGACCCTTTCTGGTGCCTGGAGAAGATCATAGGCTAATTCAAAAATGTATTAGTTAATGTCCATGCTGTTGGTTCGTTTCAGGGGCTGTCTTCGCTCATTTTTGTATGCCTATACATACATGTCTGTGAAGTACGTATTCTTGATCAAGTCTTGCTCTCTGCTAAGCATTTTCTACCCCCTTGTCTTCTACCATACAGCTTTATCTGGAATTTCTGGACAAGTTTGAAAGGAAATTTGTCGCTCAAGGTGCGTATGACACCCGGAACGTTTACCAATCGCTCGATCTTGCATGGACATTACTTCGCATATTTCCTCGTGAGCTTCTCCACCGTGTTCCTGCAAAGATCCTTGCTGAGTATTACAACCGTGATGCGGCAGCAAACTGAGGGGAAGTGACCGTTCCCTTTGCAAGAATGGCCGCTAGCTACGGTCACTGTGTTGTTGAGGTGAGAAATAATTTAATTATGTCGGTGCTGTGTGTTCTAAAACTTTGAGGGCAACATTTTGGCAAACGTGATGGTATGGTTTGTTTGTACATCTTGATGGAGAATTTGTATGAATTGTATTTGTGTACGTGAACCTTGCAATAAAAGTTCTGCGTATGCGTGGGAAGGATTTGAAAAAATTTCCTCATAATTTCAGCTTTTCTGAGATGGATTTAATATCAGTGAAAGGTGTTGCAATACCATTCGTGTTATTTTGAAGAATAGCATTCATCCTCCCACAAATTAAATCATAGCCCGGGTTGATGGACCTGGGCACTTCTTTTTAGGCTTAAATTGGTCTGTTTTTTGCGTGTAGTTAGACACGTTTATTGCCTGCGTATTGTTTATTTTGTTTGACATATCTAGAAATGGGTATTAAACATTGATATTAACAGTGCATATTTTCAGGTCATCTCTTTGTGCTTTTGAGCATTTTGTTCTATATACTTAAGTAATCTATTATATCAAGTTGAGCATTGTGATTTACTCACTCGAGCATGTCCAGCTCCCTTTTCTTTTGAACGTTATGATTTGCTTCTCAAATCCGGAGAAGATTCTTATTGGTGCAAAATCACTAAAATGCCTCGATTTAAGGGCTACTGAGATTTTCTATGTTGTTTGGAGTTCATGCTCAAGAATACCATCAAGTTTTTCTTTTTTTTTTCCAAGTCTGTCATGAAAATATTTTTTTTCCTCCTTTAGTGCCACAATGTCTAGTATTTTTTTTTTAAAAAAAATATGCTATCAAATTATTTATTTCTTTCTAATTTGCCACAGTTATTTGTTGTTTTTAAATTGTTACTGAGGATAATAAGTTGGACCATCACGTAGCGATAACTTGACCAAAAAATATTAAATACGTTGACATTGGGGGGAAAAAGCTTGATGATAATTTGGGGGAGAACTAAAAGCTTTGGTGGCATTCTTGGGCATAAACTAGTGCCTTTTTCCTTGCATAAAATATCAGATAGTAAGAGCATTTAGCAGCGCGGGATAGGAAACGGAGCGCAGGCCCACAAATGCCACATGCCACAAAAGGAGAGGAGAGAGAGAAGAGCTGCACGCAGGGGAGAACGCCTATGTGTGTTTTCCCGTATTGCAACTTTTTGATTATTTTAATATTTTTTTTCTTTTTTCTTTTTTTTTGAGTAAGTAAATAATTTTTAAATGATTAAAAAAATAAATTGTGTATTATAAAGTGAGTCCATGACAAATATTTTTATTCAATGATTAAAATTGGAGTTCTATATGTTAGAGAAGTGATGAAATGCAAATTCGAACATTATGGATCTTTTGCTGACCTGATAGGTCAGAGATCCAAAAACTGAAACTTTGACTGGGAATACTCTAAAGAGCATCCACATTGGTGGTCCAAAAGTTTGGATCACAAGTGGGGGCCCACACCCTCCACATCATCCCATAATCCAACATTTTTTATCTTCTCTACATTCCTTGGATCACCAAATAAAATAATACATATGAACCCCACCCCAAACATATTTATTTGGTTGTAGACTTTTATTTTGTGTATTTGTGTGAATAATTGTATATTACTTATGACGACATTTTCTATAAAAATTGAATAATTCATCTACAATAATGAATTTTTTTTAACAAAAAAAGACTTTCACATAATGTATTTGTATGTATAATTGTAGATTACTAATTTGGATTTGTATGTATAATTGTAGATTACTTATGACGACATTTTTTCAGAAATTAAATAATTGACCTATAGTAATGAATATTTTTTTGGAGTATGATAGCAAACTTAAAAAAAAAACTAAAATAATACAAGCTTGATTTGAAAAAAAAAAGAAGAAGAACACAATACGTCAGTTTACAATAAAATAAAATGAAAAACAATACAATAGTTGCACTAAAAAAATTAATAATACAAATACAATAGTTCAACTTAAAAATTACATTACAAAATGTCATTTATGACCTACCTCTATGTCGATTCCACATTTCTTCAACCAAATATGTCTGGAGACGCACATGCGTTTTGGGGTCTCGAACTTCAATTGTTCTACGTAAGTAAGTCTTATAGCACGGATGAATATTACGTCGAACAGTTGGCTCTGGAATAGTACCATCTACGTGCTCGTAATCGAACTTAAGGTCGTACGAATCTCGCTCATCCTCAACAATCATATTGTGGAGTATTACACATGCTTTCATTATCAACGACATGACTTTCTCCTTCATGTACCGAGCAGGGCCACAACTATGGCAAAGCGAGCTTGTAGCACACCAAAGGCTCGCTCTACATCCTTCCTAACTGCCTCTTGACGTTGAGCAAATAGTTTTGCCTTTGAACCTTGCGGAAGGGGGATGGTTTTCACAAAAGTCGCCCATTTCGGATAAATACCATCCGATAGAAAGTATCCGATTCTGTACTCATGACCATTGACGATGTACTTGCATTTTGGAGCACGATCATGATACAGCTCATCGAACACTGGAGAACGGTCAAGGACGTTTATATCGTTAATACTTCCAGGCATTCCGAAGAAGGCATGCCATATCCACATATCATATGACGCAATCGCCTCAAGAATGATTGTCGGCACCTTATAGACCCTTTTAGCAAATGCTGCTTTCCAAGCTGTCGGACAGTTCTTCCACTCCCAATGCATACAATCGATACTTCCCAACATACTAGGAAAGTCACGCTCATTCCCTACAGCCAATAGACGATCAACATCGGCTTGGGTTGGTTTCCTTAAATACTCTTCTCCAAATATTGCAATGACACCTTCAGTAAACTTTTTCAGGCACTGCAGTGATGTGCTTTCACCGATCTTCAAGTATTCGTCGACGCAATCGGCAGATATACCATAACCAAGCATCCTCAAGGCTACGGTGCACTTGGTTAGTGGCGTTAACCCGCGGTTCCCAATGGCGTCATACTTCAATTGAAAGTAATCTGAATGATTTCCTAGTGCCTCCATTATACGAATGAATAGATGCTTGTGCAATCTAAATCTTCGGCGAAAATGTTGGTCATTGTAAATAGAATCCTCTGCAAAGTAGTCTTTGAATAAGCGCTCATGCACTTCTTGTCAATCTCTCCTTATAAATCTTCTCTTCGCTCGAGGCAATGAGGATGGAAGTCTCAAATCTTGTGCAGCTTGCAAAACATTTAGAAGGAATGTCATATCTTGGTTGTCAGTCTCATCATCAAGTAAATCTTCCACAATGGGCATAATCTCTTTATCAGAATCTTCTAATATGAAGCTTAGACCATCTGATGATGATGAGGAGGACATGTGCAATGAGTCTGAGGAACATGAATCTTGTACAAGAGGTGTCAAATTTGCATTCTTATTTTCCATTGTTGACCACCTGTGTACATATTCATTAATTAAGAAGAACATGAACATAAGTAAATTACAAATTGAAAGAACTAGAAGTAACAAAACATAAGTTAAACACAAATGGTTCCAATTAACAAAACATAAACATTCATTTCATAATTAATTTAAATGGATACAACTGAGAAAACATAAACTATTCATTGCATAAACTATTCGTTACAAGTAACAAAACATAACTAGAGGCGAGTACACTAATTTAAATAAGAAAGGTTCATCTAAATAGGTAGAGGATGATAGACTACTAATTTTGGGGAGGATTTTCCATTCTTTTCTGTCTAATTTCTTCCTTCATCATTCTGAAGTAAGCAGTATCCTCTTTAGACAGGGCTGAAAGGTCCATCAACATTATTTGGTCATCATATTGTCTCTCCTTAAGGGCTTGCTTCCTCAACTTCAACTCCGCCTTGATGTCCTTGCGTTTTTGAGCCTCATCTCTAAGGCGAACTGCTTCCTGAGCTGCAGTTGCCTTCTTATCAACTATGGTTACCAAGTTACAGAATATTTCGACCTTTTCATTAGCTGTGGAACCCATTGTTGAAAAGTGATTAGTCACCAATCAACCACAACATTGTTTGCCTTTTGATGGAACTTTCTCTTTGCAGCTTTCCTCCCAATGGGGCGGACAACTCCATCAACTTCAACTTCAACCTCTTCATAAGCGGGGATAGAGGGGCTAGAGTATCCTCCCATCTCATTGACTTTTGATCGTTTCGACTGTCCTCCATCTAGAGTATCACAAAATGTCCTCCATTTGGGCTGATCCTTAAGCAAATAGTACCAATGCTCTAAATCAAATTTCCTCCCCACCCTTTTAAGAAACGTCTCATGAACATGATTCATAATATCTTCCATACTTGACCCACTCACATTATTACGTTCCATTTCATCCATAATTCCGACCCACTTGTTCACTAATGGGTAACCTAGATTCCAACGAGCATTGCAAGTCTTCCCCGTTCTCCGCATAGCTCCTTTTAGGGCATGTGTGTTAAAGTTGGTTGCCACCTTACCCCAAAAAGATGCTTTCTTTTGGTCGGTTCCGGTAACAGGATCAGTACTTGTGTTAATCCAAGCAGTGATCAACCGTTTATCCTCTTCCATCGACCATTTTTTGACCCCTACACTACTCCCCTCTACATCATCCCCTTCTAACTCATCATTAGTAGGATCATTACTAGTCTGAGGTGGCCTCACAGTTGCAATTGATCTGGTTGGTGTTGATGAGGGTGTAGAGTTGCTTGCACTCGAGGCGTAATTAGGTGGGGGTAGTGGGTAATAAGGTGGGTGGTAATAATGTGGGTGGTAAGGATAGTTTGGTGGAGTATGATATGGTGGGGGTTGCAAGTGGATATTAGTAGGCACACTTGGGTTACTACGCTCAACATTCTCTACTTCATCATTCCCATCAAGTAAACTCATAAAAGTACGGGGGGATTCGGATCCATATGGCCACAAGTGATACCTACATACATGGAACATTTTTGTTTGGGTTACAAATTGCATAATTTTCTAACATTTTTATTCAGGATTATTCTAATAATAACCATATTACTAATAATAACCATAATTCCTAACATGTTACTAATAAATTTTCACATAAATCTTTTTTCATATCAAACATTTAAACATAAATCTAAGCTAACATAAATAAAATTTAAACATTTACACATAAATTTAAACATTTAAACATTTAAACTAATATGAGCTAACATAAACGTCACTAATAACTTTATTAAACATTTAATCAATATGAGCTAACATAAATGTCACTAATAACTTTATTAAACATTTTAATATTGCCTAAGATAAAATTAATGAAAGTAACTCATACATCATATTAAACATTTAACCATATTACTATTAATAACCATAGTTCCTAACATGTTACTAACAAATTTATTAAATATTTAAACATAAATTTAAACATTTAAACATTTAAACATAAATATGAGCTAATATACATAAATGTAAACATTTAAACATTTAAACATATATATGAGCTACCACAACATAAATTTAAACATTTAAACATTTCAACATAAAAATGAACTAACATTTAAACATTTAAACATTTACACTTATAAACATAAATACATTTTTCATATCAATCTTTTTTCATCCTTTTTCAAAATCCCTAACATGTCACTAATAAATTTATTAAACATTTAACCAAGTGAAGTATTTTTCATTTCAATATTTTTAATCTTTCCTATGATGTTAAAATTAATGAAAGTAACTCATACATTATATTAAACATTTAACCATAATACTATTAATAACCATAGTTCCTAACATATTATAAGTAATTTTTTCATATCATTCTTTTTTCATATGAAACATTTAAACATAAATTTGAGCTAACATAAATAAATTTAAACATTTAAACATTAAAACATAAAGTTAAATATTAAAATATTAAAATATAAATATGAGCTAACATTTAAACATAAATACATTTTTTATGCCAATCTTAAATTGATAACAAATTAAATGATTTAAACATAAATATGAGCAAAAGTTAACTATAATTAACCATAAATTAATTTACTTCACAAATAAATGTATAAAATTAAATTGACAACAAATTCATTAAAATATATCATTGTCATTGCCATAAATAAAAAATTTACACATGAAAACAAATAAATGTATAAACATAAATTTGACTAATAAAATTACTTACAAAATCCCAAATTTCTTTCTTCTCTCTCTTGCTTGAAAGACAACCTTTTCCACCTCTTCAAAATTTCATAAAAATATGAGAGATAGAAGTGTATGTATTTTTAATTGACAAATTGTACACAATAGGTTGAGTATTTATAGAACTAATTTCCAAAAAAAAAAAAAACAAAACACAACTACCGTTTGAGAGAGAGCTGCAATGGCTAGTTTGGCCAATTTTCCAGCTTTTTTCTTTTTTTTCCCCTACCATTTTCGACGCCCCTTTCCCCCCCCCCCCCAAAAAAAACCAGATCTGTCCCCCAAAACGACACCGTTTTGGGGGGGCGTGGCACAAAAAAAAAGGGAAAACCTGGGCATGGGCGGACCGGGGGTACGGGCTGCCCTCACGGGCGAGTTGGCTGGCCCAGCGATGAAGTGCCAAAGCTTGGACCGCGGGCCAGAAATTTGGCCCACGAGCACAGCAATGCGGATGCTCTAATTAGTAAGCTCGCAAGCCGCCAATGTGGCGGTGAAGTCTCTATAATTAATCAAGAAGAATAGCTAGCTGATAGGAAAAAAACTTATTTCCTGTTGATTAGGACTGCAGTGGTTCATATCTCATACGTGTTGCTAATGAATGCAAATATGAAATTTGACCATTAGCGCCGGCCCCAAGATTGAAGGAATGAGGAAAATTGAAATCCAAGCGAGCTATAGATCTCATTAGTGCCTACTCTTTTCATGGGATGGAGTGGATATAGAATAAAAAGGAATTGAACGGAATGGAATAGAGTGAGAAAGAATTATGTTTTTCTTGCAGGAGTGAGAGAGACTGAGAATGAATGAGAAGGAATGAGAATCAGTTGAATGAAGTGAGAACGAATATAATGGCATTGGAGAAAGATAAGATTTATTGATATCAAGACGTGGGAAGGAATGCGAGGGAATAAGAGGGGGTGAGAATAAGTAGGAGGAAATAGAAAGGAAGGAGAAGGAGTTGTATTTATCTTTAAGGAGTGAGAAAGAATGAAACGAAGTGGAAAAAAATGGGAAGGAATGAAATCTGAGTGGTAGCCAAAATTTACCCATGAAAAGAATAGGCCTAAGTGGGAGATGTAGAACATTTTTTGATATGTATTTCTCCTTCGGTTTTTTTTTTGTTTTTTTTTGAAAATAATGAATTCCTTGAATTACAGTGAGACTTTTTGTCATGACTTGAACAAAAAAGTTATTTATGATATATTAGATGAATTGTAGCTATTGAAAAATAAAATTTCATAAGTATTCAAAAACTGTTACTCCCGCCGTCCTTGAATAATTGTACTTCTTGTGTTTGGCAAGTATTACACAAGTTAAAAATGTGTGAAAATATTTGTTGCTTTGCCAAAATTATTCATTGTCAACTTGACTTCGGTTAAGGGGTGAAATGCACATCTCCCCTGTCCTTACCTCAAGGGTTTCAGCAAAAGCCCTAACTTCCGACCACTAGTGTGTGAGCTTTTACCCTCAAAATTTGTAGGTTTTGGATGCTATGGGGCTCCTCCGAGGAAAAATGGGATCACCAACTTGGTTTGATTTTTGTTTGCTTGGTGTAGTGGCTATTACTTATACGCTATGTGTAGACATGGCGAAAGGCCTTGCTGAAAACTGGAAGCGTCTTAGTCTTACTGAGGCAGAAGACAAAATTATTAAGTTCGAGCCTGACCAAGGAGGCAAGTGAAGGTGCAGCTTTCCCTTTCTCTCATTGGCAAACTTTACACATCAAAGTCCTCCAGCTTTGAAGCTTTGAAGCAAACTATTCAAAACATTTAGAAACCCTCTTAAGGCTTGCTTATCATTGATCTAGACCACAATCTATTTGCGTTCCAATTCTTCTCAGCCGGAGACAGGGACTACATGTTGGAGGAAGGCCCTTGGGCTTTCGACGAGCATGTCCTATTGAAAGAGCTTGATATCAACGAACAACCCTCAAACATAGAATTCACGACAAGGCGCTTCTGGATGAAAATTTACGACCTCTTATAAGTATGCACAATTTGAAGTTTGCGGAATAGATGGGAAACCTTTGTGTCAAGGATTATGTTGAAGATGAATGGTACTCCCGCCTGGTTCAAAATGAAGTACATCAAACTGTTGAACTTTTGTTATGCTTGGTGGTTTGCTAGGCCATGTCTATCGACACTGTGAGCTCTACGATGCCGGAGTACTTGAAACAAACCTCCAATATGAGCCATGGCTCAGAGCGTCGCTGCTAAAACAGAAAGCCAAAGAGCATGAAAGGGTAAGACAGGCAATGACTGTTGGGATTAAGGGATGGGAGGAATACTCGTAAAGTGAGAACAGGGTTGGATTTTGACAGAGCTGCTTTAGCTAAGATGAACATCGACTTCAATTGAGGCGGGAGGCAAACTAGCAAAAGGGAAATGGACGATGCACTCGATCGTCAGCATGGGGTGAAGGTCCATCTCATATAGCCCCACTAGCTCAAAAAGCTACTGATACTGACCAAGCGACAGAGGTTGATAAATAACCTCGCCGGAACCCATGAGTCTCCTCTGCCTCAACTGCCGAGGTCTCAGCAAACCCCAGATAGTTAGTAATCTCTCTGGCAACTCTTTGCAGGGTGTAAACAGAGGGTCGTTTTTCTTTCTACAGACTAGGTTAATTTGCTCGGGAATGGGAGACCTCGTTAATTGTTAAAAGATATTGACGGTATTACATATACTACAAAGGTCATTCTGGAGGCCTCGCTATGCTTTGAGGAAGTCCCTGCAAGTGCACTTGCTTTCTTGTTCGTTTAATCACGTGGACATCTCGATTAAGTGGAGGAAAGATGGTCCACAGTGGAGGTTCACTAATATGTATGGTTTTCCTAAAGCTCATAATGAATTAAAAATTTGTGATTTGCTTCTAGATCTTAAGCACCAATCTAGCATTCCCTGGCTTATTGCAGTCGACCTTAATGAAATCTAGTGTAATTTTGATAAGGAAGGTAGTCTTATGAAATCTCAAACCATCCTTGATTCCATCAGTGTGGCACTGGATGAATGTAATTTGTATAACCTAGGCTTCTCAGGACACAAGTATACTTAGAGGAACAGACAATAGGCAACTGGCTCGGTGGAGGAAAGGTTGGACATGTACTTGAGGAAAGGTTGGACACGTACTATGCTGACTTGAATTTGAGCATTTCATTCCCTAATGCAAGAGTTATTCATCTTGATGGCGATTTCTCGGGCCATATCCCCATCCTTTTAAATGCATTTGAGAGCTACTGGCAGCAGAAAAAGCCAAACGTCAATGAGTTGAAAATTTTTGGGTGCCCGACCAAGATGCGCTGAGGTTGTGGATAATGTATGGAAGTCTGCTGGGAGTACTAATCCTGTTGTACGTTGCATGGAGAAAATCTCTGGTTGCATGGTGGACCTTATAATGGAACTATGCTACTTTCGGCAACATTTACAAGATGAGCTTAAGATCACCTCTGATACTTGTTCCCGGAAGCAGATTTTTGAGGAGATACGCGATAGGTCCTCTGGTGGCAACAGTCTAGGACAGATTTCTTAAATTTTGGAGGCCACAACTTAGCCTGGTTTCATAAAAAAGATAGCCAAAGGAAAAGTGTTAATCATGTACATGAGCTCAAAAGGCTAGATGGGGTTGCATACATAGAAGCTTATGACCTTGAAAGGATTGTTGTTGAATTCTACACTGATTTATTTACTTCTAATGGACTAGCGGATATGGAAGCAGTTATTAGAATAGTTCAACCAAGGGTGTCCGTGGCTACGAGTGACTACCTGTGTAAGCTATACACTCGGGAAGAGGTTCACATGGTGTTGCACCAAATGCATCTAGGTAAGGACATAGGCCTATATTGTTTCAATCCTTTTTTTTCTACCAAAAATTTTGGCCTACGGTGGGTGATGCTGTTACACAAGCTATGCTTAATATTTTGCATGGAGGTGATTTCATGACGTATCTTGATCACACCCACTTTATTTTGATCCCCAAGAAGCATAACCTAAATCACATAATTGATTTCAGACCGATTAGTATTTGTAGTGTACTTTACAAGCTAATCACCATGGCAATTGCAAATAAACTTAAAACATGCCTCCATCATTTCATTTCTGAGAATCAGAGCGCATTTGTTTATGGGCATATGATCATTGATAATATTCTCATCGCTTTCGAAATTTTTCATAATATGCATACTCGCCTTAGAACTAATGGGGGTATGGCCCTCAAGCGTGACATGGCTAACGAATTTGTGAGCGTAAAATAGCCCTTACTTTGGGCTATCATGATGAAATTGGGTTTCAATGTTGATTGGGTTAATCTTGTTATACGATGTGTGGAATCAGCAGCGTTCTCGTTCATTATCGATGGAAAAGCTAAAGGTTTTGTTAAATCTAATAGAGAAATACAGTAGGGCGGTCTCCGTATCTCCCTACTTATTTTTGTTTTGTGCCGGAGGCCTCTCTTATCTACCAAATGATGCCATCTCTCGTAATATGTTGCATGGGTACTCTATTTGCCAGGAAGCTGCTTCTATCTCACATCTTCTCTTTGCTCACGACTCTATCATCTTTTGTGATGCCGGTAAGGAAGATGTTGAGGTGATCAAATCCATCTTGCAATCATATGAAGCCGTTTCAGGTCAGAAGGCTAACCTCAAGAAATCAAATGTGCCGTTTGGAAAGGGTACAACTCAAGATAGGAAGGATGTAGTGCTGCTCACTCTTGATATGCAAGAGATTTTCTCTC
Source organism: Selenicereus undatus (assembly GCA_017589665.1). Lineage (NCBI taxonomy): Eukaryota > Viridiplantae > Streptophyta > Magnoliopsida > Caryophyllales > Cactaceae > Selenicereus > Selenicereus undatus. The sequence continues at coordinate 91,573,507 of JACYFF010031957.1, forward strand.
ATGATAAATATCTTGGGTTGCCAACCAGGATTAGGAGATCAAGAAATCAAGCTTTTATGCCCCTAAAAGATTGCATTTGCAAGTGTATTAATGGGTGGTTGAGTAAAAATCTGTTGTGGGCCGGAAGAGAGGTGCTCGTAAAGGCAGTTGTTGTATTAATGGGTGATTGAGTAAAAGTATGTTGTGGGCCGGAAGGGAGGTGCTTGTAAAGGCAGTTGCCTAGGCCATCCATACCTATGCCATGAGTCTTTTCAAATTGCTAGAAAATTTTACCCATTCCATCCGATCATTTATATGCAATTACTGGTGGGGACATCGACATGCAAAGCGGAAAATCTAGCAAGTTTTTATGGAAAAACTTAGTAACAGTAAATTCTCGGGTGGACTTGGCTTTCAAGATCTTTAAGATTTCAACTAAGCTTTGTTGGCTAAACAAGTTTGGGGTCTGAAGTATGCAGGTCAATTCCTTGTGTTTAGGGTTCTCAAGGCCAAATATTTTCCTAATTGTGGTTTAGTTTATGTTGTTTTGGGTCCAAAGCCTAGCTACACAAGGAGCATCCTCTACCAAGCTAGATTGGTGGTTGAAAAAGGGTCCCAATGGATTGTGGGGGATGGTTGATCCCTTAACATGTGGGTAAATGGATACCAAGGCCGTATTATTTCAAGGTTCTATCCCTAGTCAAGCTTGAAGCTCAGCTTTTACGTGTTACGGACTTGATTGACAAGAATAATGCCTTGCGTTCTATGGTGAACTCTTTATTCCTCCCCATTGACGTTGAACTCATTCTCGGCACGCGCTTATGCTCCTCTTGGCCATCAGACCCTTCGGTGTGGCATTATTTTAGTACTATGGAACATATAGTTAAGACGACATACCATCTTATCATTCAACTCAAGGATCGAGATGCCCTAAGTTTCAGTGCTGGTTCAATGCAAAGTTTCTGGAAAGATGTTTGGAGCTTGCATATCCCACCAAGAATGAAAGCATTTGTCTAGTGAGCGTGTTCTGAGTCTCTCCCCTTTAAGGCAGCCCTTGTTGATAAAATCCAAAAGATCAATGCCCCTTGTGAATTCTGTGGGTGCCTTTTGAGTCCATCACTCATGCACTTTTTGATTGTCCTCATGCTGTTGGCATTTGCTTGAAATCACCTTATGCAGACTTTATACAGGCTCATAACTTAAGGAACGTCATGAATGCCATTGATAAAGTACGATGCTTGAACACGGACAAGGTTGGTGAGTTTGTCGCTATTTTGTGGTCATTCTGGAATTCATGGAACAACTTCATTTTTCATAGAACTATCCAACGCCGACAAGAGTCATCTTCAAAGCCCTTCACTTTGTTAAGAAAATCCAGGATGTAATGGATCATACGTCTATCCCCTCTGTATGCCCAATCTCTAAGTGGAAACCACCTCTACCTTGGTCTGTGAAGGTCAATATTTGATGGAGGCAAGCTCGAGGAATGGGGAAGAGGGTGTGGAGTTGTTGGCAGGGGCTCCAATGGCAACCCTCTCTTCTCGGCGGTTAGCTAATCAGAAGGTTTCCGTGGACCTGAGCATGAGGAAGCATTAGCCTATGATTTTAAACTGTGGCAGCATGGGAATTGGGGATTCACGAAGGTCACAATCGAAGGTGACTGTAGCAATGTCATTTCCAATCTACAAACGAACTCATGTCCAAACACGATCACTGGTTTATTTTGAAGGATGTATTGAGTCCAGCTAAAAAGTTTGATTTTCGTAGTTTCTCGTATGTTAAGAGATCAGGAATGGGGTGGTTCATGCCCTTGCCCATCTATAGCTGTACTCCTCTACTTGTAGGGAATGGACAGGAGATGGCCCAGATCAAGTGTTTGATTTTGCCTTGGAAGATCTTGTGTCTGTTTTAGCTGATGAATGAATTTTCCCCCTTCCCTGTCTAAAAAAAAAAATTACTCATTTTCTTTCATGTGGAATTGAGTTTTCTTTCCCTTTTAACTATATGTTCAATTTTTAAGTAAAGATAAAAGTGAACAGTTGCATTAAAGTACAACAACAACAACAACAACAACTGCACGTGGAATTGAGTTTTCGAGTATGGGTCTCAATTTCGCGTGGTTTATGGAGATCCAGATGTAAGTAGTCTTACCTCTATACACATGACTGCACGTAGAGAGATAATTAATTTCTAATAGACTCATATAAAAATTTTTAAAAGGAAATTTAGACGTTAAAAATCGGTTGATAAAATAATTTATCGAACATAAGAGCTAAATACTCAAAATAGCATAAGTAAACATGAACAATAGATGATGGGTAAGAGTTTTGTGTACCTTGAGCACCAAGTGGTGATATACTACTAAACTGGTCAATAGCAGTCAATAATTAAACAATCGGAGGTTGAAGAGCGATAGTTGCGAAGAGGCTACGACTCAAGCAAACAGAGGTGCGATAATAACATCCCTGCTAAGATCTATCTACTATCCTACAGGATTGCATCACATGTAGGAAAGAATAATAACCAGTATAACATAACAACAAACATTACTAAAACAAAAGCCAAAGGAATGACTAGAATCACGCTACCTATGATCTGCAACCTTAATCCTATATCTCCATAGACGTACTCCTATCCTGAGCCATATCTTCCATTAGGCCAACCAACTTCAAATCATTTCTAATCATCTTGTTCCAACTTTTCTTTGGCTGTCCTCTACATCTTCTAGACCCTGAAAGGTTAATTGTCTCGCACTTTCTCACTGGTGCATTCTTAGCCCTCCTCTTAACATGGCCAAACCATCTTAATCTAGTCTTCCTCATCTTATTTTCTATGGGTGTAACTCCTACTTTCTCTCTAATCACTATATTTTAATTCTATCCAATTTCGTACATCCACACATCCATCAAATCATTTTCATCTCTACTACTATTAACCTTTGGACTTGAGGCTTCTTGATTGGCCAGCACTCTGAACCATATAACGAAGCTGGCCTGACAACGATACATAGACCATCCCTTCCAATCCTACTGGAATTTTCTTACCACATAATACTCTGAAAGCACTCCTCCATTTTTGCCATACCACTGTAATACATTGGTTAATATTTTCGTTGATATCTTCTTTCGCCTCAATGGTCCAGCCTAAATACCTTAACTTCTTAGCCCTTGGTGTTGCATTAAAGTATAATCATTAAATAAAAAATAGGATTGTCAAAATGGGATAAATTAAAATAGAAATGATAAAGAGGGAATAGTGCACTAATTATTCTGAATTGGGCTAGTTAATTGTACAAGTTTAAATTCGTCAATGTAGCCAATAAATTCTCGACGCCAGTAGTCAATAATTTACATAGCAACTTAAATATTGGTAAGTTTAAATCATTTAATGTACAAAAGGGTGATGATATACATATTGCTGCATGACACTTAAAAGTGTCGTGTCTTAACTGAATTAGTATATTATAGGAGTTAAATTATTCAAACTTTCAGTAGTTATGATAAATTAACAATTGTGAACCTTTTATTATTCGTCGGCTAAGCTAACGAGTAATCCTAATCGGATTAACAATTGTGCACTTTTACAATTGTGAAAAATCATGGATAAAAGCGTGATTTTATACAATTTTTCAGTGGTAGTACCCTTCCACTACTCAACTATATCATCTTTTTTCAATTTAATATACGATAATATAATTTTCAATCAATGCGAGACATTTAAGAAGTGTCTTATAGCAAGATGCATATTATTTTATTATACAAAAATAAGTTAAATTAAAGTATAAATGTTACCTTTTAACTTAATTAAGACTCCCCTGGAAAGACTATGTGAGGGATAAAAAGTAGATGCAGACACCTAAAAAAATTTCTCAGTTTCATAAAAAATACTTGATGATGACAAATCAAACTAATGACACTTTGTGTGGAAATCCCGAACATTAGAAATTTGAAGCATAAAATATGCCTACCTTCCTTTTCTAAGGATAAAAATCCAGGCACCCATAAAACGCCTGAGGACCTCAAAAGTTCAAATGCGTCCAAATTGAGAATGTATTTATTTAGATGAAGTCCATGGACTTATACAGTTTTTCAAAAGAGAGTTTTGAGGTATACTTTGAATTGTTTTCTATCTTCTACTTAGGCCTTCATCAGATATGTATCATAAAATATACTTTGAATTCTATTCTATCTCGCTGTTTTCTCCCTTAATCATTTAATACCAACATTGTCTAATGTGACTGTGTATAGAGATTATCAATTTGGATAGTCGGTAACAAGATAGAAGAAGAAAAGATCAATGCAAGTTCTTTCGACCATAATAACGTTGATCAGTATGGTGACTATGATATTTATGTGATCATACTGACATGATGAGTGCAACTGTCCATAGAATACAATATTTACAACGACTGAATTGGGATAGAAAACATGGCATATTGGACCGCTTATGTTTGATGACTAGAGATAGTGACATTGGTCGCAGGACTAAGCTTCGCATAGGTAGGCAGGTTTGAATGGAAGACAAAATACGACTGTAGAAGAAATTGCCATGGTGTCCTTGTATGCCTAGTCTGATCATTTGAGGAATAGGATTGTTAGGAAAATATTAGAGCAACAACAATAGCGGAAGCGATAGGATGAGTTAGAGATTCAAAAATTCAAGTAGAATAACAGAGACAGAAATAAGAGGACAAGAGATTTAACGTGGAAAACCCAAGGTGGGAAAAACCACGGACGGCAACAGCACCAAAGCAATCTACTATGAGTAGGAAGAATATAACACGATCACAATCACCACAGTGATTTGATCTAAGAGCAGAGTTACAACATCTCTCTTGTAATCTCTCACAAAGTACTTCTACCTCTCAATGTGTTTATCAATACTGGAGTGATCAAGTTAATTTTAGATCCTAGGTATGTCCCCTTTATATACGGGCAGGAAGGCTAGGATGAGGAAACCGTAGCCACCACGGTATCTTGGTCACCAAACCTCATCTTTCCAAAAAGGAAGAAAATCTTCAACCCAAAATATGAAAATAATATAATTTCCATAATATAGAAGATCTCAAACGCACAATATGATCTTAGATTCCAAGTAGCCGGTAAAAGGGATTTGGGCCATAAACCCAACAATCTCCACATTGGACCAAAATCCAACACCATCCCTCGATCACCGTCATCGCACCCCGAAGGGTGACGCCCCCCAAAAGGGGCAATGCCCCGAAGGGCGCTTAGTGGCTATGGATCCCTACTAAGTCCAAGCAATGCTCGAACTTAGCCAATGATAGAGGCTTGGTTAACATGTCTGCAGGATTTTCTGACGTGTGAACCTTGTTCACTGTTACTTGTCCTGCATCAACTGTGTCTCTGATGTAGTGATATTTCACACCAATATGCTTGGTCTTCGAGTGGTAGGCATCGTTTTTAGTCAGGTGGATGACACTCTGAATATCAGAAAATACCACAGTAGTAGCTTGTGGGACTCCGAACTCGATCAACCAGGTAGCCTCCTTCACCCCTTCAGTAGTAGCAATGTATTCAGCTTCTGTGTTAGATAAGGCTGCAATAGACTGCAACGATGCTTTCCAAGAGATAGCACCTGCACACATGGTGAAGATATACCCAAATATGGACCTCCTCCTATCCAAATCACCAGCATAATCAAAATCAACAAAGCCTGCAACATCGGATGTAACAACTTTGTTTCTATCAAACACCAACCCCTTCCCTATAGTACCCTTCACATATCGAAAGATCCATTTCACAGTTTCCCAATGATCCTTCCCAGGATTGTACATATATCTGTTTACCACACTTACAGCATGTGATAAGTCAGGTTTGGTGCAAACCATAGTGTACATTAAACTACCAACAACACTAGAATAAAGTACATTGGACATTCTTCTGATGTCTTCCTCTGTTTGTGGGCAGCATTCCGCAAACAATCTGAAGTGTGCAGCAAGTGGAGCAAAAACTGATTTGCAGTTGTCCATGTTGAATTTACATAGTACTTTCTCAAGGTACCTTTCTTGAGACAAGTACAGTTTACCTGCTTTCCGATCCCTGTGGATCTCCATGCCCAGTATTTTCTTTGCTGCACCCATGTCTTTCATCTCAAACTCCTTACTGAGTTGAGATTTCAACATGCCAATTAAGGTCTTATCCTTAGAAGCGATTAACATATCATCGACATACAATAGTAGGTAAATAAATGTACCATCAGAATACTGTCTAAAATACACACAATTGTCATATCTACTGCGTGTATACCCTTTATCGATCATAAACGTGTCAAAACGTTTATACCACTACCTAGGAGCTTGCTTGAGTCCATACAAGGACCTTTTCAACTTACACACCAATTGTTCCTTCTCAGGAACAGCAAACCCTTCAGGTTGCCTCATGTGAATTTCTTCTTCCAGCTCTCCATGCAGGAATGCTGTTTTCACATCAAGCTGCTCCAACTCCAAGTCAAATAACGTAACAAAGGCAAGAAACACTTGAATAGAAGTATGTCTAACAATTGGGGAGAAAACTTCATTGTAATCAATACCTTCCCTTTGGTTGCAGCCACGAACAACCAACCGTGCCTTACATCTTGCATCTTCAACTCCAGGAATTCCTTCTTTCTTCTTGTAGATCCATTTGGCAGTTAAGGCTCTTCGACCTTTAGGCAGTTCACATAGTTCCCAGGTTCGGTTCTTTTGCAGACTCTCCATCTCCTCTTGCATAGCTAGGATCCAGTTAGGTGAACTTGGGCAAGTGATTGCTTCAGTATAGTTTGAAGGCTCAACACCTTCAGGCACTTCCTCTGTAACTGAAAGTGCATATGCTGTCAGTCCCTCATCATCGTTGTCACGAGCAGGTCTCCTGATCTCCTTTCGAGGACGATCACGAGCTATAGAATGGACAACCTCCTCCTGAGGTTGATTGGAACTGATGGTTCCAGGTTCAGTAACCTGGGTCTCCCTATTGGACTGATTAGCAGCTCCACCTTGAGCTGTAACGGTCTCCATCTCTACCTCCACACTAATATCTTCTTGATCACCTGCACCAGTGGAAAAAACAATAGACTCCTCTCCAGGAGATAACATAGCAGACTCATTGAAAGTTACATCCCTACTCTGAATGATTTTCTTAGACTCAGGACACCACATGCGGTATCCTTTAGACTCAGATGCATATCCAAGGAACATACATTTGACAGCCCTAGGGGCTAATTTTCCATTATTCACATGGGCATACATAGGACATCCAAATATTCTTAAACTAGAATAATCAACAGGATTACCTTACCATACTTCTTCTGGAATTTGGAAGTCAATGGAGGTATGTGGTGAACGATTCACCAAGTAGCAGGCTGTAGAAATAGCCTCTGCCCAAAAAACTTTGCGATCCCAAAGCCCGACATTTGAAAGCATACATCGAGCTTTCTCCAGTAGAGTCCTGTTGATTCATTCTGCAACCCCATTTTGCTGTGGTTTGCCAACCAAAGTCTTGTGCCTAGCTATGCCATTTATCGTGCAGAACTCTTCAAACTCTGACTGAACAAACTCAAGACCATTGTTAGTCCTAACTTTCTTGATCTTTCTCCCAGTCTGGTTCTCAACCAGAGCCTTGAACTTCTTGAACATGGAGAATGTCTCATTTTTCTGTCTCAAGAAGTAAACGCAAACCTTACGTGAGAAATCATCAACAAAAGTTAACATGTAACGCTGACCTCCATATGAAGGAACCCTTGAAGGACCCCACAGGTCAAAATGAATGTAGTCGAGGATCCCCTGAGTACGGTGTTTTGCTTTTGAGAAACTCACCCTCTTTTGTTTCCCAAAAGCGCAGTGATCATAAAAATCGAGCTTACCTGTACTGGCGTTACCAAGACAACCTTTCTTACGCAGAATGGTCATTCCTTTCTCACTCATATGCCCCAACCTCATGTGCCATAACTTTGTGTCATCTGCTGTACCAACTGCAGCTACGCCTGTAATTGTAGTTCCTTGTAGAATGTAGAGACTGCCTTGCCTCAGTCCCTTTATTATCACCATGGCTCCCTTAGTTACCTTTAGGACACCATTTTCCATAGAAATCCTGCAACCATTAGTCTCAAGAGTACCCAAGGATATTAAACAACGAGTCATGTCAGGTATGGGGCGTACTTTAGACAATGTTCTAATTGTCCCATCATGGGTTTTAATCTACACTGTACCTATTTCTGCAACGTTGCATTCAGCATTGTTGCCCATAAGTACCACCCCAGTGTCAACTGTCTCATAGGTGACGAACCAGTCCTTGTGAGGGCACATGTGAAAAGTACAACCAGAATCTAAAACCCAATCAATATCCATTCCCCTTCCGGAGGTGGTAGCTAAAGAAGTAGCAAGTAACACATCACGATCAGACTCTGACTGTACTACACAATCAACTGCAGCAGTTTTTTTCTTTTCCTCCTTCCCATTCCTTTTTTTTAATTTCCAGCAATTAGCCTAGATATGACCCAATTTGTTGCAGTAGTGGCAGGTTTTGTTAGAGTGAGGATTCCTTGACTTAGAACGGTTCTTATTCTTATTACCGTTCCCCCTTTACTCAGTGGTTCTACCCCTAACAACTAATCCCTTAGCCGGATCAGCATGGATGTCATGGTCAAATTTTTCTTTAGACCGCAGGTTAGACTTGACATCCTCAAATGATATAATATCCGAGTTACTATATAACATAATTTCCTTAAAGTGTTTGTAGGAAGGGGGTAGAGACACAACAAGTAGAATAGCCTTATCTTAATCCTCAATTTTAACATCCAAACTCTCCAAATCTACAAGAATAGAATTAAAGTTATTCAAGTGTTTTTGGACAGGAGTACCTTCATCCATACGAAAGGTGTACAACCTTTCCTTTAACCGGATCTTGTTGGCTAGACTCTTCGTCATGTAGAGTTCTTCTAGCCGAGTCCAAAGATCAATAGCAGTTACCTTGTTAAGTACCTCTCGGAGAACATGAGGTGCTAGGCACAGTTGTATGGCTGAAACCGCTTTCAGCTCCAGTTCCTCCCATCCGTACTCCATCAGTGACCCACGTCTCTTCTTTACATCTTCAGCCCACTGTTCTTCTGTTGACTTCTCAGGTTTAACATGAGGTCCTTTCAGAACCTTCCACAACCCGTGTTGGATGAGAACCGCTCTCATCTGCACCTTCCAGAGATTGAAGCTAATCTCCCCATCGAATTTCTGAATATCTACCTTCATGATAGAAGACATCCTATAACCAAAGCTCTGATACCACTTGTTAGAAAAATACTAGAGCAACAACAACAACGGAAACGATAGGATGAGTTAGAGATTCAGAAATTCAAGTAGAATAACAGAGACAGAAATAAGAGGACAAGAGATTTAACGTGGAAAACCCAAGGCGGGAAAAACCACGGACGGCGACAGCACCAAAGCAATCTACTATGAGTAGGAAGAATACAACACGATCACAATCACCACAGTGATTTGATCTAAGAGCAGAGTTACAACCTCTCTCTTGTAATCTCTCACAAAGTACTTCTACCTCTCAATGTGTTTATCAATACTGGAGTGATCAAGTTAATTTTAGATCCTAGGTATGTCCCCTTTATATACGGGCAGGAAGGCTAGGATGAGGAAACCGTAGCCACCACGGTATCTTGGTCACCAAACCTCATCTTTCCAAAAAGGAAGAAAATCTTCAACCCAAAATATGAAAATAATATAATTTCCATAATATAGAAAATCTCAAACGCACAATATGATCTTAGATTCCAAGTAGCCGGTAAAAGGGATTTGGGCCATAAACCCAACAATGATTGTGGGGTTATTTCTTTAGGATTATAGAAACACAGTAAGTGTAGAAAGGCAAGTATGAAGAGGAAATTATATCTGAGGATTTTTTTTTTTGGGCTTCATTAAGCAAAAAAATGTGATATGAGGGAGTTCATCTAGAATAAAGAGGGAGTTCTTCTAGAATAAAGACGGGTCATGCTACGTACTAAAAGTATGCGGAGAAGATTGATTACTAACAAAGTTTGAGCGATTGAGATTCTTAGATGTAATGTTAGGGGTATGAATGACATTGCCAAATATAAAGTAGACAGTGTTGCATTCAAGAGAAACAAGGTGGACTTGATAGGATTTTTGAGACTCGGATAAAGTAATATAAAGCTAACAAAATTTTTTCAGAAATATTTTGGAGGCTGTTTTTCTCATGTTAATTATTCTCATCATGGAAGCAACAAGATTTGGGTTGTACACAAGAACATTATAGATGTTCATGTCTTCCGGGAATCTATATAGTTTGTCAACTTCAAAGTGAGAAATTGGGATGAAAGTTGGAATTTGTTATGTACTTTTCTCTGTGGTTTTAATTATAAAGAAGATACACAGTCTCTTGGGGAGCGTGTTGAAGTTTTGGCATTCACAGTAGGCCATGGATTTTGTCAGGTAACTTCAATGGGGTTAATGATGCTCTGAGAAGATCAATGTTACTTTTGCTTGCGCCGATTCTATTACTAATTTCTAGGATATCTTATAGACTACTTGTATCACTTATATCAATGCTTCGGGGGATTTTTTTTAACCTAGTGCAATAAATAAGAGGGCGGTGATTTAGTTCGGTGCATGCTGGACAGAATTTGTGCAACTTCGCTTGCCTTTGTTCTAGTTTTTGTGTTCTTGCTGAGTTTGCTACGTCTAGGGTTTCTAACCATGCAAGAATGCAGGTGGAAATTTAGGGAACACAATAAAGAAAAAGAGGATCCTTTAAGTTCCTTAATGTCTAGCCGATCACCTACAATTTCTTGATGTTGTTTCAGAGGATTGGCTAGTGCAGGTGTGGGGAGGTGCTAGATATATAATCTTTCCTAAATTGAAGATTATGAAGGAAAGATTAAGTAGCTGCATATTGAGGTTGCTAAGAGACTTATTAGGAAAATTCATGATGTTTAAGCTTAAATGAATGCCTGTCAAAAGAGCTTACAAATACTTCTTCAATGCTATACATTCATTAAGAAAGAAAAGGAATTGGTTGCTATACTTTTAAAGCTAAGGAAAAGTGCAGAGGTTGTTTTCCCATAGAGATTAAAGTAATTCATATATATTGGAGGATGGCAATAACTATTATTTTCATGCTCGTTTGAAAATTAAACAAGCTAAAAACATAATTAGCAGTTCTGTGGATGAGGATGTGTTGTTACTAAGTCTAAGTAGATTCAGGGTTTTATCATGAAATTCTGTGAGGAGCTACTGGGGTGCCGAACTGCTGTGAGAGAGATGTAACACTTTGAATTTTTAGTTACTAAACGCAACCTATACGCAAATTTGTGATTTATGTACATGTTTTAGGTTGCTTATTTTAGACGTATATGCATGCCTATGTTAGTATTAGTATTATTGTTGGGGAATAATTAGCGGTTGCATTATTGGCTATTGCTACTATTAAAATCTAATTCTTAAAGAGAGAGAGAGATAGAGAGAGAGAGAGAGAGAGAGGAGGAGAAGGGATAAAGGGGGGGGGGGGGGAGGGGAGGGGGGAAATTAAAAAAGAGAAAATGAAAATGAAAATGAAAATATGGACTTTACCTTGGTTTCTTATCACTAAAGAAAGTGGGTTAGGCCCCTGTGTTCTTTATCCCAACCTTGGCCACACACGCAGTAGCACAAAGAGAGCAAGAGGGTAGTAGAAGAAGAAAAAAAAAAGTTAAGGGATTAAACTTGTTAAAAAAAATATAGCTGAATAATACTTACTTTCTCTAATCCTAAAATTGGTTATGACAAGTTTAATTAGATGGTTTGTGATTAAAACTAAGAAATCAATTGCAAGTTGAAGCTATGAATTTGATGTTTTTTAGGTAATACATTAAAAGTTTAATTTCACTTGTTAGAAACCCATCCCTAAAAGTTTAATGTTTAATTGTAGTTGTGCATATTGTAAATGTTGTACATTTGATTTTTGTGATGTGAACTTGATTGTGTATTCACTAGATTAGGGATACTTTACATGAATGTTTGGAGTAGGAGAACAAAAATGGGGGAAAGTAATTCAAATTTTCATATTTAGCCTTATTTCAACCACTGCCTTAATTTTCATATTACTGGTTAGGATAAAAATTATGAAAATTTTACTATGGAATCTCCATAATATTTGACTATTCTCTATAAAGTTTCACGAATTTCAGATGATTATTTTCTTGGTTATGATTTTTTGAGTGAAATTGTCTTGCATGGTAATTGTAGGGCTGTTTGAGTGCATAAGCTATACATTATTTGTATGGGGGTTGTTTTGAGTGTTAAAATCAGTAACATACATCAACTGCAGTGGGAACTTGAAGAAATTATTTGGAGTTGGATTATTGCTTGCTTTCGTTATGTTTTGGGTATAAATTGCGAGTATAAGTTTCTTTAAAGAATAATATTATGCCAATATGATTATATGATGTAATCAAATTATTTTTTTTTGGAGAAAGAGACTCATATCTTACCAGAGATCTATTTACTATGTTGTGCTCTAGAATTATGGCCATAGTAGTAACTGTAATTATGTTCAGGTTGCCTAGTGGGGGATACTCAAACTAACCCTCTATGATATGAATGCCAGCATGATGTGTTATGTCAAACATGTGAGTCTCCGCGAAGAAATGTTTCGACTTAAACTTACTAGGACATGAATGTGACTTAATTGTTTACGTTTTGTGGACAATTCACGTTCTCTAAAGCGAGGATCATTGGTTGATGCCACTAAACTCCGACTGGTCCGCGAGGCTATGTTTATCATCATTGTGTTTGTGACGGCTTTTTGTGTAGTTTATGCATTCTTTTCCTCAAAATTAGGAACTTTGTTGTTTTGAGAATATATAATAGGTCATGAATTCAAGTTTTGGGTTAGGATTCGAACAACGTAATGGTAGTTTTGATATTGTGGTTGATTTTGAGAACATATGTGCAAGAATTATATTATATGTCTATAGCAAGTATGTGAAATTTAATAAGAAATATGCTTTTAGGTATGTGCGAATTGTAGTCATAGTTGGGCTACTAGCCTGGCTTAGCGAACTTCACTTTCTTTTAGAATTGAGTGAGGACTAGGAGCCTAAAATACATGTTTGGTATAGGACAATTACGAATAGTTTAGTGAAAAAAATAACAGTGGTGTTATTTAGGGACTTAACTGAAGATAGGGCTCTTAAATTGTACCTAATATGGAACAAGTATGATTGAGTTAGCTTGTTTGTTTGTATAATGCCAATTGTGTATTTGACCAGTTGTTGCTTATGAATGCTTAAGTACATGACATGACCATTGTTTCAAGTAAGGTTGTTACTTCTATTTTATTACTTCTATTTTGGGAACTAATGCGTAATCAATATTTGCATTTGTATATTTCCTTCCTTATGTTTCAGGTAAGGTTATTACTTTTATTTTATGATTATGTGTTAATTAGACTATGTGCAATACGTAACGACAGAGAAGGTGAGGTTTTCACTGGGCTCTGGGAGCTCATGACCTCACCACTGTTTAGGTCTTTGAATGCTAAAGGGGACTACATGAGCATCTAACAAGCTTAGGTGTTAAATACATTTTAGATAACCAAGTTAGGAAGGCATGCCTTATTATATGTATATGATATGGACTATGTCTAGTAAATAAAAGTATGGATGTATTCTATATGTAGATGTGTAAGATTCTTATCGATATGTTTTGAATATGAATGTCAACGCATATTGGGAAGTACATTAGCCAACTCTAGTAACATTTTGTCAAGAGCTTCTACTCCATCATTGTTCGGGAATGATGCGCATGAATTCACAACTCATTCTCCCTGGATTTAGCTCAAATAATTATTAAATTAGGATGTTTGTTGGTGTTTTGTTGGTTTGTTAGGTAATAAAGAGAACTACTCAAATGGTGAATAATCCGTGCATAGTACGCCAAAAGTTAGACATGTTAACTCGAGATAACCGTGAAGCAAAGTCGGCTTAACACATCACAAAAGTTGGCAGAAAACAAGGAAGAAAAAGGAGGCAGAGATTTGGCACAGGTTGTTCGTGCCAAATTCATGCTCCTACCATGCTAAATTCCATAAATTGGGCATTGTCTATGTGTGCTACATGGCACGACTGTGCCAAGTTCACCGATTTAGGGTCTATGTAAACTCCCTTCCTCCATTGTGTAATCACCTAGGTTTTAGAAGTAAGGTTAGTGTAATTTTTAGGGTTGTCAATGTAGTGGTTAGGAGTAGACTAGTGTTTAATTTAGCTAATGTGGTCACATTTCAAGTGTTAAATTCAAGTACTTGATTTTCTTTTAATGTCATTTACTCTTCAAGCTCGTCTATTGAATGGTTAGTTTGCTTAATCTCTCTCCTTTGCTTTTCTCTTTAGCGTTCAAACTTTTTTACTTTGGGTTAATTTGATGCTTTAATGATGTTATCTATATAACTATATAAAAAGTTGAGTGAATCCACAAATTTTGGCCAAGTGTCATGGTATTATTGGTTAGAATATTGACTACTATTTTAATTTATTTTTTTAGCATGTATACAATTCTTTTTTATTTATTATATAATCGACAAGACCTTCCATCTTCACCTTAATCAATTACTTAGAAATGTCATTAATAAACACTTACTGGATGAAATAGCACATGCTTAAACTTAAAAAAAAAAAAGATACACAGATTCTTTAACTAATAAAATAAATCTAAATAATGAAAAAAAAATTGTTGTTCAAATATTATGATTCTAAACATTAATATATTAGTTTACATAACTCTTGCATCGCAAGGGGAATAGTTCTAGTTTACTTTTGAATCTTATTTTATTTCCCTTCTATACTTCCAATCTTTCTCTTTCTTATCTCAAATCTCCACCTTGAACTCTCTCCTTTCTCATTCAAGATAAGGTTTCAAAACCCATTTTTGCAAGTTTAAACTTTTGGTTCATTGTGAGTTAGATTAGAACTAAACTCCATTATTGGATTCTTAAGCTATTAAGGTACTCCATTTTCTCTCTCTTATCTCAGATTTTGGATTTAATTATTTCTTAGTTAAATTAGTGCTTTGCTAGTGATTGTCAGTTAATATGATATTTTATCTTAATTTTGTTAATTATGCTTTGTTTTATATTAGTTTGATTAATTATGTTTAGATTAGGATTAGTAGGTTGTTAGTTTAATTAATTATATTTAGTCATATTTATTGCTTTCCTTAGCTTAGAATTGGGGTTAGAATAACAATTGGCTTGATTCCATCACTGTTCCAGAGGATGATAATTGTCCGCCTCACTCCTGAAAAACTAGCTCAACAAATTGGCATCGTTGCGAGAGACAGCGGTGCAAAATTAAGTTACTTCTTGTAAATATGCCCCTTTCTGTTCATTGTGTGCTAGTGTAGTTTCTTTTATTATTGCTTTATTTTGCCTTTTGAGTTATTAGTGTAGCTACTTATTTTGAAGACATAGAAATATTTTTTTTAAAAAAAGAACATGTGAAAATACCAAAGAAAATGGAAAAATTAGGAAACCAAAAAGATATGACTCATTGGATGTTAATGATGGGCTTGAGAATTTTGAGGAAACAAATGTGGTTAATGTTGAGCTCAAGCCTCCTAATGTGGACGAGTCAATTGTTAAAAGAGTGGAACACGCCTCACAATATTCATTGTGGGATCACTTCTACCATCACCAAACTTCCCCACAATCATGTTTTGACCTCCCTCCTATCCCAAAGGATGTGATTGAGCATAACCCCAATTAAGTTGGCATACTTCCTAAATTTACCAGCTTTGAGGACCTTTATTTGTTTATTCATGAGTTTGAGAAAGTGTGTTCTTTGATTCACTTGTCTAGGGTATCAAACGATGCTGAGAGGATGAAATTCATTCCCTTTACTCTTAAGCATGATGCTAAAAGCTGGATGTATAATCTTGAGCTTGGTTCCATTAATTATTGGGATTCCTTGTTGATATCCTCTTTAAGAGATACTTCCCTACTAGTAAGACCATTCAACCTTAGGAATGAAATCCTTTCTTTTGTCCAACTTGAACAAGAGCCTTTTTGTGGATACATAATAGGTTTAAGGAGTTCTTTGCCCAATGTTCTCACCATGGTTTAGAGAGATGGAATTTATGTCAAATAGCGTAGGAGGGTTTGGATGTGAGTACTAGGATAATGGTTGAATCTATATGTGGGGGAACCTTGCAAGAATGCTAATGAGGCTTGGGAATTTCTTGGGGATTTAAGTGATAAGACATATGAGTGGGAGACAATTAGGGAAGCCCCTAGTATTGTGTCTAAAGGTTTTATTGATGATAAGGCAAGCTACCAAATGACTTTGCTGCTTTGGAGGATACTAGGATTCATTGTGACCATAAGCTGGGAGTTTCTCCTTTATAACCACCTCAACCTCTTGTATAATCAAATGTCATTTGGGAGTGTGAGTGATCCTTTCTTGTATCCCCTAATAATCAACCCTTATCTTGAGACTAGGCATGCTCTTGGGGATGATATGTTTCTTGGTGATGCACCTTTCTTTTATCCCATGAGATAGAATGATGAAAGGGAGAAACTAGTGGTTAGGGGTAGTTGTGATGTTGAGTATGACATGATTGTGGTTTCTAAGGATATTTTTGTTGAGGAGGGGTGTTCACTTGAGCAGCCTCCTTTAAAGGAGCCTTGTGATGAGGAGGTTGTTAAGGTCATGCTCATGATTTGGAACTCGTTGATACCAATCTCTATTAATTGTCCTCCTAAGTTCACTCTTATTTCTATCATCTTGCCCCCTTCATCATTGTTTCACTCTTCTATAGATCCCTCAATGTTCACCTTCCTCGTGTCTGAGACTTATATGATTTATGTCTGTAATTTTAACCCGACTCATGAGCTTGATGTGGTTATAGGACTTGGGAATTGGGTAGAGGCTATAGGATTCTTGCCTAATTTGTTTATTCATGCTTCTTGTGAAACTTCTAAGTCCTTATCTTCTGCATTGAATGATGTTCATCATGTATGCAACTCCTATAATTGGGCTCACAACTTTGATAAGCTTAAGAGGGTTCTCACTTCTATTCCGATAATGCACTTTCTTTAGAACATCCTTCTTGCTACTGACTATTTTCATTTTGTGAGGATTTTCCCTGTTTATTTGATAGGTTGCCACGAGCTTTGACACGAATTGATACAAGTGGCCACTTCGTGATATGATGGAGTGGTTGATGCTCATCTAGTCTGTTGTAGCACATCTTAGTGAGGCATAGTTTATATGCATTTAGCACCTAATGGCACGGTCGTTCCACCCCTTCCTTATTTTCCTTTTCTTTTCTTTATTTCTTTATATACATAGTTGTGGATATTTAGGATTGAATTTAGTCGGTGATTGATTTTGAGGTGAAATTTGGAATTTGTCAAGTTGAGTTGGCTATGGTCACCTTTGTTTGATTTGTGTGTTTTGTTTTATGTGTGTTTGTTGGTTGTGTGTTTTGTTTTGTGAATGTTTGTTGGTGTTTGTTTTGGTTTTATGTTTTTTTGGTGGTGTCATCGATCTGTATATATTTTGTGGATTTGTGTTGGGTTTGCTGTTTGCGGTTGGATTGCCTATGGGCATACTTTTTGTTGCTTTTGTTCCTACAATGAGGACATTGTGGAGTTTTGGTGTGGAGTTGAGGTGTCCACTTATATATATTTTTTAAAAAAATTTCAATTACTTTATAGTTTTTGCTTCATTTTGGGGACTGTTGGGCCTTCTTAATTGGTTTTGAATCTCTAATGGCTTGGTTGCCGACTTATATATACGTAGAATATACATGATAGAACACTTGTCTATAGTATAATTTTTCGTTTTACATAATAACTCCATTTCATATATGTGATATCGTGCCTACCTTATAAACTTGAACATGATTGATTGACTTCTAACTTTTCCTTTGAAAATGTAAAAAAAAAAGGGAAGAAAAACAAGTACGTGAGAGAGAGCTTAACTTCGGTACCTCTATATGGACATGAATAAGTGTTGTGCACATCCAAATAACATTCCTAATTAGGACAGAAGTCTAAATATATACTAAGTTGTTCCTCTGGGAATTGAAGGCCTAATAAGTCAAGAACCAACCACCTAGGCAAAGGAGCATCTGGAAACAATGGGGAAAAAATGCGAAGAAAGAAAAGAGAGGGATGTCAATTATCCAATAAAGGGAAGATTATTAGCCAAGTAAAAATAAACTTTTGGCTTGGTTTTAGCCTAACATTAAGGATTAATACATTTCGCACCAAGAACCAAAGTATACATATCGTGTTAATGTGTTAAGTGGGGAAAAAAAATGAGAGTTCGGGGAGCATTCATAGCCTAAGTGTCTCTTAATTGCATATTTTGCTTGTATATGACTTAGTAGCTAGGTTGCTAGGGTGATAGAGTCAATTCAGATGTGTACATACTTTTCCCCTGGCGTTGACATATCCCATGCTCTTGAAAAATGCAAAAATATTTCTAAGATTTTTAATGTATATTTTCTGCAAACCTTCACAAGTCCTCACTCGTCCACTTAAGGGAGCCAAGGGTTTAAAGGGCTTATTGCGTATACCAAATGCAACTATGATTTTTATGAAAGTGAGTTAGACATTAATAGTCTCTTGTTTTATTTTGCTTGATGATGAGCAAAGTCTTGGTGTGGGAGTATTTGTTCAGGTATGATAAAGATGAATTTTACACCTCATTCTATCAATATTTAGCTTAAATAATTGGTAAATTAGGTTATTTCTTAGTGTCTTGTTTGTTTTGTAAGCAATAAAGAGAATTGCTCAAATGGCGGATAATTGCTGCAAAGCATGCCAAAAGTTGAGCAGTTGGAGGATAACATGGAATAACCATGAAGCAAATCCGGGTTAATGCATTGTAAAAGTTGCTAGAGAACAAGGAAGAAAAAGGAGGCAGAAATTTGGCACGTGCTAAATTCCCACACCTACTTTGTTTCTGTGCCGAATTTCAGAAATTCCACATGGTCCACATGTGCCACATGGCACGACTATGCTAAGTTCACTTATTTAGGGTCTATATAAACCCGCTTCTCCCCATTTTTGTAATCAACTAGGTTTTAGAGGTAAGGTTAGCTTAATTGTTAGGGTTGTCAATGTGGTGGTTAGGAGTAAACTAGTGTTTAATTTAGCTAATATAGCTACATTTCAAATATTTGATTTATTTTAAATGTTATTTACTCTTCAAGCTCGTCCATTGAATGTTAGTTTGCTCATTCTCTCTCCTTTGCTATTCTCTTTTAATATTTAAACTTTCATACGGGTTAATTTGATGCTTTAATGATATTATTTACTTTAAATCTTGTTTTATTTTCCTTCTTTACTTCTAATCTTTCTCTTTCTTATCTCAAAAATCCACTTCAACTCACCCCTTTCTCGTTCAAGATAAGCTTTCAAAACCAATTTTTGCAAGTTTATGCTTTTGATTCATTATGGGTTAGATCAGAATTAGATACGTCAGATTAGTGAGAATAAGTAGAAACAAGCCACACATTCTATCAATTTACTCTAACATCTAACCTGCATTGTTGGATTCTTGAACTTTTAAGGCACTCCATTTTATCTCTCTTCTCTAAGATATTAGATTTAATGCCTTCTTAGTTAAATTGGTGCTTTGCTAGTTATTGTTACCTAATATAATGTTTTGTGTTGATTTTGTTAATTATACTTTGTTGTAGATTATTTAATTAAATATGTGTAGATTAGGATTAGTGGACAATTAGCTTAATCGATCATATTTAGTCACATTTATTACTTTCCTTAGCTTAGAATTCGGGCTAGAATAACAAGTGACTTGATTTCAATGACGTCCTATAGGACAACAAACTTTCCACTCTAAGGCCCTGTTCTTTTCGTTGGGAAATTGCAGGTGTTGAATGGGTGAAAGTGGAAAAGGGGGGGAACAAGTGGGTGGGAGTGGGTAGGAGTGGTTTGTTTTATGGGAGAGTGAGAAGGAGTGCGAAAAAGCGGAAGGAGTGGGAAGAAGTTGAATGAAGTAGGAGAGTTGATGCAAGTTACGTATTTTATTTTTTAATGTAATTTTTTATTTCTGATAGTAATTGCTGATGATAAAATTTTTGTTAAACCAAAAAATATATTTTTCTGTGTTGACTGAAGCACGAAATATTGTTTCGTGACCGTTGTTATCCCAAAAAAAATTATAATTTTTGTCATTCGTAAAACAAATTACAGATTTATTCTTTTCATATATTAACCAAATACGAACAACGAAAAAAATACACATATGTTCAGGCCCTGTTCTTTTCATTGGTAAATCCAAATTTAATAATCTTAACCAACCTCAACCCACATCAACCTACTTCACAAACTTCAATAAAAAATATCAACTTCAACCCACTTCAATCTACTTCCCACTATTCTAACCAACTTGTACACATCATATAAAAAATAAAATTCAACCCACTTCAACCTACTTCAACCCACATGAACCCGCATCAGCCCACTTCATGAACTTTAATGAAAAAATATCAACTTCAACCCACTTCAATCCACTTCAACCAACGTCTTCAATTCAACCTATTTCAACACACTTCAATCTGCTCCAACCCATTTCAACCAACTTCAACCGATAACAAATATTTCTTAACCAGCACAAAAAAAATAAATAAAAATTCAGCATCTATTCCATATACAGAATGAAACCCAAAATATCTACAAGTCACAAATAACTAACATTTGGTTAACGACGCAGAAAACAAAATTATTATTTCTTCAATATCTATAACAAAAATTACGTCATCTATAATTTCCAGCAAAACTAAAAAATATTTTCATAACATCCAAAAAATAAATAAAACTTTTCATAATCGTTATTAAACTATTCGTACACACAATTACCTAGTTCTAAAAGTTTTCAAAATATAAAAAATAGTAGTTATATGTAGGAGTGAGAAGGAATTGGTGATAGTGGGTGGGAGTGGGAATGAGTGGGAATGAGTGATATTTTTTTTTTTAAGTGTGGGAAGATGTGGGAAAAGGAGGAAAAAAGTGGGTGGAAGTGGAAAGGAATGAGATGGATCCATTACATTACAAAAAGACTAGGGCCTTACTTTTCAAAAACTACCTCAACACTCGTCTATTAGTAGGTTAATTAAGATTAAGGAAGTTAGGTAGCCTTGTGGGTGATTCTAGTCGAATATCGATGATTGCGACGTGCTTGCCTCCTACAGAGGGGGCATTACAGAAGTAGGTTAATTAAGATTAAGAGATAATCTTACAGACTCTGACCTATAGGGCTAGTGTGTGCATATGTCTAAACATTTGTTTGATATTGTGAACACACATGTTTATGTAAATGCATATGTGTGCTATTTGAATTGTATACGCTTGACTTAGTTATGTGTTAATTTAACCTAATGTCTTGCTTACTAATGAATCTATAGTTGTCTTGTTTAGATGATTGCTAAAGGAGCAGTTGCTGGATCTAATGAGGGTGGAGACAAAGCTAACCGTGTGATAAGAATTGGTCCACTGAAAAAGTTCCTTAAGTTATAACCTTTGAAGTCTAAGGGAACTACGAGTCTTTCTGAGTTATGTGAGTGGATAAGAGAGATTGACGGGAAATTCAAGACCATGATATGCCGTGAAGAGTGCAAAGTGGGATTGGCTATGCATTTATCCACTAGACAAGCAGCTCGTTGGTGTGCCTCTGAGAAGCTAAGCTCGGAGGGGGAAAAGGAACACTTTTTAATTCAGCACAAACTTAAAGTTAAGATGAATGAAAACTACTATCCGCATGATGTACAGAGGGCCTAACAAGTTAGAATTTTCTAACTTGGTGTAGTGCAATATGACAGTGATGAAATATTGTGCTAAGTTTACTAAACACAACCAATTTGGAAGGAATCTAGTGGATATAGAGTAGAGGAAAGTGGATTAATCTGAAGATGGTTTAGACATTAAAATACATAAGGGTTTGTCATCTCTAGTCTTTACAAATATCAAGAGATATAGCATATAGAAATGTGAGTTGAAAAGGTCATGAGAGAAAGTAAAGTTAAGAATGCAACTTCTGCAAAGAAATCTGGCAGAGGGAACTCTAACTTTGAGAAATAGAAAAATATCATTCAAGAAGAGCTAAGGCCTAGTCTAGCTACTAATATGAAATATTGCAATTACTGGAAGGAAAAGCATGCTAGAACTAAATGCTACCAGGTAATGGAAAATTGCTTTAATTGAGGAAAACTTAGGCATATCATTGCTAATTGTCCTAATCCAAGTAAGAGATTGCAAGGAAATATCAAGCAACTATTCTCAAATAAGGAACTCATATCTTAGCCATACAATAAGAAGATGGACCACAATAGAGGCAAAAGCTCCATTGGGAAGATTTACGTTATAAAGCCACCAAAGAAAAACTAAATCGTTGTTTCACATCAGAATTAAGGTAGACAAGTTTTGAGGATGAAACCTATTTTTTGGGGGAGAGAAACAACACCCCAAATGTTTATATGCCAATTTGTGTGCAGTGTGCACGTTAGTATTAGTATCATTATTATTGGGGAATAATTAGAAGTTGTCATATTACTACTAGTAATATCTTATCCTTTAAAAAAGAAAAAACAACCCGGGGGGGGGGGGGGAGACAAAGAAAGGGGAGGGAGAGAAAGGTAGAGGGGTAGACTGGCCAGTAGAAAAAAGAAAAGGGGGGAAAGGAAATAAAAGAAAGAGCAAAAGAAAATGAAAAAGAGGACCTTACCCCAATTTTGTATCACAAAGGAAGCGTAGTAGACCCCTATTTTCTTTATCCAAAAATTTGCTGCAAACACAGTCGCTTAGAGAGAGGAAGAGGATAGAAGAAGGAGAAGAGGAATAAGAAGAAGAAGAATTGAATTTGGTAACGATTATAGGTGAGTAATTCTTACGTTTGCTCATTCGAAAATTTGTTATGGCAAGATTAATTACATGGTTTGTGCTTTAAACTAAGAAATCAATTGAAGGTTAAAGGCTTGAAGCTATAAATTTGATGTTTTCAAGATTTAGTAGATTAGAAATTTAATTTTATTTTTAGAAACCCGCCTTTAAAAGTTTAATGTTTAACTGGAATTTTTGGTTCTGTGAATGTTGTGAATTTGATCATTATGATGTGAATTTGATTGCATATTCACTATATTATGGATACTTTATTTGAATGTTTGGATTAGGAGAACAAAAATGGGGAAAATAAATTAAAATTTCAGATTTATGTTATTTCAATCACTATTTTAATTTTGTGAATTATTTGCTTGAAGAAAAATTATAAAATGTTTATTGTAGATCTATACAATGCTTAGCATTCATGAGTTTCAGATGTGTATTTCTTTATAGGTTATGAATTTTTCAGTGAAATTGTCCTACTTGGTGAAATTATGGTATGTTTGAGTGCGTAAGCTATAAATTATTTATGTGAGCATTGTTTTGAACATTGAAATCAATAAGATACTTGAATAATGTGGTGGGAACTTTGAAACTTGTTTGGAGATGGATTATGACTTGGTTTGATTATGTTGTGGTATAAATTATGAATATAAATTTCTTTTAAAAATGATATGATGGTAATATGACTATACGCTATAATCAAAATATGTTTTATGAGGAAAGAGGTTCATGTCTTAGTGGGGGATATTATTTACATTGCGTTCTAGAGATACAGTCATAGTAGTGACTACTATTTTATTCAAGTTGTGTAGTTGAAGAGGTTCTAACCAATCCCCTAAGAAATCAATATAAGCCTTATGTCCATCTAATGTCACTAGTGTATTTGACCTACTTTTGCTTATGAATCCGTAAGTATGTAAGTGGTATAACTATGAATTTTGTGAACTAATACGTAATAAATATATTTCCTTCCTTATGTTCTAGGTAAGGTTGTTATTTGTACTATTTGAATGTGTTAACCATATAATGTGCAAAGTGTAACGATAGGAAGGTAAGAGTTATTCACTGAGTTCCAAGAGCATGTGATCTCACAATTTTCCAAGTCTTTGAAAGCTAAAACGACCACAGGAGCATATAAGAAGGATAGCTATTAAATACTTTTTGGTGAATCAAGTTGAGAACGCATGCCTTATTATGTGTCTATGATATGGATTATGTTTAGTAAACAAAAGTATGGATGCCTGTTTGTGTAGACATGTAAGACTCTTATAGATATGGTTTGAGTATGAATGTAAATTCTTGTTTAGAACTAGCTCGCCTGATTCTAGCTAGTAAGATTTTGTTAACAGCTTCTATTCCTTTGTCTATTAGCCAATTAATTAAGATTAAGGAGCTTCGGTAGCCCTGTTGGTGTTTGTGGTGGAATATCTACAAGGGTGACTTGTCTGCCTCCTAATGCAGGGATGTTACAAGAGATACCTTATTATGCTTTTGAGTAAGGACCTATTATGACTGGTGATTAAGAAAGGGAGCTTATGTATATCCCTTGTTTTGAAGAAATTAAAGTTTCTTTGTGATCTATATCGATATCAAAGCCCTTAGAATTAGTGGGTACAACTCCGACGTCTTTGAGAAAGCTTGACATTTGATTGGTGAAGATATTTCACATGTTGCACAGGAGTTATTTAGAATGGTAAGGTGCTAAAATCTATCAATTCTACTTTGATTAATTTCGGCACAAGTTAAAAAATTATCTAAGCTCAGGAACTTTACACCCATAATTTAGCTGCACTATCCTGTACAAGACCATTGTCAAGTTGTTAGTGAGTAAATTAGAGATAGGTTTTGATTAATTGATTGGACTTAGGACAACCACTTTTATAGAGGGAGGCATATCTAAGACAATGTCTCGCTAGCACATTAGTTTGTCTGTAAGTATAATAGAAGCTACATTTCCCCTAAAGCTATGGTCAAAATTAATATCAGGAAGACATATGATACATTTGAATGGGAATTTATCATGAGAGAATGCTAATAGGGTTTGGCGTTCGTGAAACATTTATCCACTTTGTCATGACATGTGCCACCTCATATTCCTTTTTTTTTGTGATAAATGAATATCCTGAGGGGGCGGGCGGTTAAGAAGAAAAGGCCATTAAGACAAGGGGGCCCTATGTGCCCTTATCTATTTGTGCTTGGTATGCAATTAAATGACAAGGTTTCAAAGGCCATCCTAAATGCAAGAAGGTGTTATCTTTGTTGCTGACTTACCCTTACTAGGGGGGGGGGGGGGAAATATATCATTGAGCAAGTTGTGGAAATCTTGGCTGACTTTGGGGCGATCTCTTATTTGAAACCATATACCCTCAAATCATGTCTTTACTTTGGGGGTGTGGCTCATGATTTGCATTTTAGGTACTTTTATTTGCTTCTAGAATTACGTATGCTATGTGGAAGCCCTTAATCAACAAAGTTTGGCATAGATATAGCACTATAGCACCTGTATGCTAGATTTCTTTCTTTGTACATGTAGGAAACAACTCATAGAATTTATTAATATTCAACTAACTACCCTTTTCGGAGTTCTGTGTTCTTGCTCCATGAGAGGGACATCCATGAGACTGAGGCTGCTAGTAGGAATTTTTTATGCTATCAGAGAGGTAAGAAAAGTAGAATAACTCTTGCGGCTTGATCTAACATGGGAAACAGAGGAGGAGGAGGGGCTGAATTTTAAGCAGATATTGAGTGGGAACAAAGCTCTAGCAACTAAATTTGTTTAGAAAATTTCATGAAAAGAAAGGGATATGTAGAGTAAATGGGTTGAGGCTTACCATTTAGAGTATAATGTTAGGGATGTAACTACAACATTGAATGATTCTTGGGGATGGACTTCCTTGATTAAGGCTAAGGACCAATTCTATGTAACATGTGATGAGGTGGATGAGTATGAGCATTGCTGGGGAACTTGTGCATAACATTTGAACATGTCTGTTGGAGGAGTTTGTGATATTCTTACAGGGAGGGGAGTAAAGTTTTTATGGTACAAGACTATTTGGAACTTTATGAATGTTCATAGGCATTCTTTCATTACCTTGATTGCTTCGCATAGAAGATTGCTAACTGAACAATGTCTTCCGTAGATTATGCATAGTGTTGCATGGTGACGGTTATTCTGTAACAAGGATGTTAGGAATTGTGCTCATATATTATTTAACTGTGAGTTTAGCCACCAAATCTGGGTGTACTTTTGGCTTGGTTGGGGCTTTCTTGTTAGGAACTGTTCTTGTAGAAGAGAACTAAGTTTGCAGAGAAAACATATGAAGGGTGAATAAGTCAGAAGTAAGGTAGTTAGATTTGCCTTGGCTACTAGTGTTTACTCTATTTGGTGTGCTATGAATGCTCTGATATAGGTTTGATGTGATAATGCATTTGTTTTAGGCTAGTTGTTTTCGATAGTGATTTGGGGAGGGGGGAGGTTTGTAGTTTTATAATGTAAACCTGGGAATACACGGTGTATACTTATAATTAGAGCAATGAAATATAACCTTTGTTTTTTGAAAAAAGATCATGCATGAGATCCAATAAGTCAAAGATTGCCGGTAGAGTAAAATTGAATTATTCAGTAATCAAAATTCAAATTTAGAAATCCAAGATTGCATATTTTAAGTCACAATCTTATGATGTGAATACTAGTAGTATAAACATGTCAAGTAATTATATGCACTACAATGTGAATGTGTGATTCATGTGACGGAGAGTGCGGCTAGATGGATACATTAGTGGACCAAAAAACAGAAGTCAAACTACCTCCATGCTTTGAACGTGGAACCATTCTTTTTCTTAGCTTGCATAGCGTTAAGTTGTTTCATAACTACCAAATACTAAAATACATAAGTTGATGTTGAAATGTTTTCATTTGTAAGTCTTTTAGTATTGAAAATATCAAGGTGTTGAATTCATGTGAGATATAAATAAAGTAACTAATCAACCTAAAAACTATTATGTAAAATTAGTATGATTGAACAGTAAAATATATGTTATTTTTATATTATGTAAAATTATTTGGGTTTTTGGGCGATGATATATTGCTTCTTAGGTGTATTGGAAGGTATATTCCCATCTATGAAGTGCACATCCTTGCAGTTTGTACCCGATCAATGTACTATTTATATACCAAAGTTTGCTTTTAAAGAGCTTTAACTTAGCGATGTAGATACATACTAGACTTATGCAATTGAATACACTTAAAAGTTCTTACATTTTAAGCATACACAATTGCACAACATCACAACACTGTTGCATTACATTGAGTTAAAAACCATCAAACTCCGTCATGGTATACAAATAGTAAATAACTAGGTCGATGGTACGGTGCATGAATGTCCATGTTTAAAATTGGGAGTATTATCGTCCAACACTCCTAAAACATCCAAGACTCCAAATAATTTTATTATTTATAAGTTTTTTACTATTATTATCACCAAATTAAACTATTTTTTTTGCTATTATAAAATTGTATGTATAATGTGTTGTTTTAACTATTTGGATTGATCCCATTACCATGTCAATTATAACTATAGAATAAAGATGAACATTTAAATTTATTAATCACGAGTTAAAAATAAATTATTAATAATTCGATAATTTTAGATCGCATAATACATTAAGTTAGATTACATCATGGTTACTAGAACCGGACCGGACCGGCCGGTTCAACAGGTTCAGCCGAGAACCGGACCATTATCCGGTCCGATTGCTGGTATTGAATCGCCACATCAATGAACCAGTCAAGGACTGGTCAAAGACTGGATGAACCGGTTGCCCAAATCGGTTCACTTGTTTTTTGGGGGGGGGGCTGAAATAGTTTCACAAAAATAATAGCGTTGCCAATGAGCAGATCTGAACCATGCTCATCATGTTCATTCAATGCACTCTTCCTTCAATTCAACGAGTAGAGCAATCACATTTTTATGCCACTAACCCACTTCATTTCTTTATTGTATAATGGCTCTTCCATTGTCTTTGACCAAATGGATTTGTTCTACTTTTCATTCTTTTTAAAAAAAAAATTCTTCCAGTGTGACACTTTATATAATGAATTGATAACATATTATCAACCCAAATTATATTGTGGGTACATTTTCTTATTAATTTATTTTCTAAAATAAATAATAATATGTTTTAAGTTGTGGACAAATATAAAAAATTTAAGAATATGTAGATGAATTACTTATTTTTATTCAAAAACTTAGTAAATTTTCAAAGTTAATACTTTCTATTTATTAGTCTAAAAGCCAATAACTTAAATACTTAGTATACAAATATTTACAAATAGTTGTTAATTTGAATAATTCAAAAATTTGGTCTAATACGGTCCGAACGATCCAACCGATTCAACTAATGACCTGCTAGCTTCACCGGTTCACTCACTAGTCCGGTTCTGCCAACCTTGGATTACATAAGCCTTGAAGTGAATATGGGCCGAACATTAACTATTTTCAAACGTATGAATCATTACTCTTCAATTCCTCGCGGTGTCCTCCCCTCACTTTCATCTCCCACCTCATCACACAAAATATCGACCTTACAAATCTTCCTTCTAGTGACGCCAACAGTGCCTGAGATAGGGTCGTCTCTGGCCTCGCCATCCGCTTGTCTTTATTCTATTCCTTTTCTCTCTGCTACGTCTTCTTCCCTTTTGTTAAGGTGTTGGTAGGGTTTGTTCCTGTCTTATTTCTATAGTTTTGCAATTGCTTTTAGATTGCCTTTGCAGTGAGATTTCACTCTTTTGGTGTATAGATTCAGTTGTTCTTTCACTATTCTCCATTCTTGGGTTTTCTCATCGTTGTAGCTAGGTTTCCAGGTGTGTTTGTCCCCCTTCCTCATTTTCTAGTGCTTTGTTAGTAAATTAAGGTGCTTACAATCAGTAGTACTAATTTGATTATCAATAGTTTGCCTATCTCTTGTGGAGTGCGGCAATACCTATTGTGGTTTCAAAGGGGTACATATTAACAAGTTATCCTCCCTATCTCTATTCCCGAGCTCTGTTTAGCCAGAGTGCCAACTCAGCTGGTTGGTTTGTGGTTACGGACTCGTTAGTTTGGGTTGTATAAGTTGCTGTTGTGGGTTCTTTTTCTGACTTTGTTTGCTGGGCTTTCAAAATCACAAATTAGGGAAGAATTTGATGATGATGCTAGAGATTCTATTATGCAGATGGATGACCTCAGGATCTGTAAGGTCATGGGATTTTGTTTCGTTAATTATATGGGTTAGTTTAATTAAATTGTGTTATTCGTTAGATCTCGTATTTATGTGACTTTTTATTTCGGGTAAATAGATCCTCATAATTAATTTCAGCTTAGTTGTTTGTTTCAATTTTTGAAATTAATGTTTTTATATATATATTACCTAAATTATGTTAATAATAGTTGAATTGGTCAAACCAATTTATGGATATTTTACTAACTTTATTATTAGCTAGGTTGAGGGGGCGAAAAGTGACAAGGGGAGGGGGGTCGGTCATAGCATGCAGCAAAAAAAGAAAAGAAAAGGAGGGATTCATCACAAGCTCATGCACCCCTCACACACCCAAAAAAAAAAAAGAACTGACACAGAGTCACAATAACACACACACAGAGGCACCTTACTTCACCAGGAGGAAAAGAGAGGAAAGGGGAACAGGAAGAAGAAAGGGAAGAGGATCATCACTTTGAACTTCCAATCTAGCTCATTCAACCAACTTTTTCAAGTTGGCAATTTTCTCCCTAAACTACACTAAGTTGAAAATATTTCTTTCATTCAAGGCACTTGACTTAGGACACATGTCCTGGACTTTCCAATAACTATTATTAACATACGACTTTCAATAACCAACATCCAACCTAAACCTTAAAAGTATACTTAATGTACGTAAAGCTCCTCTTCTGTATTATTAATCTCCATCAAATTTCTCCTTTCCTTGTTTCCCTTACTTTTTTCCTCTAAATTAATCCTTTACTACTTCATTTCATAATTACACATGCCTTAATTCATAAACCACCAAAATTATGGTCTCAACCCCCCTCTTTTCACACAAATCCAACAATTTTCATATAAATGTCATGGTTATTCAACAAAAATATAGATCTACCAACAAATTCTCATCTAAGCACTAATACATCGAAACTCTCAAAATCCATCAAACCCTAACTATCAACATTATACTTTCCTTTCACGTCAAAATTTCATAAATCAACTACATAACTATAAATTCTACTCATAATCGCAAACATTCAACATATACCCAAAAATCAATTTAATTTTAACTTAGTAGTTTAGGGTTAAGGTTACCCACTTGAAAAAGTTGGTTGAATGGGCCAGATTACAAGAGCAAAGTGATGATTCCCTTCCCCTTCTTCGATCTTCTTCATTTTCTCCTTCTTCTTCCTCCCTCTTTCTTCTTTGTTTCCTTTCTTTTTCCTCCTAGTGAAGTGTTGTGCGTGTGTGTTTTATTGTGACTATGTGCATGAGTTCTTTTTTTGTTTTTTTATGTGTGAGGGTGGCGTGAGTTTGTGATAAATTCCCCCTTTTCTTTTTTTTTTTGTTGTTGCTATGACCGAGCCCCCCTCCTCTTTTCGCTTTTTTCCCTCATTCTTGCAAATAAAATGCTGTGTAATGCATAAATAGATTGGCTTCGTTGATCTCCTTAGGGTAAACACCTTTGACCTCGTCCCTGAACATGCTATAATACTCTGTTAAGTGCACACGTTGATGGATATCCGGGTGTGTGACCCGTGAAGACCTTTTTTATTTCTTGAAACCTATTTAGTGTTTGATTTTTATTTGGCGATGTGTACTCAGAGCAGGTAGCTCGTGGAGCAAGTGACGTAATTATTGTCAATGATGTTTTACAAGTTGACTTGTTTTAGTCCTTGCTTAGCACAACTTTTGAAGCAGGACTTAACGTTTTGTTTAAGGGAGGGAAAAAAGTCCGTTTTCACTGTGATGTGAACTAGAGTTAGGAAAGTCTGTCTTGACACAATAACCTGACCTAAACCCGACCTGAAGTGACTGAGAGAAACCTGAACTCAACAAGAACCGAACCGATTTTAACATGATTTAACCGTTTAGCTTGAAAACATACTATTTTTCAATTTTGAGTAGATCTAAACTATTTATAAGACTAACTCGAAATTGAGTCGTTTATTAAATAGGTCAATCCAAAACGACGCATTAGCCAACTCTATTGTAAACTCTTTAAAAACTATTTTAATTTTTAATTTAGTCTTAAGGATTCCATAATGGAGTTTTGACGATGTAATATTCCTCCTAGGTTAGAAGGGGTGTTACAAAAAAATTTGTTTTCACTATGTTGTGAGCTCTTTAAAACTGCTTGTAAGTTTTAATTTAGCCTTAAGGATTCCATAATAGAATCTTGACGATGTAATATTCCTCCTATGTGAGGAGGGGTGTTACATTTATTGGTATCAGAGCCATAGGTTCCATCATAATTTGCTTGTGTGTGTAAAGTGGTTGAAAGTGTGCGATTGATGTGCTAACCATTATTATTTCCATGGTTTGTGAATATATGTTACATGTTTGTTGTCATGGTTTGGATGACGTTTACCCTTAGCGACTTTGTTTTCATGCCCTTTTGCCTGGTGACTTTGAATGTTGTTTTCTTCTGGAGATGTATCGAGCAATTCAATGATATGGGCTTATAACTCACAGCTGACCATTTTGTGAGAAAAATTTGGACTGTAGGTCCTGGGCCACGATTACTACCAATCTTCGCCAGCGGATGCCAATTTGTAGATGGACTGATTTCACCTACCGGAATATGGTGACTTTTTTCCTCCAAGTTGAGCCTTAAATTGATAGCCTGGGTGACAATCCAGTAGAGAGGCAAGCAGCAGCCGACCAGCTCACTCTAAATGAGCTGATAGGGCATGTTCAAGGACGAGTGATCCTCGGGAGGCGAGAAGGAACTACAAAAATGCTGTGGATCTCCGACGGACAAAGCAACGCGTAAATGGGACGTCGGAAAATATCAGAGAATTCGACAGAAAAGCAGGCGGGGCTCGACGGACGTCAGATTTTCCGGCGGAATTTCCGACAGAAAGCCTTTCCGCCGGAAATTCCGATGGAAATTCCGACGGAATTCCGTTGGTTAAGTTTTGTGGATCTTGAGGCCAGCTTCCGCGTTCGGTTTTAAATTTTGGGGAGGGGGTTTGTTTCGCCGGCATTTGCAAAGTTTAGAGAGAGAGGGTCTCGAAGAGGAAGAGAGGGAAGAGAGAGAAAGTCAAGGTTGAACATTTTTGTGATCAGTAAGTTATTTTTTTTGTTAATACGTTGTTTAAAGTTGAAATAGTTAAGTTAATTGATGTTTTGTACGTTTTAAATTTTTATAGTGTGACTGTCCCAGCCGTGTCGCCGTCGTCGCCGCCTCGCCTGTCGCCGCCGATAATCCGTTTGATTTTTCGCGTTTGAAGGTTAGTAGAATTGTTTCGCTTTAAAACTTTAAAATTATATTCATTTTTGTGAATTTTAATCTGGAAGTATGTTTTTTTAGTTTGTTATTTTAAATTGTTAAGTATGTTAAGTATGTTAAGCATGTGTAATATGTTTTATTGATGTGAATAATTTAAGTAAAATGAGTTCCCTCATTATAAAATGTTAAATATGTTAAGCATGTATGTATTTTAAAGTATGTTTGATTTTGTTGTTTTTTTTTGTGAATTTATATATATGCTCTAAGTATATGTTGGTATAAGTTTAGTAAGTTTGTTAATGATAATTTTTTTCGTTTAGTTTTGTTTAATTAGATGAGGTGTGAAATCGGTGGTTTCATTTGTGATTGTTGTTTAATGAAATCTATGTAGAAAAATAATATTATTATGTGAAATTAATAACATATATGTTTAGTTACATTAATTGTTGTATTTGAGGCGTTGTGAGAATTTTTTATGATAAGGAAAAAGTATTATGTAATTCTAATTGAATATGTGACGTATGTTGTTTTGAATAATTAAACAGTTGTGTAATATGTGGAATAATTCTAATTTAATATATGTTTCGTTTTGGTAAATGGTTTAATAATGTTAAGTGCGTGTTTTTTTTGGTTCGGTGTGTATATTTATTTTTGGTGAATATATGAATAATATGCTTTTTTTGAGACGTGGTTAATTTTTCATATGATTTGGTTGGTTTAATATGAAATTTATTTGTTCGTAACATATGGATGTAAATTATGTTGAATTTTAATTTCATTTGTGAAGTGTATTTATTTGAATAAGTGGAATAAAATACGATAAATATGTACATTTCATCAAAAATGTTAAATATGTTAACCATGTATGAATTTTAAATTTAAAGTATGTTTACATTTCTTGTTATTTTTGTGAATTTATGTATATATGTTAAGTATATATTAATATAAGTTTAGTAAGTATGTTAATGGTAATTTTTTCGTTTGGTTTTGTTTAATTAGATGAGGTGTGAAATCGGTGGTTTCATTTGTGATTGTTGTTTAATGAGATTTATGTAGAAATATAATATTATTATATGAAATTAATTATTTTTTGCATATATGTTTAGTTACATTAATTGTTGTATTTGAGGTGTTGTGAGAATTTTTTATGACAAGGAAAAAGTATTATGTATTTCTAATTTAATATGTGACGTATGTTGTTCTGAATAATTAAACAGCATGTGTAGTATGTGGAATAATTCTAATTTAATATATGTTTCGTTTTGGTAAATGGTTTAATAATGTTAAGTGCGTGGTTTTTTCGCTTTGGTGTGCATATTAATTTTTGGTGAATATGTGAATAATATGCTTTTTTTGAGACGTAGTTAATTTTTCTTATGATTTGGTTGGTTTAATATGAAATTTATTTGTTCGTAACATATGGATGTAAATTATGTTAAATTTTAATTTCATTTGTGAAGTGTATTTATTTGAATAAGTGGAATAAAATATGATAAATATGTACATTTCTAATTATTATATAATTATTATGAAATGCTGAAGTATGTTACACATGTATAATGTGTTTTGTTTTGGGGAATACTATAAATTTCTTAAGTATGTATATATTTTGTTTGCTTTGTGATATATATTAACGTTTTGTAAGTATGTGAATTGTATTATATGTAATTAAGTTGGTTTGGATTTATTTATTTGAATGAAGTATGAAGTAATAATTTCATTTGTGTTTGATGTTTGATTACATTTATTTTTACAAATAATATGTAGTGCCTTGAATTTTTGGTTGAAATGTTTAAGTATGTTAAGTATGCTTAATTTTTATTTAAGTATGTGAAGTGTGAAATAAATTATGTAATTTATGTTTAATGCTTAATTAGGTGTGTTATGATATATTTGATAGTTTTGTTAAATATATTTTTATGTAATTCATACATATATGTTGAACCGGTTCAATACATTTCTGAAAGATTTTTATTACAATTAATTGTAGTGTACGTAACAATTAAGGAAATCATATTAGGAACATATGGATGGGTTGTTGCATCGTCAATGGATGTATAGAAGAAGAAATCCTAATGGACATGGACTTAGAGATGAGTGGTTGATGGGAGTTAATATGTTTGATGAATTTGCACGAAATCAGGAGGAGTATAAAATTAATAGAGTTTATAGATGTCCATGTATCAAGTGTAAGAATATGCAATATTTTGCACCTGACGTTGTAAAGTCTCATTTGTATAGAAAGGGATTTGTGAAAAATTATTGGTATTGGACAAGTCATGGAGAAGAAGATAATTCGGAAGTAGGGGGTGCAAGTAGTTCACATTCTATGAATTTTGATTATGATCACAACGATCATAATCATATGGAGAACATGGTGCATGCTGCATTCCAAGCTAATGAAATGAACATGAGTAGTCCTCATGATGTAAATCCTGAGGCTTTTTACACTATGCTTGAATCTGCCCAGAGACCTTTGTATGAAGGGTGTGACATAACTGAACTTGAAACATCTGTGAGGCTACTGAGCATTAAATCGGGGCACAACATGTCTCAACGTTGTTTCAATGAAGTTGTTGGCCTGATGAGAGATATATGCCCTTCTGAAAGTGGCATTCCCAAAAATTATCATCAGCAGATCAAAAAAGTGAGAGACTTGGGTATGGATGTTCAGGAAATTGATTGTTGTCCGAATGATTGCATGCTTTATTATAAAGAAGATGACGGTTTGTCCGCATGCAAATTCTGTGGACATGCAAGACAATTATCGAAGAAATCCAACCAACGAGGTCGTAAGGATGTACTATATGCAAAAATGCACTATCTGTCTTTAATCCCGAGATTGCAACGATTGTATGCCTCAAAAAAGACTGTTGTCCATATGAGATGGCATCATGAGCACCGCCAAGAATCGGGTGTTCTCCGACATCCGTAAGATGGTTTAGCTTGGAAGCATTTCGACCAAAAGTATCCGAACTTCGCTGCAGAGCCTTGGAATGTGAGGTTAGGTCTTTGTGCTGATGGTTTCACACCATTTTACATATATGGAAGATTGTATTCTGTGTAGCCAATTGTGGTAACACCTTATAACTTACCTCCCGAAATGTGCATGACTACCCCATACATGTTTTTAAGTTGTATTATTTCGGGTCCAACAAATCCGAAGAACAGGATTGATGTGTACTTGCAACCCTTAATTGATGAGTTGAAATTGCTGTGGGATGTTGTGTTTGATACATTTGATGTTTCAAGCGGTGCAACTTTTAGATTGCATGCCGCGTTGATGTGGACTATTAATGATTTTTCCGCATATGGTATGTTATCTGGTTGGAGTACTCATGGGTTGTTAGCATGTCCGGTTTGTATGCATCAGAATTGTGCATTTCATTTACAGTATGGTCGAAAGCCATCTTGGTTCGATTTCCATCGTCGGCTCTTGCCACGCAATCATTGTTTTAGAGATAATAAAGTTGCTTTTTGCAAAGGAAAGAGCATACACATTGGCCCTCCCTGAACGATTCCTGGTGAGATGTTGTCTGATACGGTATCGACTTTGCCTAAAGTGACTACAGATATCAATTTTCAAATTTTGGGATTTGAGGAGAGTGAACATGATTGGACAAAGCAAAGTATCTTGTGGAAGTTGCCGTATTGGAAGCATCAACTTTTGAGGCATAACCTTGATGTGATGCATATTGAGAAAAATTTCTGTGAAAATATTATAAACACATTGATGGATGTTCCAGGAAAAACAAAGGATGATATCAAAGCAAGGATAGATATGTCTATTTTGTGTAGTAGGCAACAGTTGGATTTGGCTACAAGAGGGTCAACTGATAGATTGTGTAAGCCAAAAGCCAAGTTCGCACTATCGTTACCTCAAAAAAGGGTTGTCTGTCATTGGTTGCGGGAGGTTCATGTGCCTGATGGTTATTGCTCTAATGTGGGCAATTGGGTGGATCCATCTAATACAAAGTTGCAAAATATGAAAAGTCATGATCATCATATTTGGAGTACCGTGTCGCTCGCCTTCACATTTTACTGAATTGTGGTGAAGTGCAACCATATTTGGAGTAAGTATATCAGTTACTGAAAGTTTCATTTAAATACTTAATAATTGTCGAATAATAATTAATTAGTTTCATTTGTTAAACATTACAGTTAGTTCAGACATCAATTTCGTGATCATAATCCAAACGCGAATGATGTGGAAGTTGACTTGTTCATCGAGGCAAATTTCGCACAGTGGTTCGAGTTTAATTTAAGTAATTTGTCATAAGTAATCTTCAACATCTAAAACACATTTCTGTAATTCTTAAGAGGATTGCCTTCTTTATCTCTTCGTAACTCAATTTTTATCGGGTGTTTAATGATGAGAGGCAAGATTTTTTGGTGAACTTATCTCATGGACCGCTTATGGTGGTGGAGTGTTTCTCTGGGTATAAAGTTAATGGTTATCGGTTTCATACCAAGGGTAGAAATGAAGGTAAAGCAACATATAATTGTGGTGTGTGTGTCAAAGGAGTTGGGGAAGGTGGCGAAGTATCAGGGGATTATTATGGTATATTTCACGAAATTGTTCGTGTTGAATTTACGGGTGAGCCAATTAAAAAATGTGTACTTTTTAATTGTGAGTGGTTTGACCCGGATGTTCCTCGGGGGTTACTTTATCCTAAATTTACCCCATATCCCGATGCGAATCATACCAGGCGTTACAGAAAGTTTGACCCATTCATATTTGTTGATGTTGCAACCCAAGTGGTATATGTTAAGTACCCTGAGGGGATATCAGAAAAAGAGAATTGTTGGATAGCTATACCAAACAAACCTCGTGGTGCTCCTAAAGATAAAGATAACCTAGAACTTGCCTATCAACAGTTTGGAATGACAAACATGAATGTGGACAATATCATAGTCATCACGTTAGTCAATGAAACTACAGAAGCTGATGATGTTGATGGACATGATTGGGGTGATGATGATGATGGGAATGGTGAACATGATGATGATGATGAAGAGGATGAAGAAGGTGAATGGGAGGATGAAGATGAAGACACTGATGATGACGATGATGAAAATACGGCATTGCAAAGTGGTGATGATGACGATGACAATGTGTCCCACCATGATTGATTAAATTGTTTTGTTGTATGGATACTTATGCATCTGTATAAAACTTTTCTTTATTGCAAACTCCGAAAAAAATTGTCTGTATGTACTGTAATTTTTGACTGACAATAGTATCAAAAATGGCACGGTTTTATTTTTTTGTTCTTATTTGTTAGATGTCTGGACTCAATTGTGGACGTGGCCGTGGTCGAACGGTCAGGAATGATGCGGGTAGAGGAGTACCACAACCGACTCCACAGTATGATCCCGCTGATCAAACTTATGAGCCAAACACCTTCAGTGGAATGTTTGGAGGTTTTCTTGATCCAAGTCAACCATTCGGAAATCATTTTGGTAGTATGAATGAGCAATTCCACCTGCAACCACCTTTTTTTAGTGCGGGTATGCAACCACCAATTCAACCCAATATTCCTTACATGGGTGGTGCTTCATCTACTCCATTACTTTATCAACAGTTTGGTACTGTTAGTCCGCATTTCAACAGTAATCAGTTTATGGGGTAACCTAGAATGCCAAGTCACTTAGTGCACAACGAAGGGGTTCACAATGAAGGGGGAGGAAGAGATAGACACAGTCCTGCACCTGAAAGTGACACACCGAGCACCAATAATAAGATATATTTACAACCTGATGGTGACACGTAAGTTTATTATGAAGTCTGTAACTTCTTCATTTCTCATATTCTTTTGACATATACAGTATTTATTGTTAACCAATTCTTTTTGTGTTCTTAGTTTTGTTCCATATCAAAGTGTAGTTCAGAAAATTGTCGAAAGCTTTGCAGGTAAGTACCCACGTCCTTGGACCACGTGGGGGGAAGTTTCACAATCTCAGAGAGACATTTGGTTCAATGAGTTCAAGGTTCATTATCTGTACAATGAATTTGAAAGTGATAATTGGATTGTTTGGAATGTTTAATTACTAATATATATACTTCAATTTTGGCGCAGAAACACTATTACTGGCATCCAGACAATGAAACTCAGATACAGCATAACTTTGAGTACAGAGGTACAACTCGACTCAGGGACATTCTAGGATACGCCAGGAAGTACAATAAAAAACCGAAGTGGTTACCGCCTAATATTTGGAATGATATGCTTAAACATTGGAGTGACAATGACAACTTCAAGAAATTGAGTCAACAAAATAAAAAGAATAGATTGAGTGATGTTGAAGGTTTTGGTCCTTCGTTACATACATGTGGCTCAATTCCGATTAGTGAAAGGAAAAAGCGTTTGGTAAAAAATTTGATTATTAATAAACGTATTTCTTATATATAAAGCATGGTATGGATTGAGGTCCTCGTAGATCATCCTTGTTTATATTTAATTGTGACTTACTTTTTTTTTCAGGCCCAAACATTGGGAGCCCACGTGTGAGGAATTGTTCAAGGACACTCACTGCAAGGTGAAAGACAAAACTTTTGTGGATAAAAAATCTGCCAAAAAATATGTAAGTTTCACACATTCTATTTAGAGATAATTCATATGTTATAATTGTAGGTTTGGTATAAAATAGTTTTATTTTTTATAATTTTCAGGAGGATCATCAGAACAAATGGCAGGAGTACTCCCAAGCTGCAACTCAAGGGGGCTCTCAGCTGCCACCTATGACCCAAGAGGAGATTTGGATTAAAGAAAATCTCGACAAGAAAGGCCGTGTATACGATTTTGGCGCGGAGGGGGTGAAGTTGAAGAAATCAGCTACTATTGCAGCTGCACGTCCCTCATCAGCTGAGCATTTTGATCCAAGACAGTAAGCACAACTCCTCAATGAGAGCATAACTAAGCAAGCAGAGGCTATAACTCAAATAGCCAAGAAACAGGAAAAGACAGAGCGCATGCTGAATTTTTTTTTAAGATTTTTCAAAAGTCAAAGTGCAGGCTCCTCCAGCCAGATCAACTTGAATCCCGACGATAAAGAGGACTCCGAAAGTGACAACGATGATGATCCCACAAATTTATCCGATTTTGAATAGTTTATTAATTTGCGTACATTTAAAACAATGTCGTATGTCGTAATTAATATTTAATTCAGCATGTTTCTTTTGACAGATATATATAAAATTTCATATTTAGTAATTATATTATTACGTACGTATTAATTTTTTGAATTTTTTTTTTTTGGTTTTTTTCTACAAATTTTTTTTTCGGATTTCGAATTAAATTTTTATTTTAAATTTTTTTTGAAAAAAAAAGGAATTTCTGACTCTCTCCCCGTTTCCCTGTTCGCGCGGAGTTTGAGGTGCAGGGTGTCCGACGGGATATTTCCGTCGGAATTTCCTTTGCAGGCCGCCGGATTCCGTCGGAAAAGTTTTTGCGACGAGCTGAATCCCGACGTGACGTTTTCCGTCGTATTTTTCGTCGGAATTGCCTTTTCCCGTCAGAAAAATAGACTTTTTCCGTCGGTATTTCCGTCGCAGATCAAATGTGTTTTTGTAAGGATAAAGTTCGAGACTAACTGAATGCTAAATCTTTTTATGCAATTCCTTCAAGCAGTAAGGTGTAGGAGACTAGCTTCTATGTAGGTACGATGGGTTAATGCTAACGGGGTAAACTACCATAGGGATTGGGAAGGCACTATGACTCATATACTTGAGCTTATAGAGGAGCGGGATTATATAGATCTTATGCATATTTCGCAACTAGCGAAGAGACTAGCACCGGAGCCTGAATCTAATGATTCTGACTAGTCTGCTATAGTCGACCTTGATGACATGGAGGTGGAGGAAGTAGACCCATATGAGACTAGCTCTTCAAGTGAAGAGGAAGGATCATCGCCTTGTTGGCATGGAATGGTAGGAGGACTTAATCCTACCTAAGCTATATTAGCCTACCTTAGTACACTGTAGTAGACTTAGTTAACTAGTTTCTGATCCAATTTCTAATTAGGACGAACAAAGTAGGTAGTAATCATTCAATGACTACAAGTCAAAAATTTTGTAACTAACTATTTGAATGATACTGAACCGCTTTCCGGCTTGTATGTACTTGAACTACCTATAATTATTTATCTATGTATGGTGTATGAATGCTACTATTATTATATAATTAAGTTAGTATGTTTGTGAGACTATATGAATTGGTGTATGTGTATGATGATCCTTGTGAATGAACTATTATGAATGTAACTCTTCTTTTTAAGTTAGTGGTGCTAAGCAGTATTGTATGCATGTATGTGTATCTATGTAAGCAAATGCCACATAGGAGAACACCACCACCACCTCCTCATTAATCAATAAACATGGATATGGTTTGTAAGTTTAACAAGCTTAAACCCACAAAATTCGAGAGAGGACCTGACCCATTACTATATGAGGATTGGTTAAGGAAGATGCAGAACTTATTCACTGTGATGGAATGTCCTGAACGCTTTAAAGTTCAGTTAGCCACCTATCAATTTGAAAAGGAGGCAGAATATTGGTGGGAAATGGCTAAACACCGTGAGGGAGAACAAGTGTTGATGTGGGCTGAGTTTAAGAAACTCATGGATGCTTAATAGTATCCTAAGGATGTTTAGTGAGCCAAGGAATAGGAGTGTTGAGTTATTATATTTAATAAATCCAAGTGTAAAAATTTGTCCAAGTAATGTTGCTCCAAACACGATCTCCAAACAGGCCTAACTGGTGTTTGTAATCTTTATTGTATTAACTGGTTTGCTACATGTGAGAACAAGTCTTCAAAACAGGTTTTAATTGGTGATTCTATATTAAGTCAAGAACGCCATCTCGACAGTTAATTGTAAGGCATGTTCCTGAACTCTAGCAATGCAAAGAACAACCCCAGCAAACAAGGTGGCCTTGGTGTTCACAGCAGCTCTACAAATCTTGGACAAGATGACTGGTTCAAAACAAGAAGTCTTGGGTATATAGGTTTTATTTATTTAGACTCTTGTTAATATGCCAATATTGAAAACGCTTTTTAAACACCTTTTGAATCGGTATTTGCGCTAAGTGCTTCAGAACACTAGTTGCGAACAACCCTGCAAACAGGGTGCCTAGGCTGTTTCTGAACTGAAGTGACTATACCCGGTTATCTTTGAAAATTCATTTCGGTTGGCCAAGATCTCCAGAATACTTTCTTTAACCTCCAAGATTGCTATTTTTCTGGAAATGATATTTCTTGAAAATATTATGGGAGATTTGCGAAAATAGGTTTTGGGAGATTTGCCAAAACTAAAAGATTCCCTTTGCCTATATTTTCGAATACGATAAAATTTCAAAAGCTGAAGATTTCTGGTTGCCTTTTGAATCTTCTTCACAGCTATGGGAAGATAAGGGTTATCCCTTAAGATAACAAATCCCTTATACTTTGGAAAAAGTTTATCACTAGCCGTTGGGGAGTATCTTTGCTTGAAAATCGTTTTCCATACTTAGCTGATTCTTTGGTCTTGACCGTTGGATTTTTGTGTATAAAATCTCAGTTTTTTCACTCCCATTGAAAGAGACAAGAAAGTACGCGAGAAAAAACGAGAAACACATAACATACGCAAAAAGGAAAATTTCAAAAGTGGTTTTTCTAGTCAGAAGAATTTTTCGAGCTACACTTGAGAAAAGAAAGACCGACACAAGGTGTGTTTAAACTGAACTTTCAATATATTGGCATAATAGGATTTTCAATTGTACCTTACATCT
>JACYFF010031957.1:91646220-91683638 GCA_017589665.1 Selenicereus undatus
GGTCGAAAATTTATACCCAAACCCACTTAACTTCGTGTCGGGTTCGGATCGGTAATCGTGTCGGGTCAGCTTTTCCCAGCTCTAGCTGTCATTAGGCACTTTTTGGCAACCTTTGTTAACATTCATATCCATAGAAAAGGTTATTCTCTAATCTCTATAAATGTATACACATATGATATTTATTTTTGAATAGATACATAATAGATTATGTTGTTATTAACTTAAAAAGTCATTGAATTTTTTAATTCAAAAAGCATCCAATATTTTACATAAAATTGCTAGATTATTGATTGTAATTCAAATATATATTTTTAATAATAGTAAAACTAAATTTTTTTTCCATACAATTAGAAAACTTATGGTTATCAAATTCATGATATTTCCCATGCATCCGCATGGGTATAGGCATATTAGTTTCTATTAACAAATTTGGTATTATGAGCCACTGTTGAATTTTTGCTAAAGTTGGAAATCAGAATACTTTATTATGTGTATTTTTTTTATTAGAAATATAAAAATAATAATACTGAATGTGCCAAAAAAAGGAATC
This sequence comes from Selenicereus undatus, assembly GCA_017589665.1. Taxonomy (NCBI): domain Eukaryota; kingdom Viridiplantae; phylum Streptophyta; class Magnoliopsida; order Caryophyllales; family Cactaceae; genus Selenicereus; species Selenicereus undatus. The sequence goes on from JACYFF010031957.1 coordinate 91,646,771, forward strand.
AAAAGATATTTAAAGATTCTTCTAATAACTGAAATAAAAAAATAAAAAACGTGCAAATTATGTTAAAGTGATATGTGATAATCGAATAAAAAATTTGTTTTATTTTACTATATTCGTATAGATATAGATTATTATGGTTGTTTCAAGAATTGCGTATGAGTTTCGGAATAATTAAATTTTCTTTGGAGTGAAAGATACAAGGACCCAAGCACCATAAAATAAAAGGATACGAGTCCTTGCAACATCGGAGTGATCGCCATTTGACGGTTGCCATTTGATGTGCCGGCTGGTAATTGATGTGGATTGCAGGTGACTTGTATGGTTGATGGGCGTGATTAATCATAATGTGGTTACTGGTTAGGCTTCCCATCTGTCATTTATAGCTAAGTTCTTCTTGCATCTTCCACTATGCTGTTATTGTAAATTGAATGTGACAAATTATTGACCAATGACATTTTAATTAAGTGGCTAACTTTGGGGTTAGATATTTAACTAACATTTGACATGCAAAAATTTATAAATAGGGCCGGCAAAAAAATTCATATCCATGTAAAATTCTCAAAATTCGTTCAATGGGCATGAGTATGAGTGGTGAAAATAGAAAAAAATGGATATGGGACCGATATTGGTAAAATAGATATGGGTATGAGTATGTGTATTGATATAGGTTCTATCCGCCCCACACCCAGTCCATACCCGTTTTATCAATAATCGTTCCGTATTTGCCTCATATGCGCCCCATATAAAACTCATACCCGTTTGTTTAAAACTCTAATTTGTTACTTGTACTTCAATATTTTGCTATTTGCTTTAAGTTGTACGATATTCAAGAATTCGGCAGAATATTTTATTTAAAACTGTAATTGCCAAGTGCTAATTTATGCTTTGATTTGCAAACTTTTAGTTGTATTTGATGTGATATGATATATTGTTAGAAATTTAGTGTTAATGTGATATATTAGCTATTTGATGTCGAATATGGGTGTAAAATGAGTTTAATTATTTTTTGTCAATATGTACCCGAATAAAACTCGCATATTTGCATTGCCCAGTGGGTATGGCTATAACTTTACAATACCTGATAGGTATGGATATGTGTATGGATGTTAATTTTAAAAATGGGTATGGGTGAGGGTACGGCTAAACCCGTATTGTACCTGCCCCATTGCCACCCCTATTTATAATACTGACGTTATGCCTTTGCGATGCAAGGACATAACTAAAATATTTTTTTAATATATTAATAACATAATAGATAGTTTCTTTTCAAATAGTAAAAATAAATTGATGTGTCATATTATTTAATTATCAAAAGTTGAGCGTTTTGCTAGATTCTTTTTTTGTTGTAACAACATCTTCTTCATTCTTAATTTGAACTCACTTTTTTATTTCATTTGTTCAGTATTTCATTGTTGAACGATTATATTTTTTGAGAAGAAATTTTATTACTAAATAGTAATGACTATATGACATTGGGTCACTTTAATATATATAATTGATATGGAATTACAAAATAATTATTTTTTTGGGTTACCGTTGTTTCTTTTTCTTTTTTCATTAAATTATTTTAAATTCGTTTTGCATATGTACCATAATTATTTATTGACCACTGTTTAAGAATTGTCTAATATATGAACCAAATTTTTTATTTATCTTAATTTAATAAAAAATATATTAATTACCTTCTTACTAATGACTACATAAGATATGTGAAAAGTGTATGTAAGAATTTTGGCCAATTGTTGTTTTAAGTTCAATTAAATATAAATAAGAAATAAAAATGTATCAATTTTAAAAGTAGTAATAATTTCAAAACAACGTAATTGTTATTTTTTTGGGTTATTATTATTTATTTTATCTTTTTTCTTTTAAATCACTTAAAATTCCTTTTGTTTTCTTAATATAATTATTTATTTACTATTTTCTTGTCAAAATTCTCTAATATCTATAACATCTATTTTTATGGGCAAACTTTTTGGACCACCTTTTTAATTTATTAATGTAATGAATATTTTATTATAGTATATTAATAAATATATAAGATATGCAAAAAGTCATTTTTTAAAATAAGTATAACATTGCATTAGTTAAACCATAAATGGGCATTTATGTAGCTAATTAATTCTATGTGGCATTACACATGACATCCTAAGTGGCATCACACATGGCACCCATTGAAATCATTATTTTATCTAAATTAATAAGTTTATAAGTGGGATAAAATAATTTATTCTAGGCAATGGAAATTTTTTATGAATTTTCATCGCTTTTATTTCATATGCTAGAGAGTTAAAATCAAAATAAAATTTAATGACAATTTACTCTTTTTACTGTAGTTTTAGTTCCTTCCCTTTGCTCACCCGCTTTCTTTTTTTTTGGGGTTCGGTAGCAACGTTTTGCATAGTATTTAGTGTTTTGACCAAGTCAATACATTAATTATTTAAATTTTAATGTTCGGTAAAGTAGTATTTTGACTAACATTTCAAGTAACGTTTAGCATTTTAAGCAGCGTTTTTGCAAAGCTAATAGTATTAACATTTTACATTTAAAAGTAGCGTTTCATATTTTTTAGCCAAAAAATATCCTGTAAAAATTTTATCTTTGGAAATGATCTATATCCTTTTATGTCAATTTACATTAATCAGCTAGCATAACAGCTAAATTTACCGAAGATATTAGTTTCAATCGCTCATCTAAATAGCTATCTGCTAATAGCTAAATTAGAAACACTATCTGTTATCTAAACAGCTATTCGCTACTTAAATCGCTATCTGCTACCTAAACAGCTAATTTTACCGAACAGGAAAGACTCACCTTTTTATCTGATAAAGAAATATAAAAAAATAACTTAAATACATACAAACTACTCCCGCACCTTACACATTTTCTGCACTCTTATAAACATGTGACAATTTTAGATTAAGAAAAGCACAACTAATTCAATGCCAGAATATATCAATACATCAAAACCCTACTGCAATAGAATATTCATCAACTGATAAGTCCGAAGAAGAGTCAAACAACTACTTGGATTATTTGGTGAATGACTTTTCGGAATAAATTTTTCACCCAAAAAGCTGTTTTTTAAAAAGCTAACATTTGTAGCTTTTTTCAGGTTGACTGTTTGATGATTTACTATAAAAGACCGAATTGCCCTTGATTAAATATCATAAATAAAATCCGTATATTTTCTTGCACTCTCTCTTTTAAGTTTTTACTTGCTTCTTCAAATTCAAATTAAATAATGATCAACAATAACCATACCTTTATAATTTATTTTAGTGGTTGATAAAAACATAAAATCATTAATTTTGCTAATTTTATATAGTAACACTAAGTAATGCAATTTTTCTCTATTTATCCCCACTTTAAAGTTAAACTAATAACAAATAGAAATTTTTCTAAGTGAACAACAAAACAAGTTTGTGTTATAGGCTTGAAACGTCATATAACTTTTAATTTGGATTGAAAAGAAAATTAGATTAAAAAAATATGTCATGTATAAATCGATAAGAAGATTTAATAACTAGTAATAAAATGGGATTATATGAGTGACGGGAATTTGCACATATCACTTAAAGTTAATTCATATTGAAAAAGAAATAAGTGTCCAACTAATTAAAAGCAGTCATCTTCAGTGGTAAATAAGAGATATCGGCATAAATGAAATTTTATCAAATATATTTTTTAGAAACAACTAATTTTACCAAATACTTTTTTTAAAAATAGCTAATTGAAATAGTTAATAAAAACAGCTAATTGAAATAGTAAATAGTAAACAACCAATAGAAATAGCTAACAGTTAATAACTAACAGTTGTTTGCTAAACAGGACCTACATGCAATACTAAAACAAAACATATTGGCTCAAACTGGAGTATTCATCTACTACTCCTAAGTCCTCAGGTAACCTTCCCTCTGAAGAGTCAGATGTAATTTCGCAAATGGGCACCATCAAGAAAGCAAATTGTTGCTGCACCCCTGAGAATACTCCAAAGGCAATGCGTGAAGCATGTAACCTCTGACAAACTAACCTTCCACTGCTTGCCCACCTTCGTTTTGTCTAACATCTTGTGTAACCTTCGTTTGAAGACATATTCATTTACTATGTCAGGCACCCCGCACCCCCCTTTTTTTCAAAAATCACTAAGCTAATGGCTTATTCAATTTCTAAAACTCTCTGGATTGTCTATCGCCACCATTTCTAGATACGATTTCTGAGGTGTCTTTGACAGTTCGTACTTCTTGAGACATGTTCTATTTCGTGATAAGATATAACTATAAGTTGTAAGGAGCTGTAAGGAGCTGTACGGAGCTTGTAAGAAGCTGTAAGGAGATGTAAGGAGCTGTAAGGATAGATATAAGGAGTTGTTGAATTATTGAAGAATTGTATAATATAATTTGTGACAATTATGATATATTAGTCATATTTACGACTAAAATTTTATACCATCAGTAAACAAAATATTTCTTAATATAATTGAAATAAAATATGTTTGTTTTACAAAGAACGTTTTGGATAAAAAACAATAATATTAAAATAATAAACTTATTGAAAATAAACCATTAACTTAGTTACATAACAATGAAATATATTGAACCCCATAATTGTTTAGGAAAATACTATCTTATGGAAAATACTATCTCGCATAACTATTTAGGAAAATAGTATCTAGTTGACTCAGCATATCCAAATACTCTTGGATGTTTAGCTCTGTATATACGAAAGGAAATTCGTCGTCATATCCCACAATTTAGAAAATGTGGCCCGCCTAAATGAGTGAAGGAACTGTCCAACCATCAGCATGCACTCATCGTTACAAATGACAGTGGAGAGAACTTTTGGAGTCTTGAAGGGGAATTTGAAAATATTGGCCGACAGAATGCCGCAAATGAGACAAAAGTAGTAACTTCAGATAATTGTTCCCTTTTGTACTATGCACAATTTTATTATTATGCATAACAGGCGCTTATCAATCTTAACAAGGGAACCAAATTTGGAACGATCACCAAATGTTCAATTGTATAATGATAGCAACAAAATTGTTATGGATAAACTTAGGGATGAAATAGCTGTAATGCAGCATCTCGTCGCATACAGTTTGACAGTTGTCATATATGCTTTAGACTTAAACATGAACAAAAGTTTTGTACTATAATTTTAAAAGTATGGTAACTTATTCCATGTATAATAACATATATTATTCATGTCGAAACTCAAATATAATTTACATCGTTATACTATGTTTTAATGTTTATGTAAATGTTGTGTTAATAAGGTATTTACAAATTTTGTATATTGGTAGCAAAATTTCAAAAATATACATATTTATGTAATTAAAATAAATGAATGTTGTAGAAAATCTATATAGGATGTAAGAAGATGTAAGGAGATGTAAGGATTATGTTAAGGATGTAAGGAGCTGTAAGGAGATGTAAAAAACTGTAAGAAGATGTAAGTTCTTAGCTAAATCCTCAAACAGTGAAATAGAACAAGGTCTTAATGGCCTTGCAAATATACAACACTTCTTTCATCTTCTAGGTGGCTTAAAACGATTGGACGTCTCTGCCTTGCACTAACCACAACTGATTCGTCTGTGTGTCTTTGCTCAAGGATGTCAATAGATCTTGGATCTGATCAAGACCACTAGATCCATAATAAATTAAAGGGCATTGGTCCAACTAGATGGGACCCTCTAGGTCCTAAAAGAGTATGGGCCCAAGTTCAAAAAATTAGGACCCAACCCAAGGCTCACTTATGGCCCAAACAATATCTGTAATAGAAAACAACAATGAATACTAATGCTAGAATGGTGGATGGAGATTGCTTATTATAGAAGAATTATTTTGCTGCGCTTAAATTTTGGTGTAATTAATCTTTATTGTCTCGTTTAGTATATTGTTGGATTTAGGGAATGTTACACCCATAAGGGGTGTAGGTCCAATACACATTATAAGTTGTCAGCTTAACCACCTCAGAAACCCTAGTTTCTTGACTGGTTTATTTAATAGAAAAATGACACATGTCTAAGAGGAAGGATATAGAAAAACGACAAGAGTTCTTTGAAGAGAATTTTTTGTACAAAACCCTAGGGCTCTTAGGCAGTGGGATTGTGAAGGTTCTCCATATGGTGAATTCTTTCCTCGACCAGTGATTCAAAGCCAAGGTTTAATTGTATTCCGTTGCAAAATTAAGATAAATTTGTTTACGCTTAATTCAATATATTAATTTCTTCATTGGTATCAGAGCCAATCAACTTGATTCCTAGTTCGACTACTTGTATAAATTTCTTGAAATTCGTGCTAAAGATTAGGTTTATAATTTGGTTTATTCAGTTTTATATAGAAAATTCATGCCCGTATTTCATGTGAAAATTATCCTACATGAATTTTCTTGAAATTCTGGATTTTGATAGAGCTTGACGAGAGCTTTCATTTGATATATTGTATGCATGATTTTGTTGAGTATATTGTGAATAATTGAGAATTATATTTATCTCATATGAAACCTTAAATTTGATTCCTCAATCGTTGATTTCATTCAATTTTTATCCAAATTAATGCATGGAGTGGCTTTCCCATTAGATCTGGACCAAACCCCCTCAAAAATGATGTATGTCTCAAGGGAAGGAAGAACCGAAGCCAACACACATCAAAACACAACTTCAAACAAGAGGAATAACACGACTAAGGGGTGGCACGGTCGTGCTCTTAGACACGGTATGGCCGTGCCACTTTGCTGGTGGGAAGGGCCGAGTTATGTCAATTTGCACGGTTGAGATTGGCTTTGTGTTTGTGATGGAAGCTAGACCAAAGGGCGTAGTCTTAGCTTTGGTTAAGCATGGGAATGGATGTAAGAAAGGCTTATGAATGGACGAAAGTGAAAGAGATTCAAATTTATGAATTACTTACTCAAAATTAAAGCTAGTAAAGTCACTTTGCTTCTCTTGAAACCGTGTGCATGAAACAAGAATTGGATAGTTCTAAACTCAATGCTTGGATACAGAATCACCACCAAACATAAGTTTAGGGTCCCTAATCTTTAGTTAGGATAGAGAAACACCACTTAACAAAGGTTAGGACTTACTTGATCACCACCTTAATCGACCAAATTAAGGATAAGCAAGTGAAGTATTTGACAGAGAAAGCTAAAAGCTCTCAAACTTATTTTCATTCAAAGAAAGGTTATGTAACTAGCTATGGCCATGTGGTGCTCTTATGTAACCAACAAAATAGCCAAGCTAGCAAGCACACACACACGCACACACCTCTAGCTTTCCTTACTAGCTAGGAAAGGTATTAAGCAACTAATACAACCGGTTTGAGCTAATTGATTACAAAGCTTGCTTAAACTAATCTAAATACATCCAAAGCATAAAGTAAAGTAATACTAATGGTTATTATACATTAATCTACTCATATTTAAGCTTAATACATCTAGAATGCTTGCTGAATTCTCATTGGACAGCCAAAAGTTGATGCTTGCTTTACGTCTAGCCAATAGCACGCAAGAGACACAAAGTTTGCAGCTTGCTCCTTATTGGTTGACCTTACCAAGGTTGCAGCCCATCATTGGATGTCTTGGGACGTGTACCGAGCCTAGGGAAGTGTGCCAGTCAGCTTTGCAAGTGATAAAACTGCGATTGAAGCTAGAGAGAATCGGGTTCTAGTAAACCGGGTTTGAGCACGGTTCTTGCCGGTTTTTAGACTAAGTTTAAGCTTATCAAAAGTGAGTATGATTTGGTTTTCAGGCCATGGGGGGTAACTTTGGGATGTGTATAAACTCCCCCCCCCCAAAAGAAATCAAGGTTATAGCATGTTTAAGTAGGGTAATTTGGCTTAAACATTAAACCGTGCAGAATAGAGCCCAATCTGACCGGTTTGACAAAATGCCTTGATCTCCCATCCTCTTGTGGTATGATTGAAAACTAATTCTTGGACCTGAAAGTAGACATCATGAGGATTCCAAAAATGCAGACATTCAAGACTTTAGCCACAATGTAGCTTAAGTTATGAGGTGAACAAAACCGGGTAAATTCTGGTTCTTTAACCCGTGTGCACATCCTTGACTCTCTTTAACAATGTGAGTCAATGCTTGAACTTTGGAGCTTGTATTGGACCTTATATGACTTGTTGGACCTTCTTCCTTGTCTATGGTGGTGGGGGCTGCATCATCCCCCCTTATTGAGAAGATTTGATCCTCAAATCAGCAAGGTAATCTTCATATTGGTAAGTTTTCAAATTAGCTACATTGAATGTGGTTGAAACTCCATAGTCACCTGGCAAATCAACCTTATGAGCATTGTTATTAATACGTTCAAGTACCGCAAAAGGACCATCAGCTCATGGCATTAGCTTGTTCTTCCTTTTGGATGAAAATCTTTCCTTCCTAAGGTGAAACCATACGAGGTCTCCAGGTTAAAAAAACCACTTTCTTCTTATGCTTGTGGGCGTGAGCTTGATATGCTTTATTAGTCTTCTCAATCTTGCTCCTTACCAACTCATGAACCTTCTTGATTTGTTCTACCCTTGCTGCTGCATCTGCATTTGGATTTTGATCAAAGGACCGTGGTGTGAGATCAAGTGGACTAAGGGGATCAATTCCATAGACCACCTTGAATGGAGAAACACCAGTAGCCCTGCTTGGTGTCCTGTTGTAAGCAAGCTCTGCATTGGATAAAAGCAAATCCCAAGCCTTTGTGTGAGGTTTAATAAAAGCTCTTAGGAGTGTTCCTAAGGTTCGATTAGTAACCTCAGTTTGTCCATCAGTTTGTGGATGACAAGTAGTACTATACTTCAGCTTAGTACCTAACTTTTTCCACATTGTAATCCAAAAATGACTCAAAAACTTGGCATCCCTATCAGAAACAATAGACCTAGGAATACCACGTAATCTTGTCACTTCTTTGAAGTACAATTCAGTAATATGTGTAGCATCATTAGTCTTGTTGCATGGAATGAAATGAGACATCTTAGAAAACCAATCAGCCACAACAAAGATAGAATCCTTGTTCTTTTGGGTTTTAGGAAGTCCAAGAATGAAGTCCATACTTACATCAACCCATGGTGAAGTGGGAATATGCAATGGAGTGTATAAGCCTTGAGGTAGTGAATGGCTTTTGGCAATTTGACATGTTCCACACCTCTTGAGTATGTCCTGTACATCTCTTTCCGTAGCTAGCCAATAATATTGCTCCCTTAGCATGGTGACAGTCTTGTTCTCTCCATAATGTCCAACTAAAGATCCTCCATGAACTTCTTTGATTAAAAGTTCTCTTGTGCTACACTTTAGGATACATAGTCGAGTACCCTTGAAAAGAAATCCTTCCTGGATAAGAAAATCTCCTTTGGGGTGTTTAGAACATTCAGCATATAATGCCCCAAAGTCTTCATCATTGTCATATAAAACCTTTAGATGCTCAAAACCAAGTACACAAGCATCTAACTGAAATAATAAGAGATACCTCCTAGATAGAGCATCTGCACCTTGATTGAGTTTACCTGACTCGTGCTTGATAGTGAAGTGATATGATTGCATAAACTCAACCCACTTGGCATGCCTTGAGTGTAACTTATGTTGCCCTTGTATATACTTCAATGCTTCATGGTCAGAATGTAAGATAAACTCACTAGCAATAAGATAATGACTCCAATGCTCTAAGCATCTCACAATAGCATAAAACTCTTTATCATAAGTGGAGTACTTTCTTCTTGAATCACATAATTTCTCACTAAAGAAGGCTAGAGGTTTACCTTCTTGAGTAAGAACTCCACCAATACCTACACCAGAGGCATCACATTCAACTTCAAAGATCTTACTAAAGCATGGCAAGGATAGGACCGGTACTTAAGTAAGCTTTGCTTTGATATCTTCAAAGGAAGATTGTGCTTTTGATGTGCATACAAATGATGTACCTTTGATAACTTCAGTCAAAGGAGCCATAATAGTGCTAAAACCACGAATAAATCTCCTGTAGAAAGAAGCTAAACCATGGAAAGCTCGAACATCATGTATACTCTTAGGTTTAGGCCAAGACCGAATGGTTTCTACCTTGCTTTCATCTACCTTAATACCATCTTCAGTCACGATATAATCAAGAAATGTAACTTCAGGAGTAAAGAAAGCACACTTCTTAAGGTTACCAAATAACTTCTCACGTTCTAAGACAAGCATAACTTGAGTTAAGTGATCTTGATATTTATGCTCATTCTTAGAATACACCAAAATATCATCAAAGTAGACTACCAAAAACTTTCCAATATAAGGTCTAAACACTTGGTTCATTAACCTCATGAAAGTACTAGGTGCATTAGAAAGACCAAAAGGCATTACCAACCATTCATAGAGTCCTCCTTTTGTCTTGAAAGTAGTCTTCCATTCGTCACCCTCTCTGATTCTGATTTGGTAGTAAACACTTCGAAGATCGATCTTAGAAAACACTTTAGAGCCATACAACTCATCTAGCATATCTTCAAGTCTTGGTATGGGGTACCTGTACTTGATAGTAATCTTGTTAATGACCCTGCTATCAACACACATTCTCATTCCACCATCTTTCTTTGGCACCAAAAGAGATGGAACGGCACATGGACTCAAAGACTCTCGAATCAATCCTTTCTCCTGCAATTCTGTAACTTGTTTTTGAATTTCATTAGTGTCCTTTGGATTCATCCTATATGCTGGCTTGTTTGGTAGGATGGAACCAGGAATAAGGTCAATGTGGTGTTGAATATCTCTCTTTGGAGGCAAACCTGTAGGGATCTCCTCAGGAAACGAATGACAGAATTTTTCAATGAGTGTTCTTGCAATGGTATAAGTCGGCATCAAGTTTTCTGGTTCTTCTTGGATGCTTAGTATCTACTCTTTAAAGGCTTTAAACTCATGTTGAGAAGCCTCGAAAATAGAATCACTCATGGTTAATAAGCACTCATTTCGCAGGGGCTTATTTTGTGGGTGTGTTTCATGGAGTTTGGATGGGGATAAAGGGGCTAGGGTGATTTTCTTGCCATCCTTGGTAAATGAATAAGTGTTTAGGTAACCATTATGTATAACTCTATGGTCATACAACCATGGTCTTGCTAAAAGCAAATGACATGCATCCATAGGAATAACATCACACGATAACTTATCTTGAGAGTTCTTTCCAATGGAAAAAGAGATTAAACAACGAGAGTTCACCTGAATTCCCTTGCTTTGATTTAACCACTGGATGTTGCAAGGATGTGGATGAGTCATTGTTTGCAGCCCTAGTTTCTCAATCATGCTTAGAGAAACTACATTAGCACAATTTCCTCCATCAATGATCAAAGAGCATATTTTCCCTTGGGTAGTGCATCGGGTATGAAATATGTTCTCTCTTGGTTCATCTTTAACTCCCCTTTGGTTGCTTAGAACTCTTCTTAAAACTAAGAGCTCACCTTCATTAGCTTCTTCAACAACTTCATCTTGAGTTTCTTTAAGTTCTAGCTCACTTTCAACCTCATTTTCTTCCTCTTCAAAGTCTTCTCCCACGGTTGCCCATTCAGCCAAAGTAATAGCCTTTCTGTTTGGACACTCTGAAGCAATGTGACCAAGCCCTTGACATTTCAACTCCTTCTAGTGCTCATTGGATTGGGGTTATGTTGAAATGGGGGTGCTGAAGCCTTTTTTGGAGTTGGGGTTCTTTGTGGATTAGAGGGAAAGGGATTTTATGGTCTAGGAGTAGGATTGGAACTCTCCTTGTTAAAAGGTTGCTTTCGAATGAAAGGCCTTGTACTTTGAGGTTTTTGGGGGTTTTTGGGGCTGTTTGGCCTTCTTTTGTTGTTCCACTTTGTGAGCTAATACACAAACATCTTCAAATGAAGCATAAGCTTGCAATTCCACCACATTAGAATACCTAGGATCAAGGCCTCCCAAGTATCTAACTATGGTTTGTTCTTCAGGCTCTTGAATGTCACATTTAATCATCAATTTCTCAAACTCATGTGTGTATTCCTCAACATTCATGCTACCTCGAGTAAGAGTATGAAATTGAGAATAACAATCTTGGACATAAGTAGGTGGGAGAAACCATGCCTTAAGCTTAGTTTTCATCTTTTCCCTAGTTTGGATTCTTGCTTTTCTTTCTCTAAGCCTCTTACCATTCAAGTTTGTCCAGCATAAAGATGCATACTTTCTGAGTCTTAAAGCCACTAACTTGACTTTCTTATCATCAGGTATATCTTTATTCTCAAAGACTATTTCAACAGTATGTAACCAATCAATAAACTCCTCAGGATCAAGCTTACCTTGAAATTCAAGAACTTCAAATCTGAAATCTTGGTGTTAGCTTGAAACCGTTGCTCTCCTCTAGCCAATCTAGGCATTTCTTCTTCACTTGAGGAATCAACATGATGGCCATAGACTTGCTCACGTGCTCTAGGTTCAGATTAAATAGTTTCTTCATTCATCTTTTGCTTTTGCTTCATGAACGAACCCAATTGCTTTCGTAAGTAGTCATTTTGTGCTTGAGCTTCTTGGTTTCTTTGTCAATCTTCTCAAATTTTGTTAGCCAAGAACTAGCCAAGAACTCGTTTTACTTCATTAAAGCGTCAAACCTTTCTTCCAAAGACATGCTTCTTGAAGTCAGGCTTGAATAAGGTTGCTTGAACAAAGGGGAAAACTGAATTTGTGTAGAAGGGAATGAATGAGTGATTTGTGGAAGTGGAAGGGTATGCTAGGCCAAGGTGAAACCTTTGCTCTGATACCAAATACGATGTATGTCTCAAGGGAAGAAAGAACCCAAGCCAACACACATCAAAACACAACTTAAAACAAGAGGAATAACACGACCAAGGGGTGGCACGGTCGTGCTCTTAGACACGGTATGGTCGTGCCACTTTGCTGGTGGGAAAGACCGAGTTATGTCAATTTGCACAGTTGAGATTGGCTTTGTGTTTGTGATGGAAACTAGACCAAAGGGGGGTAGTCTTAGCTTTGGTTAAGCATAGGAATAGATGTAAGAAAGGCTTATGAATGGATGAAAGTGAAAGACATTCAAAGTTATGAATTACTAACTCAAAATTAAAGCTAGTAAACTCACTTTGCTTCTCTTGAAACTGTGTGCATGAAACAAGAATTGGACAGTTCTAAACTCAATGCTTGGATACAAAATCACCACCAAACATAAGTTTAGGGTCCATAATATTTAGTTAAGATACAAAAACACCACTTAACAAAGGTTAGGACTTACTTGATCACCACCTTAATCGACCAAATTAAGGATAAGCAAGTGAAGTATTTGACGGAGAAAGCTAAAAGCTCTTAAACTTATTTTCATTCAAAGAAAGGTTATATAACTAGCTATGGCCGTGTGGTGCTCTTATGTAACCAACAGAATAGCCAAGCTAGCAAGCACACACACACGCACATACCTCTAGCTTTCCTTACTAGCTAGGAAAGGTATTAAGCAACTAATATAACCGGTTTGAGCTAATTGATTACAAAGCTTGCTTAAACTAATCTAAATACATCCAAAGCAAAAATTAAAGTAATACTAATGCTTATTATACATTAGTCTACTCATAATTAAGCTTAATACAACTAGAATGCTTGCTGAATTCTCATTGGACAGCTGAAAAGTGATGCTTGCTTTACATCTAGCCAATAGCACGCAAGAGACACAAAGTTTGTAACTTGCTCCTTATTGGTCGACCTTACCAAGGTTGCACTCCATCATTGGGTGTTTTGGGACGTGTTCCAAGCCTAGGGAAGTGTTCCAATCAGCTTTGCAAGTGATAAAACCATGACTGAAGCTAGAGAGAACCGGGTTCTAGCAAACTGGGTTTGAGCACGGTTCTTGCCGGTTTTTAGACTAAGCTTAAGCTTATCAAAAGTGAGTATGATTTGGTTTTCAGGCCATGGGGGGTAACTTTGGGATGTGTATAAACCCTCCCCCCCAAGAAATCAAGGTTATAGCATGTTTAAGTAGGGTAATTTGGCTTAAACATTAAACCGTGCAGAATGGAGCCCAATCTGACCGATTTGAAAAACTGCCTTGATCTCCTATCCTCTTGTGGGTATGATTGAAAACTAATGCTTGGACCTAAAAGCAGACGTCATGAGGTTTCAAAAAATACAAAAATTCAAGACTTAAGTCACTATGTAGCTTAAGTTATGAAGTGAACAAAACTGGGTAAATTCTAGTTCTTTAACCCGTGTGCACATCCTTGACTCTCTTCAACAATGTGAGTCAATGCTTGAACTTTGGAGCTTGTATTGGACCTTGTATGACTTGTTGGACCTTCTTCCTTGTCTATGGTGTTGGGTGCTCCATCAAAAAAGTAGACATAATTTCAGCTGTTTTGGGACAAATTTTGTCACAAAAAAATTATTTTCAAATGCCACTAAGGTTTGGGTCAGAACCATGCAATTTGATTTGATCAAATTTGGACATTTTTTATTACAATTGATTTGTGTGTTTTGATACCACCATAAAATTCTAAGTGGGAGCCCTCAATTTATACTGAGAATTGACCAAAAATTTGGACGAAATGTGGCCAGAATAATGGGTAGATACAACAAAAAGCTTCGGTTGTTCAACCCTTTTTTCCTTGATTTATTGAGTAGTTTTTGCTTGTTTTTAGCAATTAAAAGCTTAAATAGATCGTAAAACTAGTTTGGGATGGATTCCACAGATGAATTTGATGAGTCCAAGTAGAAAATTCATGATTCATGGCCTGATTTGTGCGTTGGTATTCGGGTTACCCGGTTCATGGATTTCAGGTCGCATGCCCACAGCCAGGGGTTAGAGACACCCCCCAAGTCACGCACTTCACACTTGACCCTTCTTTTTTTAATGTGATTTTAATTAATAGAAAAATGCATTTTGAGGATAAATATGACTAGAAGGGTCAAAACAGATAGGGTTAAAAGGGCTTAATTGTGAGTGAGTTTGAGCTCTGACCACTTTGGGTTGACCAAAGGGTTGATTGAATTTACCACTAGGGTCAACTTATGTTTATTTTTTGGGGCATTTTTTGGAAAGATTTCATATTATGAAAGCTTTTTATTATCAATTGATGAAGTATAATGTAAAACCTCTCAATACTCTTTTTGTGAGTACATGTTTAATATGATATTTGATATCATTTTTAGAATGAAATATTATATGACTCCTTGAGAATCTTTTATTTGAGCATATTTAATTCTTTTGAATTTCATGAGAGATATGAGTATATTTGTTTGACATCATTGAGATGATTTTGAGTGAATATATTATATAAAATCTCTATGATATTTGGCTCATTTGTTTTCAATTGAGTTTCATGCTATATGTAATAAGTATTCATAATGCTTGATTGAAATTTATGAATATTATGTTAAATACTATGAGAATATGTTTTATATATTGTAACATCAAATTGCATTTAAAACATATATATGCACCCTCCCTAAATAAGTTAGGTGAGAGGACACTGAAATTTCTCAAGAGATATTCTCTTTGTAAACTTCATTAAATATGCAAATTACACCTAAAATGATTAAATTTATTTCATATATTTATAGATATATGTTGAACTTTCTCGAAATATTCTTGAGGTTGGCACATCCTCTTTGATTAGAAATTTGAGGATTTCTTTTAGAATATTTCAATGTATGTTAAGTGTTCTGGTATCTTAGAATGACATGACAATGTTAATTTGCACTAAAACATTCATTCCTATGGGGATAATTGGGAACAATATATGAACTTTCGACCCTAGGGTCTATGTTTGTGTGTATTAACTTTGTCGATTATTACCAAGTTACAAGGATATGTGTATGCTAAAATATTAGATGTATGTGTGCTTTTGTACTGATTTTAAAATTTTGTGTCTTACAAGCACCATATCAGCTGTCGCAATTGCTAGACTTAGGTCTCTTGTATTGGGTTTGACAATTATAAGAAGAGTCCATATGTCCCCATGAGGGAGCACTTGAGGCACATGTCAAACATAATTACTGAATTTGCTAAAATAGGCTATGAATTGCCCAATAAGCAACAAGTTCATGCTGTGATTCGTTCCTTACTTAATGACTATAGTCATATTAAGATGGTTTTGTCGGCAAACTATATTGTTGCTTTCGAGGACACTATGCGATGACTTGAGCTAGAGGAAGAGCTGCAAGAGACCACTGAAATGACAAGTTTAGAAGTGCATATGTCAACCTTTAATTCAAGGCATGGTTCTAAAAGGAAGGACTAAGGGAATTGGATTGACAAGGCTTAGTCAAATGAGGAAACTATATATGACCAACAAGGCAAAGAATAATGTGCAAGGAAGAAGGATTTAGTGCAAGCTAAGTACCTCAACTGTGGCCAAATGGGTCACCATGCTCATGATTGCACTGAGCCCAAGAAGATACTTAGCAATATCTCCTAAAGGATTTTGTGTTGGTAGTTGTATTATTATTTCTGAAACTAATCCTATTTGGATTGCAGGTTCAGGAATTCGAACCAAAAGAGCTAGGCACCATGAAGCTTTACTGAGTTTGGAACGGGTTCTTACATGGTTCGATGAGGACACATGTGGAGACAATAACAAGGTGGTTGTTAGAGGAATCGGAACATGTAAGCTAGTGCAGCTTAGCGGTCGATACCCTATCCTATGTGAAATGCTACTTACGATTAAGATTCATTAGAATAATGTTGCTACATTGGTTTTAGTTGACTATGTTCATGGCATTGAAGCCTAGTTAGTTTTCTTTTAAGAACACCTTCAGTTTTGGTTATGGTTTATTATAAATGGTTTGCTTGTAGTGGATTGGATATTCATTTTAGTAATCCAAGTGTTTGCCTTTTCATATTCACATAATTATGCTGATGTGAAATATTTATTTGTCATGCTGAAGTAGGTGATATGGGTTAAAAGCCTATATAGGCAAAAGCTACCAAAATAAGATTTGTTAGCAAACATAAGTGGATTAGCCCACTTTTGAACATAGTCTAGTATGAAAGCAACAAGAAACCATTTAATTTTAGAAAGGTTACTAAGAGTCGATTTCCATTATAGTTAATTCATTTAAACATTTATGGTCCGATGATTGTGATAATAAGGCATGGCGTTTCTATGTTTCATCACATTTCACTTGATTTGGTCTTGTTCATTTGACCTCATATGAGTCTAAAGTGATAAGTTGCTTTAGAAAACATGAGAGCTTGGTTGAAAATTAAATAAACCCAAGAGGTTAAGGCCTCAAAGCTCAAGTCATTACGAAATATTTGTTATTGTGATGAAAAGGGAATAGTTTATTAGGTAACTATCCCTCAGAGTGTATAACAAAATGTTGTTGTAGAGAAAGAAAATAAAATACTCTGTGATATGGTAGGATCAATAATTGCATAAAACTTGTGGATCTCGTGTGAAGGAGATCTTTTTTTGTTGCAATCTATGATCTTGACCTTGTGCATGTAAACTAAGTTGCTACTACTCTATATGAGTCGTGAATTGAAGCCCTGTTTGAGAGTATTTGGAGCTCAGGGGTATACGACCTATGAATTCAACCCCTCCTATGAAAGTCTCAAAGGGGGAAGGAAGAATGTCTTTATAGGATACTCTAACTGTGAAAGCTTTTTGACTTATTTGGGTGTAAGACAGTGGGAGTGCAACTAAAATTTAACCAATATATATCACATTCTAAAGAATGAATTTCTAAAGAAGGGTGAGATAGGTTAAGACTTATCATTGTTAGTTGTCCAAGCCAAATTGGATATCTTCCTTCGAGTGGGAGGATTTTAATTGAGGATGAATAAGCTCATCATCATGATCCACCTTCTTCATCAAGAGCAAATGAAAGTGATCCTATTCTTGTTCCAAGTGGGGGGAAATTCTATTCTTATTGTAAGTGGGAGCAAGATGATTGGTCTTGGTTTGAGTAGGAGTAAAATCGAACCAAAGAGGAATGATTTGAGATTATATGAATCTTTGTGAAGACATGGTTGTCAGAGAGCATTCCTTCATACCATTTGGGCAATGAGGTACATGAACCTTTCACAACTGTCGTACAAAATAGAAATCAGCAAAGATGACCTTTCTGACCCTTCTAAGAGCAAGTGGATTAATGTGGTGGAAATAAAATGGACTAAATGAAGGTGAATAATTAGTTGGCCTTTTCAGATACAAAGTTATTTGAGACCATATCGATTCTTAAATTGTAAGGCTAATGGTACAATTGGCATTAAGCTCAACTTGTTGGAAAAAGGGTATACGCAATAGGATAAGATCAACTGTAATGGGTTTTCCCCTCTTATTGTGTGCTTTATCCTAGTTTTAGCTTTCTCTAGCTATTATCTTTAGTTTGGACCTAAAGTCACATCACATGGGTGTGCAAATACTAATATTAAAGGGTATAAAGTAATGTTTCACTGAAAAGGATCACAAACATGAGGTTTGTGGACATGTGAGGTCAATTGTGAGCTTAAAGTCTTTTCAACGGATTGGTATGCTTGTGTTTCACTGTGCGATTATCTCTAGTGGCTACACGGGGATTGCTAAAAGGTCCAAAAGCAATTTTGTAGTAAAGTCATTATTATGGATGACTTACTACTAGTTAGAAACAATGTTAGAGTTACCAATTAAGGAAAAAGGCCTTGTCACCATCTAACTTTGAGATGATTAATATGGGCAAAGTAGCGTATGCTCTTGAAATAAAGTTTTGAAGAGAATATTTAAAGAGGTTATTGTTTTCTAAAAGAGAATGACATCAAAACATCATTGAATCATCTAATATGTACAACTATGACCCTATTAGTACTCACAATAACAAATGTGAGGCCTTACAATACAATTTATCGACACTCTATTGGAAAAGGACTAATAAGCAGAACTTGCTTTGTCAAGTGTGGTTAGAAGTCTAATGCATAATGTGGTGCATATTAGACGTGGTATCTTTATATAGATGTTAACTAGACCTCAGACTAGCATAGTGACAGATAGTTAAGTCATGAGGCACCTAAACAGAATCTCTGATTATGTGCTTTTGGTACACAGACAAAACTTGCACTGAAAAGCATGCAATAGTCTTGACTGTGGTAGGTTTAGATGAGAAATGATCCTCCAGATATGTCTTCCTTGTTTGCAATAGTGCTAAAGTGGCACGAATAAGTCATATGTTGACATATTGTAAGGTGAGCTTATGGCTCTTCTTAAAAGCATAAAAGTTTGTTTGTTTGAAGAGATACTTGGATTATTTGATTGGTGGACCAAACAGTACTGTTCAGTAATGATTCACTGTGACAAGTTGTGATCACATGTACCAAGAACCTTGACTATTATCATAAAATTGAACGGATTGGACATAAGGTTCAATTCCGTAAATAATATGGTGGCACACAAAAAGAGTGAATGAAAAGTGCTTTTCTACGAAGGAAATGGTCGTATAGCCATTAAGGCGATGCGTTTGTTGAGCACGTAAAAGCATAATAGTCTTCATAGATCACAACTATGCCGTGGCATGTTGTTCACTAATTATTTTTCTCGACGTTCACAAGTGGTTATCTAATATTGTGAAATTCAAATAAGTTGTTCCACAAACAGTTATTAATTATTAGAATGTTTGAATCTGCATTCTTATTCATGGATGCTTGTGTGAGTTCTTGAATGTCAAAAGCATATTGGGTAGACTTGAGGTTAGCCCTCTCACCCTGGGTAATCACTTCCATTGATTAGAGCATTGATGGAAGATGAGATAGGATTTTAAGCAAAATTATCAAAAGAATAATTATGAGAACATATTAGCTTAAAATCATAAATGTCACCTTGATAATGACAAAAAGTCATTGCAATATATGGGTAAAAATTTATCGTACTACCTGAAAGAGGGTAAATGTGAGTTCATGTGAATGAGTAGTTTTGGGAACTCAGTTTTAGACAATATGGTATACAAATATAATATGTACAACATTTTGGTTAAAGAACCAAAAAACATACTCTCCATGGGAAAGGAGAGAAGGCTATAACACATGTTTCATACCATGTGTGCAACAGACGACCAACTTGGTTAATATAAGCTAGATCTCTACTTATATTTGTATGAGACCCCATAAGGTTATGACCTTATATTTGTATCCTTGCGACTCCAATCAGTGGCTTGAGACTCTATTCAATGTTTATTATCTTAGTGCATTACCAAATGATAATGAATGATTCAGTTTAGCGAGACATCTCTGGAAAAACGAGTTGGATTTGGTCAAGAGTTTAGTGAGAAGAGGAAGATTATTCATGGAATCTCATTAACTTCTATTCACCGATGCACCAATTATGACAAATGGGTTATAATTGTGAATATGAAATATGATGGTTTGATGAGATCAAAGTGAGACATCTTAATGAGACTGAAATGATCTAGGGTACTTGCATACTTTCAAGTACTCATGCGCGGTTCTCGACAAGAGACTATATATTCCTAACAGATGTATAGCATTGATCTTTCACAAGTATGCTGGTTGCACAAGCTATTTGCCTAGTATGGAGATTGTGCAGAAATAAAAGAAAAATAAGTTAGTCTTAAGGTGGAAAGAAGCACTCCCTTATGTGTGAGTGGGAGATGTTAGATTTAGGGTGTGTTATACCCATAAGGGGTGTAGGCCTAATCCACATTATATGTTGATAGCTCTATCACCTTAGAAATCCTAGTTCTATGACTGGTCCATCTAATATAAAAAGAGGACTAGTCTAAGAGGAAAGACATAGAAAAACAATGAGGGTTCTTTAAAGAGAGTTTTCTTCACAAAATCTTAGGCCTATTAGGCCGTGGGATTGTGAAGGTTCTTCACATAGTAAATTCCTTCTTTAACCAATGATTCAAAGCTAATGTTTGTTCGTCTTCTGATGTAAGATTAAGGTAGATCTATGTACACTTAATTCGATATATGAATTCCTTCATATATCTTGTTTGGTATGTAACAAGTAAGAAGTGGGAAGACTTATGGTTCATGTCATTGACTCATTATATCTTGTACCTTAAAGACAACTTATTTTCTTCATGTGGCAGACTACTGTTAGCTTGGCACAAATATGTAATAATATTTCAACTAGGCAAAGTGTAGGATGTTTGTCAACTCTCCTACCGTAAAAAATGTCTGAACCCGTCAAGAACTTGTGAACCTGCTAGACCCAAAGGGTCTAGGTTTGGATTCCATATTAATACACTCCATGGGTTTAGGTTATGTGTAGGTCTAGTCCAAAAAGAAAAGTTGGTTAAAAACAGGTGGACCTGACCCATACCCAATCCACTATCATTGTTACTTAATTCGTTAGTTTAAACCTGCCTTTTTTTTCTCTTTTTTCTTACCTTGGACCTTTTTGGAATTAGGGATTAGATCTTTGATACCTAGAGGAAATTCTAAACCGTAGATAGAAGTAGAAATATTCGAATTATTTGACTGCAACATGTTAAGACTCTCATAACATAGGCTTGGTATGACATTAGGCCTAATTCTAGTTCTTTACCATATGACAAGGAGGTTTCTACGACAACCTCTTTATAATTTGATGGCCTCCAGAGACCTTCCAGTGCTAGCACATATGCAACAACATCCATCATTGAAATTTGATCCATTAAGTGGATCCTTCATAAAACAATCATCCATATGTGGTAATTAATGACATCAAAATGGGAGCTTTATATCGAGATTCCTCATGCTCCGCAACAACTCAAAGATTCAAAGATGAGTTTATACGGCCACTTGAATTTTGTTCATTAAATGCTATTAATTACGCTATTGGAATGCTTTTCGAGAACTAGCTTTAGATGATGACAACTCTAGTGATGACAAACCCTCTTGCCCATCTTGAAAAATAATGATACCATGGGTACTTTGACCTTCTTCAAAGAACATTTCCTCCTCAATCCTTAATCTTAACTCAAAAAGGATAAGAACTCTAAACTTTTGAAAGGATGAGAAACTTGCAATTACATAAGAACCTTACCATGTTCTATTTTACTAACAATTTGAAAACTCGATAAATAAGGAGGTAGGCCATAGCAAGATATCCAAGTTATGCGCTAGTTCAAAAAAACAAATCCTCCCTGTTTCACCTTGACTCGCTTAAATCATGTTCTAAACCAATCCAAGTACCTATTAAACATGAGTTTTATGATCTCTACAAATCCAAAGGTCAACAAACATAAGTCTTCTTCCATTGGCTTCGCTAGAGTTTCAACTCTACCTTTTTAAGCAACTTGATTTTGGATCAATTTTGCATTTATATCTTTTAAAGAGGCACCAACAAGCTTCTGGCTTAGCAATTCCATATTAGCTTTTAATTTAGGTCCATTCAGATGTATCCTTCTCAGATGTATCCTTCTTCCTTTCACTATAGATAAATAAGAATACTCCTTATCTTTACGTTTGCGTCTCATTTTGACTTTTGAAGTGGACTTGTTATCTATATTATATCTTTTAAATGTTGGTGTTTCCCTCCAAATTATATCATTATGATGATTCATTGGACTCTCAACTGTGTTATCCTTTCTTTCAATAGTTGGCTTTTTATCAAATTTAGACCAATTGATGAGCAACTTCGTGGAAAGTAATCAGGATCCATTACTGTGTGGGATTGCTCTTTTTGCTTGTTTTCTTCTCTCAAATCTCACAAAGACAAGGCAACCTTCTGCTCCTGTTATCTTCTTATAGACAAAGGCATCCACCATACTGTGATGATTACTGAATAAATTCTTTAACCAATTATTGTTTGTGTTCCAAGGAAGATTGTCCACAGATAGGATGAAATTTGTCTTCGTTAATTAATAGTTTAACATGTCCCTTACTCTAACACTCACAAGAAGTGCCCTTTGCATGTGAAGTGTGGATGTTACAAATACCCGTCTTTGTCTCGCGCAACACTTAAATATCAGGGCTCTTGAGATTTCACCTAAAACTTTTTGCTCAAAGAGACTTTCATACTAGTCATGTACTATAAGAACTATCCAACATAAGCTTAAGGCAATAATCAAAGGTTTAGGAATAGGTTTGTAATCTGAAACTATTGATAATTTTGTAAGAATAAAGACTACTGCCATTCTCCATCGCAATCTCTCAATCATTTGCATTCTGATGCCATGAAAAGGATATATAATTTAATTGATGAGCGAAATAGCTTCTTAAGTTGATTATTAGTACTTAAATGAGGAGTCAATAACTTCCCACAAACTTGTGCATTCTTTGTTGATTTCTTCAAAAATGAAGCTCTTCGATCAAATCTTGATAGCTTTTTCCTCTTCAGTTCAAAATTGTTAGAAGCAAAAAAAATTAATCAACTAAAATTTTTCTTTCCGTCAATCTTGGCACATTTTCTTGATTTAATAACACAATAAAGAATTTTTGAAACTTGAAAATTTGGTGTGGTATTTAAACATGAAAAGCATGATAACTTGGACATAAACTATTGTTTGAAAATTCAAGCATGGATTTTACCACACCCTAACTTTCAAGAATAGACAAATAACAAGAATCTTTATTTTTCTCACCATTTTCAAGCAATTCTTCAATTCGGTCATGCTTGACATCCTTATGGATAAGGCCTTGAATTTTATCATCACTTTCATATTCTTGCTTTTCATGTAGTTGATGATCCTACAGTTGCTTAACATTTTCATCCATGATCATTTCATCATGTGCCACAATTTTCTTAACACTGCATTTTGATTAGTACCTTACAAATAATAAAAAGTCTCCCAAATCTCCTTGGGACTATCACAATGTGAGATAAATTCATGAATAGCAATAGTAAGAGCATAAGATAAAATGTTTTTGAACTTTAAAATATTTGGATATCCGCTTGTAATAATCTTTAGTATATTCATCTTCCAATGTCTCAATAACTATTGGACATTTGACTATGATCTCTCAAAGAATGAGATTCATGTGTTTGATACAAAGTTCAATTGTTTCATGTCACGAAAGGTAATTAGTACCTTTAAAAAGCTGAGGGCAATCAGAGTCAAAATCGTAACTAGCCATGAGGCCGAATTATTAGATGGTAAAGTCTTTAAAAAATAGTACTAGCTTTGATGCCAATTGTATGCCTGATTTGGCTAGTTAAAATCATCCTAGAGGGGGTTAATAGGTTGATGGTCAAATTCACAAGATAATCAAAATAGAAATGAGAAAAAATAATTGTGGACAAAACACGCTATTTATAGAGATTCGGTCACGCTTAGTCTACCCACGGGCGCCCCTCGCCAACGGAATTTTGAACATTTTTTCTTTTACTAAGTCGGTTGATTACATACAGTTCACTAATCGTACAATCTACGAGTTGACCTTGCAACTCTAGGTGTCCTAATGTACTCATTGCTCCTCAACAGTACTTGGGTAGTCGACCCTCCAACTAATGAACCCAACCAAATATAAAGAATTGCAATATCTACTTGATCAATAACAATACAACTCTCAATAGATGATGATCAAATGAACTAGCATGAGAGAGTGAGATATAGGTAAGTGAATGATCTTCCAATATGAGCTCTTATATTTTTCTCTTGTGTATAATCTTCAGCTGCAAATGTCTCTCAATTTATAGGCAATGATGTTGAAGAGGTTGAAAGATCATTAAGGAAAGTGACCATTGCATTTGTAAAAGGAAAAATGATCTTTAATCTAATTTCAGGATCTTGAGATGTAACTTTCAAGCCCTTGAATTCATGCAATTTGCTCAATGGTTATATGATGGATTTCTAGTGGGTACCTACTTGATTTTAGACTGAAGATCGTCTTGATCATGTTATCTAATGGCTAATTTGAGCAAGCAACAATCTTCAACATTTGATCTTAAAAGATATTAATAAATTTGGGCAAATCTTGACTTTTTCAAAAGTATTGGCATGTAGAGAATCATAATCTCATAATCAATTTGAATAACAAAATATAATATCATAAAGATCACATATTTAAATTTGAATACTAAATTAGCTCAAAGATATTATGACTAAGCAATACTAAAATGCCAATATCGACTTTAAAAATATAACACATTTAAACAATGGTAATTCTAGCGTAGATTCAATTATAATATAATAAACATACCAATGTACTAACTTCTTTTTGTCTTTTAACAAAACATATTCATAAAATACATCGTGAGCTTAAGGAAGCCAACAATCTCACCCCTTTTTGATGAAAGGCAAAACCCAATAAAAATAGATCTTGTCAGCTTACCCATGCAAAATAAATAAATTAGCTTGCAATAGTTTTTTTCACCCGCTTTGTGTTTCACCCAAAAGGGAGCATAAGAAGGAGAAAGGAAAATCAAAGCATGCAGAGAATTATGTTGAATACATATCACTCCCCCTTGATAAATCAATGATGTATAAAGATGCTCCCCCTTAATCTACGATAGTTATAAAAAATATAAGGGATAAGCATTAACATTTTGGTCAAATAATATATTCTAACATGCATGTGTTGACATGATATTCTTACGAGCATTGCAAGGGATCAACATATTAATACAATAGTTCTCCCCTATCAAGAATAAATCAAAGTTATCAAAAAATCAACAAGTAATATAACTTTTCCCTAATAGAAACAAGCAATATCATTTATGCAAGCACTAGAGAGCATAATAATTATGGACAAAAGCATTGAGATCATATGTGCATAATTACATGTCATAATAGCATAAGATATGAGAAAACATTAATCATGCTCTCCTTCCAAAGATAATAAAGCAAATTAAAGTTCAAAAATTTGAAAACCAAAATTTCTCAAACAGGATGTAGATCACGCAAGATAATATTACCCTTCTTTTTCTTAGAATTAAATATTACCACTATTCAAGATGTTGACAAAAAATTCAAGCCCTTGAGTTTTAATTATTTACAGGCAGTAACTTCCTAACTTTTGCCTAATTTTCAAGGCCTTAGACTGTATTTCAGGGTCTTAAAATTTAGGCAATAACACAACAAGTAGACTTACCTTATTTTAACTTTAGGCAAACAATAACTTACCATACCTCATTGCGAAGCTCCAATTTTTTCTTGTCCATTTGAATTTTCAGGAGAATTAAATGCTATCGGAAGTTGATTATTAGTACCTAAATGAGGAGTCAGTAACTTCCTACAAGCATGTGCATCCTTCATTGATTTCTTCAAAAGCGAAGCTATTCAACCAAATCTTGATACCCATTGTTTCTTGGGTTCAAAATTGTTAGAAGTAAGACACATTAATGAGGTAAAATTTTTCTTTCCCTCAATCTTGGCACATTTTATTGATTTAACACCACAATAAAGAATTTTTGACACTTGAAAATTTGGTGTGGTGCTTAAATCATCGAAAATATGACAACTTGGAGATAAACTATTGTTTGAAAATTCAAGCATGGATTTTACCTTACACTTACCCCTTGGGAGAATAGATAAATAACAAGAATCTTTATTTTCCCCACAATTTTCAAGCAACTCGTAAATCCAGGTATGCTCAACATCATTATGTATTAGACGTTGAAATTTATCATCACTTTCATATTCTTGCTGTTCATGTAATTGGTGATCCTCCAATAGCTTAACATTGTTGTTGATGAAATTTAGGGAGTGTGAAATAAACTGAAAAGAGAAAAAGCCGCAAGCGTACGACTGACGTTGTAGTACTTGAGGGTCGAATCCTCAGGGACGAGGTTGAGATTACGGTCATTTATAAAGAAACGGCTAATTAATTAACTACACTAAACTGAGTGGAATTATTTAAGGTAATCTAACAGCCTAAATATTCAACTCAATGTTTAACTAAACCTAGGTGTGCAAATCAAATGAATTAAAATAAACCAAACTTAAAGCATTCTATTGAACAACCAGATCGCTACCAAAAACTGAAGCATTACACCAACAAGACATAATCAATCTACCAAAATCCAAGCATGATTCAAAACCAAGGAACTAACCAACATTATTCCGAAATTGAACACAGTGCCAATTCAACACAGTGAACCATCATAACCTAAAACTAACTCTAAGCTGCATAATTTCAACATTAGCTTCAGGTAACCCAGAACAGTGAACAATCTAATTGCAAGCAGCCAAGCCAAGATAACCCATACCAAACTACCAATAGCAAGCTGAATCGAGCAACAGGGGAAGGGTAAGCAGAACCGAAATAGAACACAAAAAAGGTAGCAGCAGGGGAGGGGGATTAACAGAACCGAAAGCAGAACTAAGGCAAGTGAATACTCACAAAAGCTGCAACAAGCTTCAGCTATGAACCTGGCACGTAACCATCGAACCCAAATTAACAACATCGAACGATCCAAAAACAAGGGAGGGGGAAATCGACTGAACTTCAACAAAAATTGCATCCAATTCTCATGAAATCAAACTAAGACCATGAATTACTACTAGCAAACTCCAAATTCAGTGTGTTTATAGAAGATACGAACTCAAACTTTGAATTAAAACTAAACCCTAAATCGAAGTTTTTGAATCCTAATATGAAAATCGAAATAAAACTAGAATTAACACTAAAATCTAAACCTAAAGCAGAATGTAAACCTAACCTAACCCTAAATTACCTACTCTCCTTTTAATGGCGTCGCTAGCTTCAAATTTATACTCGAACCCACTTCAATCTCAACCCTTGAATCGAAGATGGCGTGGATGGTGGAGATGGAGTTGGTGAGGTGTTGTGCTGGCACCATTAGCGTGAAACATGGTGGAAGGGGACAACAGTGGTGGTGTCGTGGCAGAGAGAGAGAGATAGGGTAGAGAGAGAAAATGGAACGAAGATGGTGAGGATGAGGATAGAGCTGTAGAAGTTTCGAGCATGGGGGATGGGTTTCGAGGTTCTGGAATTTCTGGGGGCCGAAATCGAGTGAGGAGGAGAGAGAAGAAGAAGGGGAGGGGGTGTTTATGAGGGTCACGCGCACGACACACACCTGGGCTGGCCAGTCTAGTTTTTTTTGTTTCTTTCAAAATGAACTGGTTCAGTTCAATGTTGGGTCATGGCAATTTTGGGCCGGTTCATGGCAGTTTAGCCCGGTTCTTCAATTCCCGACATTTTTTGTCATTTTCTCGCATTTTTGGCCATTTTTTCACATTTATTAAAAACCTGAAAAATAAAATCAAATCAAATAAAAACCTTAGAAATACGATTAAAATGAGCATAAAATAGGTGTAAAAGTACCTTAAAAATAGCTCATTTTTTGTACGAACAAATTTCCATCCATGATCATTTCATCATGCACCACAAATTTTCTTAACACCGTATTTTGATTAGTGCTATACAAATAATAAAGAGTCTCCCAAATCTCCTTGGCACTATCACAATGTGATATAAACTCATAAATATCAATGATAAGGGCATAATATAAAATTTTTACAACTTTAAAATTTTTGGATATCCATTTATAATCATCTTCAGTGTATTCATTTTCCGGTTTCTCAATAACTATTGAACCTTTGACTAAGATCTCCTAAAGATTGAGATCCTTGTGCTTGATATAAAGTTCCATTATTTCTTGCCACGAAAAATAATTAGTACTTTTAAAAATCGAAGGGCAATCAGAGTTATAACTAGTCATAAGATCAAACTATTAGACGGTAAAGTCTTAAAAAAATAGTACTAGCGCTGATACCAATTATTGGCCCGATTTGGCTAGTTAAATCACTCTAAATGGGGTGAATAGGGTGATGATCAATTTCACAAGATAATCGAAATAGAATTGTGCAAAAATAATTGTGGGTTCGGCCACACCTAGTCCTCTACCCACGGGCGCCCCTCACTGATGTGATTTTGAATTTTTTTTCTTTTATTCAGTCAGTTGATTACACAAGATTCATTAATCATACAACCTACGAGTTAATCCTAAAACTCTAGGTGTCCCAATGTATGCATTGCTCCTCAACTGTACTTGGATAGTCGACCCTCTGAGTAATCAACCCAACCCAATACAATGAATTATAATAACCAGTTGATCAATAACAATACAATTCTCAATAGATAATAATAAAATAAACTAGCACGATAGAGTAAGATATCGATAAGTGAATGATCTTCCAGTATGAACTCTATATTTTTCTCGTGTAATCTTCAACTACATATGCCTCTCAATTTATAGGCAATGATGTTGAGGAGGTAGGGAGATTATTAAGGAAACAAACCATTGCATTTGAAAAAGGAAAGATGATCTTTAATTTGATTTCATAGCCTTGAGATGCAGCTTTCAGGCCCTTGAATTCCTGCAGTTTACTCATTGGTTATATGCTTGATTTCCAATGGCTACCTATTTGATTTTAGGCTGAAGATGTTGCGGATCATGTTATGTAATGACTAATTTTAGCAAGCAACAATTTTCAAAATATGATCTCGAAAGATATTAACAAATTTGGACAAATCTTGACCTTTTTGAAAGTATTGGCTTATGGAGAATCATAATCTCATAATCAATTTGAATCACAAACTACAATATCATAAAAATCACCTATTCAAATTTGCATATTAAACTATCTCAAAGATATTATGACTAAGCAATACTAACATGCCAATATCCACTTTAAAAATATAACACATTTAAACAATGCTAATTCTAGGGTAGATCCAATTATAATATAATAAACATGCCAACAGACCAACTTCTCTTTACCTGTTATCAAAATATATTCATAAAATACATTGTAAGCTTAAGGAAGATAATAATTTTCCCTATATCCAACCTATCTATATCTATGTTACATAATAAATCTATCAAAGTAAAATGAACTCTCGTCTTAAATTTCCACATATTATTTTATATAATGTTTCTGTTTTTTCTTTTTTATTTCCATTACTAGGAGATTTTTTTTAGTCTGTAAGAATCACAAATGGTAGTACAATACAATTACAATACATTCGGGGAGGGTGAATTAAACCTCGAACCTAATGTACCTAGGATCTCAATCTTAACTACTAGGCTAAGACCCCATTGGTATTATTAAAAAAATATTGAAATATTATTTGATTCATTTCTTTTTTAAAAAAACTTACAATATAAAATAGTAAAATGATACAAATCTTGTTGCAAAACACTTCTTATATGTTGACTTAAAAATTGCACTATCATGTATTAAATTGAAAGAAAATGCTATAATTGAATAGTGAAAACTAGCAATTTATTACTACTTACAAATTGTACAAAATCAACTCTTTAGCCATAATTTTTAATAATTATAAAATTATGCACATCACATGCATTTGTGAAGAGGATTAGTTCGATTAATATATTAATCATATAATATATACTAATTTAAGTTAAGGTAAGAACTTAAGAAGTAACTCATAACTAGATATATATCATCATCCAATTGGTAAAAATAGTTACATATATAAATATCATGCATTTCATATCATATCGTTAATGCAACTTATATTCTTTTTAAGAGTGTATGGTTTAGTAAAAGGAGCTTTTGATAATTGTGCAATCGTTAGCCGATAATATGAAAAATTGTTCGACCATAAGCATTCGCCAAATTGCAAACTTTTTTTTGGTAGTTGTTTCTTGTGGACCCCTACAATTGTCATCAGTCAAAACCCAGAAAACCAACAGGCCAACAGACAAGTATATGTGCTCTTCATACCACTGTGCAAGTATTATCCTAACATCAGTGAAATATGTAGCTAAGCTAATCATTGTGTTAGACTTCCTTCCTTAATTGGTAGGAGTTACAAAAATTAAAAAAAAAAACAAAAAAAAAGAAGGAAAGGGGAGAGAGCGAGAGAGAGAGAGAGCGAAAGAGAGAGAAATAAAGACCCAAAAAAAAACAATGGAGGAAACGTTCAAAACTTACGTTTTAGAATTAAGAATGGCAATGCGTTTTCGTAGGAGAGGTTTTTTCATTGGTAATACGTCTTCCAATACCTCTTTAAATAGAGGGGTAATCTTCCTTCATAGAAAAACAACAACACTAACACTCAAGTGATAGAAGCGGTTAAGGGAAAAACCACCATAAATTGGTGAGGGTGCTCCACCAACATTAGGTGAGAAATTGTTTTTTGTATACCATGTGAGTAGATGAGATACTTAGTGTATACCCTTTAAATTGTCCAGAGGAGATATATATTTGTAATCCTACTATAAAATAGTGGAAGTATTTTTGGACTAACGGTCTCATGGTTTTTTTTACCTTCGTTTTGGAGGGTTTTTCACGTAAAAATTTGTGTGTCGTCTATCTTAATTGCACAAAGAGGGAAAAGAATTTGCTTCCACATTATTCTGGCTTTTCCCAACATTGGTATAAGAGCTTAGGTTGAGCAACCATATTCTTGTGCAATCAAGATGGAAGGTGTTACCACTAACGATGGTGACATGATCTAACTTATGGCAGATAACTGCTCAAACTGGAAGGCCATGATGGAGGACCATCTAATTTGTAAAGACCTTGCTCAGGCTATTATGAATAAAAATATGCCAAAAGGTAAAAGCGAAAATGAATGGAAGTTGCTAAATTACAAAGCTATTGCGATGATCCCGAAGTATATAGATAGAAGTTTGTTTGAGCATGTGTCAAATTTTGACAATGCGTATGAACTATGGACAAAGCTTGAGTCTTTGATCCAAAAGAAGACGCAGCGCAACAAAGCTCTACTTGTACGACGATTGGTGAAACTCTAGTATAGTAATAGGCAACATATGATCGAGCACTTAAGCAATTTCAATGGGCTCAAAAATGAATTGGTAAAGATCGAGATGAAACTTGAGGATGGGTTGCACGCACTATTGCTTCTTAGTTCATTGCTTGAGAGTTGGGACACATTGGTAGTTACATTGAGTAACTCCGTCTTAGAAGGAAAACTCATTATGGATACTGTGGCCGACAATCTCCTAAATGAAGAATTTAGAAGAAAAGAAAGAGGCCTTTCAATTCAATCTGAAGCCAACTTTGTTGACTATCCTAGTAGAAATAAGAACTGTGGGAGAAATAAAGGTCATGATAAGTCTAGGGGCAGATCTAAACCTCGCCCTAAATTTGTTCGTTATTACTGTGGCAAGGCAAGCCACAAGAAAACTAATTATCGTTATTACAAGAGAGACCGAAAGGCTAGAAAGATTAAGCCATATCAGATTGAATACAATAAAGAAGATGAAAAAAAAGCACTACTGTTGTTGCAGCAACAGATGAAAATGATATGTTTCTTATTGGAGAAGAAAATTATCTCAATCTAGCAGGCAATGATTGTTCATGGATTGTTGACTCGCATGCACTTTTCATGTCACTCCATATGAACATTTTTTCTCATCTTACCAAAGTGGTTATTTTGGTAATGTCAAGATAGGGAATCAAGCTTCGAGCAATATCGTTGGTATTGGTGGCATCATCTTGATAACCAACACATGATCCATGCTCATTTTAAAAGATGTGAGGCATGTCCTAGACATGCGCCTCAATCTTATATCAGCGTGAAAACTTGATGATGTCGGTTTGGTTAATCACTTTGGTGGAGGAATATGAAAGCTCACCAAAGGAAGTCTAATTGTTGCTAGAGGAAAAAAGGAAGGGTCCTTATACTTTATGCAAGGAAAGTTATGCAAGGGGGAGCTTAATGTTGCCTATGATAACTCAAATTTGGAGTTATGGCATAGAAGACTCGGACAAATGAGTGAAAAAGGATTGCAAATCCTAGCCAGAAAAGAGCTCCTTCCCAATATGAAAGGCAAATCGGTTGAGCCTTGTATAGATTGTTTGGCTGGCAAACAGCACAGGGTGGCATTTCATAAAAACGTTCGATCCACCAGAAGGAAGCACATTCTTGATTTCGTTCATAGTGATGTATGCTCTATGATTGAAAAGTCGCTTGGCGGAGCATTATACTTTGTTACTTTTATCGATGACCATTCAAGAAAGGTCTGGGTTTCTTTGTTGAAAACAAAGGACCAAGTCCTTGAAGCATTCAAGGAGTTTCATTCTAAAGTGGAACGTGAAACTAGACAAAAATTGAAGAGCATTCGAGCGGACAATGGTGGAGAATAGCGTGGTCCCTTTGAATCATATTGCAAGTTACATGGGATCTGGCTGGAGGAAACGCCACCGAAGACACCTTAGCTAAATGGCTTAGCTGAGAGAATGAATCAAACAACCGAAGAAAGAGTTTGATGTATGCTTTTTCATGCTAAACTCCCTAAGTCCTTTGGGGAGAGCCCGTGAAGACTGTCATTGACATAATAAATATTTCACCATCAGTTCCTTTAGATGGTGTTATCCTAGAGGAAATTTAGTCTAAACAGAAGGTATCACTCAACCACCTGAAAGTGTTTAGCTGTCGAGCATTCATCCATGTTCCTAAGGACGAGCGAGCCAAGCTTGATTCGAAAACAAGGGAGTATATTTACCTCGGATCACCTAGAGATAAGTTTGGCTATCGACTTTGGGATCCTATAAGTAGAAGGATTATAAGAAGTCGAGATGTTGTATTCTTTGAAGACCAAACCGTAGAAGATTTAAAAAAGGAAAATCCTAAGCACTGAGTGGTTAGAGATTCTGATTTTGGTTCATCCCCTATGGTTCGTGATAATGCAGGAGAGAAAACAACAAAAAATAATAATCAAACTAGCGCAAATGACAATTCTACCTCTTCCTCCAACGATGATCGAGAGGAAGGTTAAGATGAGTCCACCTAATTTGGCGCTAAATCTGCTGAGGAAAGATCTCAAGAAAAGCCTCAATTGAGGCGATCTACCAAAGAAAGAACACCATCCACTAGAGATAACTCAGATAAATATGTAACTCTCATAGATAAGGGAGAGCCTCAGAGTTACGAAGAAGCAATGGCTATAGCCATAAGGTAGAATGGATGAAAGCCATGCAAGAAGAAATTAAATCCTTGTGTGAGATTCATACATATGATCTAGTGGAATTGCCTAAAGGAAGAAAGGCCTCGAGAAACAAATGGGTGTATAGACTCAAGAATGCGGAGAATAACCTAAGACCGAGGTATAACGCTCATCTGGTAGTGAAAGGGTTCAATTAGAAGAAAGGAATAGATTTTGAAGAGATATTTTTTCCTATTGTGAAAATGTCTTCAATCCGAATTGTCCTTGGTCTAGCCGCCAGTCTAGACTTGGAAATAGAACAACTTATTGTCAAGACAACATTTTTACATGGTGAACTAGAAGAGGAAAAATATATAGAACAACCTGAAGGGTTTGAAGTTGTAGGCAAAGAAAATTTGATATGCCGATTTCAGAAGAGCCTTTATGGTCTTAAACAAGCATGTAACACCCCCAGCCCCTGAGGCCGAAGACGTCACGTGTGCTTAACTTTCGTCCTAAATTCTGGGACAAAACGGACCGAGTTTTCCTTAAAAACTGACCGTTTCCCAGGCTTACAGCCTTACATTATAACCCTGCAATACATAAGGCAGTCAACAATACCAACAACTCAACGGCTACACGCTGGAGTCCCCAACTCTACGGGCCACACGCCCGGAGGATACAGAGCTTTCTACTTTTCATAAACTTTACAAGCAAACAGATTAATTACATAACCTTACAACCACAATCGACATTACATAACAATATCATAAACACAGCAACACAGTCCCAGCAAGTCCACCCTGGGCGCTCCACGTTGTAGTCACATACCTGTGAATCTGGGAAAAAAGGGGAAAAGTAATGGGAATGAGCAACCACCGCTCAGTGAGTAAACCCTCTCTCCCAAAACATACTTAAAATACATATAACTTACCAAAAGCCTTTCGTAATTCATTTTAGTTGAAGACTTACACATCATACATCCTACTCGAACCATAAACCAAGCGGAATCATAGACATACCAAGCTTAACTTTAGTGAAATCGTAAAGCATAAACCGTTGCGTGAAATCGTAAAGCATAAACCGTTGAGTAAATCCATAAACATAGCAAAAGATAAGCTTACTGAAAACATACGTAGTATCTTATTCACATAAATGAGGAGACTAGACTCTTAGAGGTACTTTGTTACTGCCATCCCGAGTCGGCCAAACTCGAGCGGTAACATACGCCTATCCGGACAGACATCATACCATGCTGAGACATAATTTTCATACATAGACTTCAGGTGGCAATCAAACCACCATCCCTGAGTCTATCACAACATAACATACATAATACCAGGCGGGAACTAAGCCACCATCCCTGGGTCTCAGACTTAAGCTTAAAGTTTCTAGAGTAGCTCCTCCACGTATACATACACATAAACATAACCATTCATATACATACGTACTTTTTCATATATATGTCTTAGGAAGACATAAACATAGTCATTCATACACATACATACTTATAACTTATATTTATCAACTTGTATAAACATAATCATTCATACACATAAATACTTCGTAGACAAACATGCTTATACTTAATCATATATAGGTTTTGTGAACGTAAAACATGAAAACATAATTTCTTTACAACTTTAACTTTAGGCAAACAGCGAGAAACGTTTTTTTACAAACACGGTGAGTATACTAACTCACGATTCAAAGCTTGGGTAGTTACTATACATACACATAAGCATAATCATTCATATACATACGCACTTATTCATAGTCATTCATACACATACATACTTATAACTTATATTTATTAACTTGTTTAAACATAATCATTCATACACATAGATACGTCGTAGACAAACATGCTTATACTTAATCATATATAAGTTTTCTGAACTTAAAACGTGAAAACATAATTTTCTTTCAACTTTGGCTTTAGGCAAACTACAAGAAATGCCTCTTAAAACAGGGTGAGTATCCTAACTCACGATTTAAAACTTGGTAGCTACTAGCGTGCACTTCAAAGCTAGGATTTGCAATACACAACCCCAATTGTTCTTTTAAGATCGTTTCAACCCCTTTTAAACGCAAAAGAATGAATTTGATGCAAATCAAGTTGACTAACTCATAAATCGATTTTGCGAATAGTTTAAAAGCCTTTCACATCCGAAATAAATTTGCTAAACTACTTGGTGAAATACGTTTACGAAATCATTTCTAACTTAAAAGTTTCGTAAAATCGTAATTAGTTTGTTAAATCGTAAAACGATTTCATTTCTAACTTAAAAGCTTCGTAAAAACGTAATTCGTTTGCTAAATCGTAAAACGATACTCGTTTGAAACATAATGTGATTAGTTAATGCTTAATTCAAACTAAGTTCGAAGCTTAAAAGCTTCTTATAAATGTTATAAGTTTGTTAATACATAAATGGACTTCCTTTGAAACTTCAAAACTTCTTAAAAACGTAATAAGCTTGCTAAGTCGAAAACGATTTCGTTTCTAACTTTAAAGTTACATATAAACGTAATACGGTTAGTAAAACGTTGCTAGTTTGTAAAACGACTTCATTTTTAACTTAAAAGCTTTTTAAACACGCAATACGTTTATTAACTTGTGAAACGACCTTACTTTTGACTTAAAAACTTCTTATAAAGGTAACGCATTTATTAATCGTAAAACGACTCAATTTTCAACTAAAAGGCTCTTTATAAACATGCTAAGGTTGCCTAACCATAAACGACTTTGCTTCTAACTTGACAGTTTTGTTAAATCATAGAGCCGACTTCATTTGTTTTCAAACATAATAAGCTTGCTCATAAACATAATAAGCTTAACTCATTTGTTTGTCCACACATACATTCGAATGCATATAACGACTTCGAATTAACATCTTGAGCATAAATCACGCAAATTGATTCGAATCGAAACTAAACATATGTAACTCACTTCGAATTAACATCTCTAGCATAATTCACCCAAATTGATTCGAATCGAACCTAAACATATGTAACTCACTTCGAATTCACCCAAATTGATTTGGATCGAAGCTAAACATATATAATTCACTTTCGAATTCACATCTCTAGCATAATTCACCCAAATTGGATTCGAATCGAAGCTAAACATATGTAACTCACTTCGAATTCACCCA
>JACYFF010031957.1:91683648-91712459 GCA_017589665.1 Selenicereus undatus
GTAACTCACTTCGAATTCACCCAAATTGATTCGAATCGAAGCTAAACGTATATAACTCACTTCAAATTAACACCTCAAGCATAATTCACCCAAATTGATTCGAATCGAAGTTAAACATACATAATTCACTTCAAATTCACATTTCTAGCATAGTTCATAATCATTATGCATAAATACTCATAACTACCAATCCAATAAACTGAATCATATAATAATCATTCAAAATCCTTAAAATAGGTGGGATTAAAGGTTTACCCACCTCGAATTCAAGCTATTTGCGTGCAATTTGGCTAGATTGAAGACGAATTCGAGCTCCACACACCCAAGAATCCCGTTTGCCTTCGTGTGGGGGTTCGGACTCCACCAAACCGAAACCCTAACTTACAGTTTCTGATGAAATTAACCACAATTAGGAAGAATCTAGGTCAAGATTACACTTATAGATGAATAAGGGGTTCGAATTCACCTTGCATGCCCCGAATTCACCGGCGTTCGGCCGGTTCTCTGCCGGATTCCGTCCTGCCCTGCGCCCATGTTTTGGTTCTGCCGTGCGTGGGAGGTCGCCGACACCGGGGTTGGTCAAGTTGGGGCTCAGTTGACCGGTGGTGGTGCGTGGAAGAAGGAGACACGAAGCAGAGAGGAGGAAGAACAGCAGAAGCAGAGGTAGCAAGAGAGACAGAGAGCCAGTCGGGGGGGGTCGCAGCAATGGAGGAAAGGAGAAATAAGGGGTACGCAATATTACGATCTTGCCCTTCCCTTATCTCTTTCATTTATGCGACAATCCCAAACTTAACACTGCTAGTCTAATTCGTAAACCGATTCCTAAACCCAAATCCATAATATAATCATTCATCAACTATTCGTTCCCAAATTTATCTAGGTTCGATTTAATAACATCGAACTATTTTTAAGGCTGACGGGTATTCAAGTAAACTTTTCCAACCCAACAGGCATGATATTCATTAAGCGAGTACGACAAAACTTCGGGTCTCACAAAGCACCTAGGTAATGGTATAAGAAATTCGATTCCTTTATGGCTAAGCATGATTTCAAGAAGACACTCACTGACCATTGTGTCTTCTTAAAGAAATATGAATGTGGTGATTTCATCATAATATTGCTCTATGTCGATGACATGATAATTGTTGGGCATGATCCAATGAAAATTTCTACTTTAAAGAAGGAGTTAAGTACATCATTTGCCATGAAGGATTTGGGATCAGCGAGGAAGATCCTTGGGATGAAAATAACTCGAGATAGATCAAAGAAGTTATTATGGTTATCCCAGGAGAGTTATGTTAAAAAATTGTTAGAAAGATTCAACATGCATAAGGCCAAACCTGTTAGCACACCACTTGCTGGACATTTCAAGCTAAGTACAAAGCAAAGTCCAACAAGTGAGAAAGAAAAGGCAGAAATGAAGAATGTTCATTATTCATCTGTTGTCGGAAGCCTAATGTACGCTATGATATGTACTAGGCTTGATATTGCTTATGTGGTAGGTGTCGTATGTCGATTCTTAACTAATCCAGGAAAAGAACATTGGACAGCGGTGAAATGGATATTGCGATATCTTAGGGGAACAACCAAGAAATGTTTGTGTTTTGGTCAAGAAAAATCCGTGTTAATGAGTTATACAGATGTTGACCTAGCCGGTGATATTGATTCTTGGAAATCAACTTCTGGGTATTTGACTACTTTTGCAGGGGGGGCAATGTCTTGGCAATCTATGCTCCAAAAATGCATTGCCCCGTCAACCACGAAGGCTGAATATATTGTAGGGACTGAAGCATATGAGGAGATTATATGGATGAAAAATTTCCTGCTCGAATTGGGCTATGAGCAAGACAAATACGTGTTGCGCTGTGATAGCCAAAGTGCTATACATTTAGCCAAGAACTCTACTTTCCAGTCCCATTCGAAACATATTTGTGTTCGCTATCACTGGATACCCGGAGTGTTAGAACATAAGCTCTTGTAGCTTGAGAAAGTCCACACTTATGAAAATTGATCGGACATAATGACGAAGGTGCTACCGACCAAGAAGTTTGAAAACTGTTGTCAAGGTGCTGGTGTGATGTTCCCCAATTAAATCAGGAAGGGGGAGAATTGTCGGAATTCCTTCTTTAATTGGTAGGAGTTACAAAAATAAACAAACAGCCCAAAAAAAAAGAAGGAACGGGGAGAGAGAGAAAGTGAGAGAAATAAAGACCAAAAGAAACCACAGAGGAAACGTTCAAAACTTACGTTTTAGAATTAAGAATGACAATGCGTTTTCGTAGGAGAGGTTTTTTTATTGGTTATACTTCTCCCAATACCTCTTTAAATAGAGGCGTAATCTTCCTTCATAGAAAAACAACAACACAAGCAATCAACTGATAAAGGAAAAACCACTATAAATTGGTGAGGTTATTCCACCAAAATTAGGTGAGAAATTATCTTTTGTATACCGTCCGAGTGGGTGAGATATTGAGTGCGTATCCTCTAAATTGTCTAGAAGACATGTATATTTATAATCCTACTATAACATAGTGGAAGTATTTGTGGACTGACGGTCCTGTTGTTTTTTTACCTTCTTTTTGGAGGGTTTTTCACGTAAAAATTCATGTGCCCCCATCTACAATATTTATTTATTTTATTGCCTATCTTAATTGCATAAAGAGGGAAAAGAATTTGCTTATGCATTATTCCCCCTTTTCCCAACATATTGTAACAATGATTAGAACGGTCACCCTGTGGGTGTATAGTACAAGGCATACATTACGCCCTCATACAGTATGCTCTCAGCAAACACTGCATTGAGCATCACCTTGGACATCTTGCAAGATAACAATGGGAACTGTCGGCCAGTGTGGGGCCCTCTATTAACGATGTTGTGTTTCTTAGGATACAATGCACTGTCAGGTAATGCACATGATAAAAGAACGTTGACGGACATCTAACTCATAGTGCCTGAGATCGCACTGCATTATACCTCACCAAGCATATGTGCTGTACTGAGCGTGCAAATGCGATCAAACACATAAATCACCATATCATGGCATTGGATCTTTTAGCTTCCAAAATGTTTCTGCTCTTTTATGCAACTGAGTAGCATGAGCAGGCATGCCTCCTAATTGTACCCCAACCTTCTAGCAATCAAAATTACAATAGAAACTGAGAGAAGCATTACTGTCTCCTCTTGTGAAATCTGTCAAATAACATAAATTTACATGCTGCCTGTCATTTCACAGTAGCCCCAAACACATTTGCAGCCGCTGAAAAAATGTGGAATGTGAAGATATAGCGTAGGCTACTGATCCAACCAAAAGAAAAAGAAAGAAAAAAGAATCAAAGTCCGAACTGGGTGTCTTTCTCAGCAGGTTTGAAGTATTACGTTGGATGTACTAGATTTGCATGTAAATTGTAGATAAGGTATTTCCTTTGGATACTAGATCAAATGTGTGGAATCGGCCTACAAATCCCACGTAAAATATGTCTTTTACAATTTGAGCAAGAACTAAAATAGTTTGGAATCTTTTCATACTTTATCCTATGGGAAACCAAACATTTCATCTGTGCTGAATTTTAACTGTTAAGAGGTGCATTCTTAAGACAAACACTAAAGACAAATTAGAATACAAGCCACTAATGGGGCATTGGAAGTCACCTTAATATTTGGCACACTTGAACTCATGAAGACGCATCCACTTTGGGCATGACCATTTGTCTCCTTTAATTACAGGGAAGCTACCTGTAACTTACTTACTAGATAATTAGTGCTATGAAGACTGACTTAGGAAATAAATGAGTTCCATCGTAAGATTATCATGGCAAAATATTAAGGGATTAGAACAGCCCAAGGCCACTTTCAAATTTGGTTTACAAGATACTGAAATCAACTAACCATGCAAACTGGAAGGGTCTAATGTGGCATCAGGCTTCACACCCCAAAAAAGTAAGGCGTCCCCTAATTTTGGTTTCAGAGAGAGTCCCCTTCTGCCACACTCAGATCTCTAATTCCATCCTGGCAGTGAACTGATGAAATTTCCCGTTGCAGATGGGAAAACAGTCTCCCCGCCTTCTTCAACATCTGGCCTACATTTAGAATGCCAAAAAGAATCGTAGTTGGAAAGGAATGGCAAACTGTAAACACAAATTTTATGCCTAAAATAAATTAGACAAGAAATTGAGAAACAAATTTAATTTTGTATTAATGTTGTATGTATGGGTACAATCTCTGAATTTAATACAATGAGATGATCCTCTGATTCAATCTCCTAATGACTTGAATTGTTTCGAGGGCGTGACCGCTTGATCTCGATTGATGCAAATCAGTTGAAGAACTCTGAAGACTGTTCTTGATTTTGATATGCAAGTGGCTGATTGTAATTCCTGAAGCTCACAAGTTTTAATCCTTCTCACTTGGTAGGTGGATACTACTTGTAGTTTGAGCCTCTAAATTCTTCCATGTTGAATGTAGTTGACCAGATTAATCGATGCGAGGACGATGTTGCTTGATCTCAATCGATGAACTGGATGAAGAACTCTGAAGTGGAGTTCAATTTGAGGTTGTAGAAGATGTTGAGCTAGCTGACTTTGATCCTTGTTGCTTGGTAGCTGGATGTCATCTGTAGTCTGAGCTCTGGAGCTTGTAGAATGTTGAATGCTGAGTTCCCTCCAAAATGAGGGGGGAGGACCCCTATTTATAGGCTCGAAGGCTAGGGTCTCAATTGGACGTTGGGCCTCGGCCCATATCTCAGTAATTATTTCCTTAATTTTAAAAAAGAAATAATTACTAATTTCTACCTCATCAATGACACGTGACATCTTTTAACTGGTTGAATTTTAGCCACATTTAATTCTGACCAAGTGGATCCACCAAAGTCAACGTGACATATGGTAATTTACGATTGGTCTCTTTTTTTTTTACACGTGGCGTCATCCGATTTATCGTAGAATTTTTGCCTTCTACAAATGCCCCCTCGAGAGTCTGCCGCGTACACGAATATTTGAGTGTTTGAAGTGGTTGAGTCTCGAAAACTTGAAAGATGCTGAAAATTGGAATTTTTTTTTTTGGTGGACCGCCTCCCCTTTTTTAGACAAATAACTTGCCGACTTGGTAGATAATCCATGCTGATTTTTTTTGAAGATAATTCTGCTTGTAAATTTGTGATAAAATTTTATCAACAACTTGTGATAAAATCTGCCAATAATTTCAGGGATAGAATAATATCAACAACTTGTGATAAATTTTATC
Source organism: Selenicereus undatus (assembly GCA_017589665.1). Lineage (NCBI taxonomy): Eukaryota > Viridiplantae > Streptophyta > Magnoliopsida > Caryophyllales > Cactaceae > Selenicereus > Selenicereus undatus. The sequence continues at coordinate 91,688,888 of JACYFF010031957.1, forward strand.
AGTAATTTGAATGACAAAAATCTATCAACAATTCAAAAGGATAGAATTTTATCAACAAATTTGGATAAAATGCTATCAACAATTTTTCTGACAACTGCTATAAATTGGCCTTTCTCACTGCTGTCAATTCATCGTCTCTTCTTCCCCTTTCTTTTTTTTCTCTTTCGATTTTGCTTGCTTGAATTGAAGCTCAGTTTGCTCTTCTTTTTAGAACATCCACAGTCGACTCTAGAGAGAGAGAGAAGAGGGGCAGCCATGGGAGATGGAGAAGAGGGAGGAAGGAGAGCAGTGTGTCAGCGGCTTTTAACAATTTGGTGTAAAATTACCTTAGAGTGTTGATCCGGATGAGATTAACATCTCATTGTAATTTCACATGCTTTTAAATTTCAACACCTCATCGTAATTTCGCATGTTTTTTTTGTGTAGAAAAGTTGTCTTTTTTTTTTACGTACAACTGCCCCCCTTTTTTTTCTTTTCTTTTTTTTCCTTTTTTTTGGGTGAATTTTTTTTGTCACCTTTTTTTTGTCTCTTGTTTTTTACGTTTATTTTTTTGAACTTAGACTAATGCTGCCTCTTTTTTTTTTTTTATGAAGCCGCTGAATCAACTTAAATTTCTTTCTGCCAGTCACGACTCCCCTGATTAGATTGCGAAGTGAGGTCGACTTCTAAGACGAGGAATCGTTTCTCCCCGTAGATTCGATTCTTCGCAGGCGACTCCCTCACTTAATCTAATTGGGTTCGACTTGAATTTCTTCCTTCCAGCCACGACTCCTCCGATTAGTTCGCGAAGTGAGGTCGACTTCTAAGACGAGGAATCGTTTCTCCCTGTAGATTCGATTCTTCGCAGGCGACTCCCTCACTTAATCTAATTGGGGTCGATTTGAATTTCTTCCTTCCAGCCACGACTCCTCTAATTAGATTGGGAAGTGAGGTCGACTTTTAAGACGAGGAATCGTTTCTCCGCGTAGATTCGATTCTTCGCATGAGACTCCCTCACGTAATCTAATTGGTGTCGATTTGCATTTCTTCCATCAGATTTGCGAAGGCATGGCCTTCTCCACTTAGATAGTGAAGGCAGAACTTCTCCGGTCATATAGGAAGGACATTACTCATCCGATCAGACAGTAAAGATATTCAGACAATGAAGGTGTGCCCCCTCCAATCAGGTAGTCAAGACATGTTCTTCCAATCAGAAAGTGAAGGTTTGACTTCTCCGTCCAAACAACAAAGGCTTGATTCCTATTATCAAAGAGCAAAGGCATTTAGACTACTCCAATCAGGCTGCAGAGACTTGACTTCTTCCATCAGACAGTAAAAGCGACTCTTCCGATCAGAAAGATAAGTCTTGGCCAATCCGATCAGCTAGCAAACGTAACTATCACAATCAGAAAGTAACAGCTTGACTCCTTCGATCAGACAGATGAGGCATGACAACATAGGTGACTCATCCGATCAGACAGTGCAGACTTGGCCTCTTCTATCAGACAATGAATGCGAGTCTCCAGATCAGAAAGTAAAGTCTTGGCTCATCCGATCAGACAACAAAGGTGATTCATCCGATCAGACAATGCAGATTTGGCTTCTTCTATCAGACAACGAAGGCGACTCTTCTGATCAGAAAGAGAATGCTTGGCTCATTCGATCAAATAGTGAACGCAATTATCCCGATCAGAAAGCAACATCTTGGCTCGTTGAATCAAACAGATAAGGCATGACTCGTCCAATCAGACAGTGAATGTGACTTCTCCAATCAGAAAGTGCAGACTTGACTTCTTCGAACAGGCAGAAGCTTGACTCTTCCGGTCAGACAGGAAAGACATGGCCCTTCCGATCAGACACCAAAAGCTTGATTCTACACATTGTCAGTGCCTGACTTGAATGAAAATACTGTCAATTTAAAAGAAGACACCTATATCGTTAATATGAAGGAGGATGCAACCTTACTGTTGCCCCTAACTTGAAGGCATTCTAAAAGTTTGTAACAAGTTGGTGACTGTTTGAAGCTTGTTTATATGATTTGAAAATGTGCTTCGTGGCTTAGGAGTTAACACCTTTGATAAAATGACTTGATAGTCTTTTACTTTGATAGCTGAGCGTCTTGGATTTGATGACTTGTGAGTATTTGAGTTTGATAACTTGGAGCCTATAACTTTCTTGATTTTGGAGTTTAGAGTTTTGATAAGTTGGTAGTCTTTTAATTTCAATGTCTTTGGAGACTTGAACTTTGAGAATCCACTTGGTGACTTTGGGGTCAGTAATTTCGTTGACTTAGGATTCTTGAAGAAACAATTTTGAAGTCTTAAAAAAAAATCGACTTGGAATTCCACAAGAATTGTGACTTGGGAGTCTGCGAGGACTGACTTGGAAGTCAGAGAGTTTATTATAACTTGAGAGTCTTTGCGATTTGATGACTTAGAAGTCTCGTATTTTACCGACTTGATAGTCTGTTTCTTTGGTGTCTTTAACTTTGAAGACTTGAGAGTCTATTATTACATCAATGATTTGAGGGTCTGTACGGTTGACTTGAAAGCCTTCAATAACTTGAAAGTCAGCAACCCTGTTTGACTTGTGAGTCTACAACTTAGATGACTTAAAAATCTTTAAGCTTTATTTGAGAACTTATGTCATTGATGACTTGAGAGTTTACGATGTTGATGACTTGAGAGTCATTGAATTCACTTCAGAGTTTACAATTTTGTCGACTTGATAGCCTTTAGGTAACTTGAAAGTCTTTTATTTTGATGGCTTGAGCATCCTTTAGGTGACTTAATAGTCTGTGCTGACTTGAGAGTCTAGAAGTTTGGATTTGGAAGTCTTAAGGGTGACTTGAGAGTCAAAGTTATTGATAACTTGAGAGTCGTTGAATTCACTTCAAAGCTTACAATTTTCTCGACTTGATAATCTTTAGGCGACTTGGAAGTCTTTGATTTTGATGACTTGAGTATCATGTGGGTGACTTGATAGTCTGTGCTCACTTGAGAGTTTAGAAGTTTGGACTTGGAGTCCGTTGACTTGAAAGTCTAATATAAGTTACTTGAAAATCTTCAAATGTGATAACTTGGGGATTCATGAAATTTGATGATTTAGGAGTCTTTGAATTTGAATGACTTGATAGTCTTTTGCTTTGCTGACTTATGACTCTGAAACTTTGACGACTTGGTAGTATGTGGCATCAATGAGTTGAAGGCCTACAAAGTTGACTTAAAAGTCTTTGATAACTTGAAAGTCAAGAATTTTGTTTGTAAGAGTTGGATGACTTGAGAGTCTTCAAAGTTTGACTTGGAAGTCAACGAGATTTGATGACTTTAGAGTCTGTCAAGCCGGACTTTGAAGTTTGGCAGGATCGACTTCGAGTTCTCAGAGCTTGATGGCTGAGATGACTGTAGAAGCTTACCTGCAAGTCTTAGTGCTTCTCAACTCAAGAAACCGTAAAGGCTGACTTAGAAGTCTTAGAGTTTGATGACTTGGAAGTCTGCTAATATTGACTTGGAAGTCCGAGTTTTGCGACTTGGGAGTCTTTGACATTTTATGACTTTAAATGCAGGATTGGCTTAAGAGTCATGCATGGTTGACTTTAGAGTCAGAGAGTTTGATGACATAGGTGTTTCTTGAGGCTGACTTAGAAGTTTTAAAGTTTGGACGACTTGAAAGTCTAATATGAGTGACTTGAAAGTCTATAAATTCTTTGATGACCTAGAAGTCTATAGTGGCTGACTTGGAAGTTTGCCCCCTAACCGCAAATTTTGGATCCCTTTCTTCCAAAGTTTCCAATATGATTTTAATGGACGATCAATCAGATTCTTCGGTGTCTTCTTCGTCTAATGTGATTTTTCCTTCTTCTACAAGTTGCATGACTTGTCTTCTGAATGCTTTGCATTTCTCTGTAGGTTGATTGATGATCCTGTGATACTTGCAATATTTGGGATCATTAGTTCTTCCAATTTCTTGAGGACGACATGACTCTGGAAGTTTCATAAGTCCTTTCTTAAGAAGTTTGTCAAGCATTTCTGGCGCATCAGACTCAGAATAAGGACATTCTTTCTCTTCGGAGTCTCTAAGCACGGAGCTTTCATTTCTTGACGATGCCACCGATTCATTGAGTTGTCTTCCATAGTAGGCAATCGTAAGCTCCATATCATGAGCTCGTGTTGCCAATTCTTGGAATGTTTTGGGCTTGTTTACTTGCAAGGCATAAAGTATATTCCAATCCATCCCTCGAGCACACATCTCAACAGCCGAAGATTCAGATAAATGGTCTTTACACTTCAGAGAGAGAGTACGCCAACGATTAATATAATCGATAACTGGCTCGTAGTTCCATTGCCTTGTGTTAGCTAACTCTGTTATGCTGACTACGCGGCGCGTGTTATAAAAGTGATTCAAGAACTCACTTTCCATTTGTCCCCAGCTATCAATGGACTCAGAGGCAAGGTTTGTATACCAGTCGAATGCAATTCCTTTAAGGGATCGTGCGAACTGTTTCACCAACCGATCTCCTTTAGTGCCAGCATTACTGCAGGTTTCGACGAAGTGAGCGATGTGCTGTTTGGGATTACCCTTACCGTCAAATTGGTTGAATTTGGGAGGTTGATAGCCATGAGGCATACGAAGTACATCGATCCTCTTTGTATAAGGCTTTGTATACAAGTGACTCTTGTGAGATTCTCCCAACTAAGCCTTGATTGCTTTAGCTATCAAATTTTGAATTTGCTCAACTGACATTAAGCTGAAGGATGAATCATTCTTTGGTTTGCGTACATCGTCAGACTCCTCGTTGTGATCAGACTCTTTGTCAAAATCTTCACTACTTAAGCATTTGTTGAAAGCTTTAGACGTCCGCTTCCCCAGCTTCTTTGTCAAATCAGCAATCTGTTTGCTTTGACGCCTGATTTGATCATCCTTTTTCGTATTTTCCTTTGAGAGTCTATCGAGTGTGGCCTTCATATCTGCCAGTTGTTCCTCTTAGTTGATAGCCTCTGTCACCATGACTGGCATGATAATGGTGTCAGAGGATTCGACTTCAACATGTGAGAAAACTGAATCTCTTGAAGATGTTGGTGAAGAATCACTGCTACCATAGTCATCATCCTCCTCACTGATAGATTGGAAGACAGGATTGATGTAGGTTTTGAATTGTTCCAGTCCACATGGTAGAACCTTCTTTATATTGAAGATAGCAAGAGTTTTTAGCTTCAAATTAGGGAGACAAGCAGTTTGATTGACTCCATCAGCAGGCAAGTTGAAGCCAAAGTTTTGAGTTTTGCATGACTGCAAAGTTGGAGCCACAACTTGTTGTTTTAAGGTGATGGAGGCAACAACTTTGGTCATGCTCCTAATCATCGCCTTGGCGCTTCGATTGTCAGATGCAATATTAGCGTTTGCGGATCCTTCAGATGTAGATTCGATAGTCTCCTTCTTCAAAGCGTTCTTGGGGGCCATGTTATCTTTGAAGGAGTGCAAAGTTTGTATTTTGGAGAAAGAGATGAGAGGCAGAGAGGTCCCACCGGGCGTGCCAAATTTGTAAACACAAATTTTATGCCTAAAATAAATTAGACAAGAAATTAAGAAACAAATTTAATTTTGTATTAATGTTGTATGTACGGGTACAATCTCTGAATTTAATACAATGAGATGATCCTCTGATTCAATCTCCTAATGACTTGAATTGTTTCGAGGGCGTGACCGCTTGATCTTGATTGATGCAAATCAGTTGAAGAACTCTAATGACTGTTCTTGATTTTGATATGCAAGTGGCTGATTGTAATTCCTGAAGCTCACAAGTTTTGATCCTTCTCACTTGGTAGGTGGATACTACTTGTAGTTTGAGCCTCTAAATTCTGCCATGTTGAATGTAGTTGACCAGATTAATCAATGCGATGGCGATGTTGCTTGGTCTCAATCGATGAATTGGATGAAGAACTCTGAAGTGGAATTCAATTTGAGGTTGCAAAAGATGTTGAGCTAGCTGACTTTGATCCTTGTTGCTTGGTAGCTAGATGTCGTCTGTAGTCTGAGCTCTGGAGCTTGTAGAATGTTCAATGCTGAGCTCCCTCCAAAATGAGGGGGGAAGACCCCTATTTATAGGCTCGAAGGCTAGGGTCTCAATTGGACGTTGGGCCTCAGCCCGTATCTCAGTAATTATTTCCTTAATTTTAAAAAAGAAATAATTACTAATTTCTGCCTCATCAATGACACGTGGCATCTTTTAACTGACTGAATTTTAGCCACATTTAATTTTGACCAAGTGGTCCACCAAAGTCAACGTGACGCATGGCAATTTACGATTGGTCTCTTTTTTTTTTACACGTGGCGTCATCCGATTTATCGTAGAATTTTTGCCTTCTACACATACTTTAAATCATTGAACGCAATTAAGAGTAGACGTCCTAAAACCAGTGACAATCTATAGCAGTTTGGGGCATTGAAAGTCTTACAAATACATTAGAACAGTAGGAATCCTTTGGCCGCCATTCTTTATGTTACAATCGTCAAATAGGCAATCAAAGTGAGGCCCATACTTCTGACCTTCTCCATAATGGAGAACATGAAGTCCCTCTCCATGTTCTGCAAAAGCATCCACACGAACATATAAAGAGTATGGTCAAAGTTCCAAGTATCATATGCATCTGGCTTGCACCAGTTCAGACCAAATGAAACCAAACCAGATTATAACCACAGAGTCCCACCCAAAGTAAGGGGTGTAGCTTGCAGGTATACTTCAAATTTTAAGCGACTTGCAACCATGCAAAGACTAAAAGCATGCAATCCTGCCTGAAAAGAATTGGAAGTGCAATCATGAATCCCAAAATGCACTAGTTCAACTCAGCAAGCCGTGGAACTCCTCCATAGAGTGTGGCTTTTTGAATGCTTTTGAGGTTGAATGCCATGTATGCCATCAATTGAATATTATTTAGGAGAAACAAGCTTATTTGGTCAGACTACACCAATGTCAGAACTCTTGCTATGAACACAGTACAGACACAGGGTCAATGTCTAAGAATCTGGAGCGTGAACTAAATGGGCTGGATGTAGCTTGCTTGAGTTTAGTTCCAAATTTCCCCTTAGCATAAGATATGACTTGATTTAAAGGCTAGACGACCAATCAAAACTAAAGATCCACTAAGAATTGCTTAAAGGCTATGCTACCCACAATTCTATAAAGGATTCCTCTCAATACTCACCACCTTAGAGCAAGGATAAAGAGAGATGAGATTTTAGAGAGAGAAAGCTTTGAGCTAATTCATATGATTCAAATATGATTTCTTACAACCTAAGGGCCTCCATTATAAAAGAGAGCCTTTAACAAGCTGAAAGAAAGGGGGAAAACAGGCCATACATGTCCATAAAGCAAGAGGGAACCAAAAAACAAAATAAAAAGCTAGAAAGTGCTTTATGCTTTTTGTCAACAACTTTTCATATTATAATTGTCAACTTCAAACAGCTATATCTTCTAGGTTTCTTACTTAAATTGGGTGAAACAAACCTTGCTAGAAATCTTAGGAAGCCTGCTTTCAAGTGGCTCAATTTGGAAGAACTTTGGAGCTACTGTTTGGGAGTTATAGGCCAAAACGTGCAGCATGTGTAGGCCAGAACGGTTTCTACAGCATCTGAAAAAAGGCTCAAATTGACCTATTATCCAATGACCTAACCTAGAAATGTTTTTATGCCCCTTTAGCTGACATAAGAAGGTTCCCAAAAAGTGGATTTTCAGCATTTCAAACCCATACTAAACTTGAATAATCAAGCCCACAAAACCTGGTTAAAACCGGATTAAATTGCAACTAGCATATACCTTGCTGTTTTAGCCATTTCTTATTATCTCCATGGGTTTAACTTCATTTTGATGGATAAAACCCTTTAGATGGCCTCTTGACCTTCCCAAAATAGGAGAGTAACACATCCTAAAGACATAGGATGAGGTTGGAATAGAAGCTCCAAAACAGCACATGGGCCAAGTCCCCTTTGATGGAGTTTGTGAGCATTAAGGAGGATGTAGAAGCTCTCTTGGACTTGAGTAAGCATGACACTTGCTTCAAAATCTCTTAGAGCTGATAATGTGGTTAGATTCAAATTTTGCAGTAGAAAGTAGATACTTATGTGGTCCATGCAGCTTCACTTCTGGGTTCCCCTCTGGTCACTATAAGTCATAAAACCCATATGTTTCTCATGCCATCAGTTCAGTTAGCAACATTAATATATTGATTTTTAACCCAAAATAAGTCATTTTATTCAATGTTGAGACAGAAATTAAAGTTTCTAGGAATCTTAAGTTCATAATTGCGCAAATGTCAACTGTAAGGCAATCAAGAAAGGGCATAACTAAAGAAGTAGTTAACTCCCATTAATAAACCACCATATGCCAGACCAAAATCATGCATAAACATTTTCCTCTACATCTCATACCTACAGGTATGAAGGGAAAATCTGCTATTCTTTTCTCTTTGTCCCTTATAATTTTGTCTTAACCTCTTTCCAAAAACGCTCTAGAGCTAGTACGAGCCCTGCACACAAATAGCAAGGTGATACTAGTGAACATATGCAAATTATGAAATGAGACAAACAGTACATGTTCAGGATCTATGAATGCCTGTCCATGTCCCCAACAATAGTGGACATTATAGATGGAAGCAATGCGAGTTAACTACAACCCTTTCTGATTTGGGAAAACATTGATGTTTCCCCAAAGGGGCTTTTACATCTCCATCTTACAGACCAAGACCATAAGGAAATTAATGGGCCAAAGAGGTATCATCCCGAGGTCACCCTCAGGCCCATGCTTACTCAAGGGCCCAGAACGCAACCCCTAGAGGCTTCCTCTGGGCCCTATTACTCCGAGACCGGCAGCCCATGCGGGTACTACAGGTAAAATTACTATTCTACCCTTCCCCGAGAGGGCTATAAATAATGACATGTTTTCCTCGGGAAAGGGGTTGGCAACTACGGATACTGACTTGCTATTGCATTCTTTCTGACCTTTGTCTTGGACTTTCAACTGACTTAACCGTCGGAGAGGCGTTCCTCGGTCAACAACCCGAGGGTTTCCCTTTTTAAAGGTTGGGTCACGGAGAGTCGAGGACAACGAAGTGTTGACCGCCACCTGTCAAATAAACCAGTCCCCTTCGTCCCATGTCATCAGCAACTGGACACCAGGATTTCCTCCGAAATCAGTTTGGCGTCGTCTATGGGGAGGAAACGGCAGCGATGGTAGTGAGCGACGCAACACGGTCTTGGACTCGCAGCGACAAAGCCCCGGCTGCGGACACCTCTGTGCCTCCCATGGTAGAGGACGATTGCGAGAAAGAGCGGCTAGGACGTCCCCCCAGGAGCGTGAGGCTTATGTCACGGTGGACTCGCTAAAGAGCCTCATGTCCCCTATGGCGGACGCCATCACACGTCATGTCTCTGAGCAAGTCAGAAGATTCATAGAGGTAGCAGGCAGGACCAAGCCTTTCCTCCCCCTTGAATACCCGTTGGCCCCTGAAGGGGAGCCCTCTCACCGGTCGAAAGGGATGTCGTCCCTTCGCCCCATGGAGCGTAGCCGTGAAGTCGCTCGATCAGATAGGAGCAATCGGCTTCCTACCGGGAGGCATAGGGGTGTGCGGCAGTGGAACTCGTCGGCCGATCTGCATGCGGGATAATCGCAGTCTCGGCAACTACCTCTACCCCTTACGCGACACACTCCCGACGGATCGATTGGCTCGCGGAGCAGGAACAGACTTCTCGACCGCAAGGAGAGAACTTAAGCAGGCGCCACCCCAGTTCAAAGCGCCGCACCCATCACGACCGTACCTGAAGCCTGCCTCCAAGGGCGATGCTCGGGTGGGAGCAGCACCAGAGGGACCTTCTCCCCCCAGGATATTGCGGCGCGGCCGGGAGAGAAGGAGTCCCTCATTGGCTAAGGTCGAACGCCACCCAGACACCCCTATCAAGGTGTCTGGGACAGCCGCTCGGTCAGCCGTACCTCCCTTCTCAACCTCGTTTAGCGCCGAGATCATCAATGCTCGGCTACGGGAAGGTGAAGATGTCAACGATAGACCTCTATGACGGGACCATGGACCCGGAAGAGCACCTGGGAGTTTACAAAGCCTAGATGTACGTGCAAGATGTGGATGATGCATCCTACTGCCGCTACTTCCCTGCCACCTTGAAGGCAGTGGCGCAGTCTTGGTTTAACGGTTTCGTCATCCAGTTTATTGCTAGTAGCAAGGAGAGGCGAATTAGCATCCACTTGTCGAAGATCAAGCAGGGGCCGCAGGAGTCCCTCGCTGAGTTTGTCAAACGTTTCCATCAAGAAGCGGTGCTGATTCCGGACCTGGAAGACAGAGTAGCATACACTTCTTTCTTGAATGACCTTAAGAGCGGGCGTTTTAAGTTCTCTTTGGCGGAGTAGACGGAGACGACGATGGCAAAGGCCTTGAGAAAGGTCATGGATTTCATCCGGGGCACTGAGATTTGCGCCGACAGCATAGACGCCCCGAAGAGGACGAGGGCTCCAGGGGATAGGGGTTTCAGCCGTGGCGAGAGGAATCCCGCCCCTTGGGACAGGAGGCCGCAGTTCGAGGCACCTGATCCCCGATTCACCACCGATGCAAACAGCATCCTCATGGAGGTCAGGGGACATCCGATGCTGTGGCGACCGCCTCCTATGACCGCACCCCCCAAACCTCACAATGCCCGGAAATACTGTGAATTCCACGAGTAGAGTGGGCACACCACGACCGAATGTCGAGAATTGAAAAAAGCCCTCCATGAGCTAGCAGACAAGGGCAAATTGCTCGATTTCTGAAGCGAGGCCCACGGTTCTTTCAGCAGGAACAGGGACCTACCCCGCCCCCGTCGTTGGACGAGGAATGTTCCACGGAAGTTGTGACCACCATAGCAGGTGGCTACATGGAGGAGAATACTTGGTCGGCTTGGAAAGTCCAACTTAGAAACACGCGCCAAGTGCTCACCATGGAGCAGGGGTCCTCCTTAATGGCGCCCACGATGGTCTTCGAGGGGAAGGACGCCCCGTGCTTCCCTTCCCCTCACAACGACCCTCAGGTGGTCGAGATGAAGATCGTCAGTGTAATTGTGTTGCGAATCCTGGTCGACACGGGCAGCTTCGTGGATATCATAACTTGGGATTGCTTGAAGAGGCTCGCGCACCCAGTGCGTGACATCATCCCCATGGTAAATCCTATCCTAGGCTTTAAGGGGTAGGAAGTGAATCCCACAGGAATGATCCGCCTCCCATTACGCTTCGGGGATAAGACCAAGTCAAAAGCCTTGAGGTCGACTTCCTGGTAGTTAGCGTACCCACAACCTATAACGTAATTATCGGGCGGCCAACCCTCCACAGAGTGAAGGTCGTCGTCGCCTCATACCTCCTCCAGCTCCAGTTTGAAACGGACGACGAAAACGCGGGTGAGCTGCGTGGGGACCAGCGGACGGCACGAGAGTGCTACCTGGTGAGCATAAAACCCCTCATAGAACGGACCAGAGATTGTGAGATCACATGACCACCCCAGATGGAAAAGCGGGCAAAGCCAGGGCCAGCCATTCCGGTCCCCGAGACGTTAGTAATCCACACCCTCGCCTCTCCCGAACCCCTGCGGCCTCGGCCAGAAGTCGCGAATACGGTGGAATCCCTACCGTTCGAGGAGGGACGGCCAGAGCGTACTGCGCAGCTCGGGCACGACATCACGCCCACTGGTCGGCAGTCCTGAGTTTCCCTTTTGCGAGAATACAAGGACGTTTTTCCTTTTGGACCAGAAGGGATGCCGGGCATCGCCTCAACTATGATGGAACACCGCTTAAATGCTGATCCTTGGCACAAACTGGCTATTCAGAAGAAGTGTCACATGAGCCTTGAAAGGGCCGCCGCGGCTAACGCTGAGGTTCAAAAGTTATTAGAGGCAGGCTTCATTCGAGAATGTCAGTACCCCGAATAGATCTCGAATGTGGTATTTGTCAAGAAGCCAAATGGCACCTGGAGGATGTGCATGGACTTTACAGACCTGAACAAGGCCTGCCCAAAGGATAGCTACCCCTTGCCAAAGATTGATAAGTGGGTGGACGCCACGGCCGGTCACGTCCTGTTGAGCTTCATGGATGCCTTCTTCGGGTATCACCAAATACCCCTATGCTCTGAGGACCAGGAAAAGACGGCGTTCACCACAGACAGTGGCCTCCACTGTTACAAAGTGATGCCTTTAGGTCTAAAGAATGCTGGGGCAACCTACCAGCACCTAGTCAACAAGCTGTTTGAGCCTCTCATCAGACAAACTATGGAAGTATCGAAGACGACTATAGTAGTAATCTGCGTAAGACGTTTAAGATACTCCGAGCAATCAACATGAAGCTCAACCGGAAGAAGTGCATCTTCCGGGTTCGGTCAGGAAAATTCCCGATTTCGTGATTAGTCACCACAACATAGAGGTAAATTCAGATAAGATCTAGGCCGTCCTGGATATGAAACCGCCCCGGAATGTGTGGGAGGTGCAGCACCTGACCGGTTGCATAACAGCTCTTGGATGGTTCATGTTCCGTTCCGCAGGTAAGTGCCTGGCCTTCTTCCACGTCCTGCGCCAGCAGAACAATTTCAATTGGGATGAGCAGGTGGTTGAGGCTTTCCAGGCTTTGAAGACATACTTGGCTCAGCTGCCCAAGATCGCCAGTCCTGTAGAAGGAGAGGTTCTGGTGTTGTATTTAGCTGTGTCAGAACATGTGGTTAGCGCCGTCCTTCTGGCTGAGCGAGCAAGGGAGTAGATACCAGTATATTACGTAAGCCCTGCCTTGGCGGGTGCAGAGATGAACTACCCCCTCATCGAGAAATTTGCGTACGCCTTGGTAATGGCCAGTCGGAAGCTAAGGCCTTACTTTGAAGCCCATAAGATCTTGGTCTTAACCAACCAACCCCTAAGGAACGTCCTGTAGAAACTAGACGCCTTAGGACTTCTCCTGAAGTGGGTTGTGGAGCTTTTCTGTTACGATCTTGCCTTCGAACCACGACGGACGATCAAGGCCCACGCATTAGCTGACTTCTTAGCCGAGAGCACGACCCCTATGGAGGAAGATCCCCAACCACGACCCTAGAACTTATACGTTGGTGGCTCATCCACTAAAGACGATAGTGGAGCCAACCTCATCATTGAGAGTCCCACCGGAGCACGGTATGATCATGCCCTCAAGTTCATGTTGAAAGCATCTAACAATGAGGCTGAGTATGAAGCCATCATCACAGGGATAGAGCTCTGCTACACAATAGGACCTAGCCATGTCTAAGCCTTTTCTGACTCCCAACTCACCGTCAGCCAGCTTAACGGAGCCTATGAGGTAAAGGACAAGGTCATGGCTGTGGACGTTCGGTGGGTCCGCGAGGCCACCAAGTTACTAAAGCATTTCTCCATCACACACATTCCTCGCTCAGAGAACCGATAGGCAGATGCCCTGTCCAAACTGGAGAGCTCTTTTGATGACGGCCAGCCCAAGAACATCCAGTGGGAGATTTTGACGGAAAGGAGCATCGACTTGCATAAGGTTCTATGGCTACACAGAAGCCCAACATGGATGGAACCTATCCGCGCGTATCTCACTGACGGAACCTTGCCCACAAACCCTAAGGAGGCTGAGAAGGTAAGGCAAAGGTCGAATTGGTTCATCTTATATAAGGGGATTCGATACAAGCAATCTTTCACTCGACCCCTTCTACGGTGTGTAACCCCGGTGGAGGGAAAGAAGATCTTGGAGGAACTACATGAAGGTATTTGTAGCTCGCACGTGGGAGGCCGCGCGTTAGCCATTACGGCCATTCGAACTAGCTACTACTGGCCTAGTCTGCGAGAGGACGCAATGACACTGGTGCGGACTTGTGACAAGTGTCAGAAGTTTGCACCCATCCAACGAGTCCCCTCCACCACCATGACAATGATAGTCAGTCCACTCCCGTTCCCCACATGGGGCATGGACATCCTCAACCCTTTTCCTAAGGCTACAGGCCAATGTAAGTACCTTTTTGTGGCCATTAACAACTTCACCAAGTGGATCAAAGCTGAGGCCGTTGCATCCATAACCACAGTGGAGGTGCGTAAGTTTATCTGGCGCAACATCATTACCTGATTTGGCATCCCTCGTGCCATGATTTTCGAAAATGGTCGGCAGTTTGATACTAGCAAGCTCATGGACTACCTCAATAACTTGGGCTGCCAAGCACGCTTCATGACCATGGCGCATCCCCAAACCAACGGCCAAGCCGAAGCGGCCACCAAATCCATCCTCCATGGTTTACAAAAAAAGCTCGACAACGCAAAAGGCAAATGGGCAGACAAGCTGCATGGCGTCCTATGGTACCTCCGCACTACAGAGAAGATGGCTACAAGTGAGACCCCATTCATGCTCACCTACGGTTCAGAGGCTATCTTGCCCATCGTAGTGTCCCTCTATACCCATCAGTTGACAACCTTCTAGGAGACATTATATAACACAACCCTACATGAAGCCCTTGACCTCCTCCCCTCCATTCGTGGTGATGCCTTCCTCAGCGAGGCCCTCTAAAAACTTCACATCATGTGGCTACACAATCACACAATCAGGATTCAACCTATTCAAGTCAGCAATCTCGTTCTTCGGCGCACGGAGGCTATCACCCGCGCAAGGGAGCATGGCAAGTTGACCGCCAACTAGAAAGGCCACTACAAGGTCGCTTTGCAGATTCGCTCCGGCACATATTGATTGGAGACCCTCCAGGGTACCCCCATCCCCCGGGCGTGGCATAGCAATAATTTAAGAAAGTATCACATTTAGGCCTATATTTCTTTTTTACCCCTCTGGCATGTACCCTGTGCACTCTATGTAATGAATATCTACGCCAAGGCGACTGCTTTTTGCACACCTGTCTGCCTCTTTCTCCAATTTAAGCATGGCCTTACGGTCAGTCGCTACACTCTTAGCTCCTCTATGAGCTAAGGGTCCCTGAGTACAACCTTATAGCCAGTCGCTACACTCTTAGCCCCTCTACGGGCTAAGGGTCCCTGTGTACGGCCTTACGGTCAGTCGCTACACTCTTAGCCGCTCTGTTGGCTAAGGTTCCTTGAGCACGGCCTTACGGCCGGTCGCTACACTCTTAGCCCTCTACAGGCTAAGGGTCCCTTACCAAGGCCTTATGACCAGTCCCTACACTCTTAGCCTTTCGGCGGGCTAAGGCTCCCTAAGCCTGGCCTTATGGCCGATTGCTACACTCTTAGCCCCTATGCGGGCTAAGGGTCCCTAAGCACGGCCTTATGGTTGGTCGCTACACTCTTAGCTCTTATGCGCGCTAAGGGTGCCTAAGTACGGCCTTACGACTAGTCGCTGCACTTTTGGCCCCTCTGTGGGCTAAGGGTCCCTAAGCATGACCTTATGGCCGGTCGTTACACTCTTAGCCCCATTGGGGCTAAGTGCCCTCGAATACATCCCTTGTTCTTTCGCTTAGGGGCCGCCATCATGAGGGTGAAGGAAGCATGGAGTACAAGTGCAAATGAAAGAACAAGTGGAAAGCATAAAGGCAAACGTGGCAGGACGATGAAAAGAAGGTAACATTCTTCCATTAATTATGAGACTAAGCACAATTCCTTGCATCTGGTACCAAGACAGAACGAAAACAAACATAAATAAAACAAGGGGAGGGGGACTACATGTCGGGGTCTCCACCTTCCTCATGATCCGCCTCGGACGCGCCAGCCTCAGCTTCTAAAGGATTGGTGCCCTCGTCCCCAGCAGCCTCACCCTCGGACAGAAGGGTAACCTCCACCTCCTCAGGGTCGCGGGCCTCCGCCACGGCCCGCTTACGCTCATCCACAAAGCGCAGGTAGGCCTCAAAATACTGGTCGTCTTCAAATTTGCGCGCAAGGGTTAGCACGACCTTGCAGAGGTGTACGAGGGTATCGGAGCAGCCTTGCTAGTAGCCCTGCTCCTTGGCTTGGATTGCTTTAGTCGCAGTCTTCTCTAGTTAATGCTGTAGCTCTTTTCTTACGATCTCGCGAGCCTCTAAGTCCGCCTGTAGCCTCTCACAGAGTCGCTGGTACTGGGAGATGAGCCCTTCTAGCTGCCAGCATGCCGCTACAGCCTTTATCCCCTGGGCAAAGGCCTTAGCCATGCCTATCTCCTCCTTGAACACATTTGGGGGGTCCGAAGCCCCAGGGGCCGCCAAGTCCCAGGATTTAACTATGTCCCGGACAAGAGAAAGCCTGACGCTTGGCTCTGCCTTGATAAAGTTGGCAGAGGGCCACAGGGTGCGTGAAGAGGCGCCACTGACAATCGGGGTCAAAGCTCCTGCAGCTCGAGAGGGAGTTTGGTGCCCTTGCCCAGTAGGGGTTCGTTCCTTTGATGACCAACTCGCTGATTGGTGAGCGATCAGGCGGTCGACCCTCGCCTCCTCTATCTGCGGAGGGGCTGAAGCCCCAGTCTCGCCAGGTTGTCCCTCGGTCCTCTGCTTCTTGCAGGCCGACAAACTTACAGCGGGCCTCTTCCCACACAGTACAAGGGAGGGCGCCTGTAAGAAAAAAGTTTATCTTTTATGTCCTAAGTGAAGATAAGGGAGGAAAGGCGAATAATGTCGTATACCATACCTTTTTGGCCTACTGGGCAACAAGAAGCTGCCTCTCTTCTTCCAGCCTATGCTCGGTCGCGGCCGCCACCTGTTTAGGAGTGGCATCCCCAGTCTCGAAGACTGTCAGTCGAGCCCTCGCTTTATCTGCATAAAACAAACAAAAAGTCAGGTCAGCACCAAACATAAAACAAGCTAGTGTTGGGACGACTGAGTACCCTTGGTGAAGTTCTTAAGGATTAGAAGGCCAGCCACAACGAGAAAGAAGTCGTTAGCAAAAAACTTTAGCTTGGGGATCTAGTTGAGCGGCTCTCGGTCACTAGACTTGCTCCTTTTTTTCTGAGGCCCCCTCACGGACTCAATTGCTTGGGTCATGAACCTAGGGATGGGCTAAGGCCTATCATCCTCACATATATAGAACATGAAATAATGGGTAGTTCACCGTTCCTCAGCCATGGGTTCCCCGAAGGGGCTCTGTACTAGTTTTCCCTCATTCCAATCAGGAACGTCGCCCCAACCTGATTCTCGGCATAGGAAGAGGAAGTCGTACTTCCAGTACTTCAGTTTTGACTTCTTTTCAATGGCCGTCATACTGCCCAGTGTGTTGTTGAAACAGTACCACCCTAAGTCCCCGGTTTCCTTGGGGACCCTCTGAACTGTGTGAACCAGGCCGAATGCCCGGGCTGAGCAAGTTAGGCCGCGCAATTCACAAGTTGCTATAAAAGAATGAACATTGTGCCAGGATGTGGGCACAATCTGTGCAGGCGCCAGTTCATTCTTGTTTAAAATCTCCCTAATCACAGGATGCAAGGAAAAACGAAGACCATAGTTGAGGGTTGCCCGATATACGACTATACACTTGGCAGGCGGCTCATTCATAGTGGCGTCTGGCTCGGTAACCACGAAGGAGTACTCAGCGGGTAAGAGGTACTGCTTATCGAGGGCCAACCTCTTCAGCTTGGTGCCAACCCTGGGGTTAGGGAAGTGACTCCTCGGCTTCTCCTGCGGGTCCAAGCCGGTTAGGGCCCCGGGGAATTCTAATCCCTCGGCCATGTTCTCGGTTAATGGAGGCGCGTGACTTTTTCGTTTAAGCTCCGAACTGCCTGGCCCCCATGAATATTCGGGGGACGAGCTTGTCGAATCTCCCTCAGAGGACGAGCTCCTCGAAGAGCGCCCTGAGGTAGAGTTGGATGAGCTCGACTAAGAGGGTGTGCTAGAACTAGAGAAGGCCACATCGGCCTCCGGATTGGACTGAGGAGGAACTGAGCAAGGATTACCTATTAAGCCCTCGGCCAGCAGCTCGTCTGGTGTCAGGATGCGTGGAGTTGCCTTCATCTTCGCCATCCTGCGAACCTAGAAGTCGAACACATAGTTAGCTATGGTGATCTCCCAAGGGTACGTCACCTCCACCTCAGGGCTAAGAATGCTGGGGGTGGAGGAATACTCGTAGCTGGACCATGAGGGCGTGCCTGACTCGAAAAGGAGAACAACATAGGGAATCTTTTTTGGCTCCCTATACTTATTCTTTCGGGGGACTCCAACCACCGCCCGACCATTAATGAAGGCTGGGAGATTGGGGAATTGTGGGTGTCGACCCTCCATTTGGGGGTCGGCTTGCCCCTTAGGAAGGTCCCCACTGGACGAGCAATATGATGACGTAATATACAACAAATAGTGCTTCGAGAGGGTGCAAGCATATACCTGTAAACGATGAAGATTCAAAGACCTGGTTGAAGATGGGGATGCACCTTCAAGCAAACCTTTAAAGATGCAAAGAAAAGGCTTGAGGCGCTACAGTGAATTTGAAGGGAGAGGATAAAATGGGAAGCAGAGTCACTCTCTCTAAAAATCTTTTTTCTCTGTCTAGAAGATGAAACGTGTGTAACACAAATGACCCGCCGATAGATGCTTACCCTTATGTAGAGCAAAGAAGTGGGGCACATACCCCAACGCACCTCAACCGACACACCTCACAACCGATGCCATGTGGTGCTCCATTGCAGCCACGTCACCAATGACGATTGAGGGGCAGGTACCTCTAGACATGTACCCACCAACACGGCTTCAGGGTCGGTCGTTATACTTTAAGCGCCCTTGGGGGCTAGAGGCCCCTGGGCACCACCTTAGGGTTGGTTGCTACACTCTTTGCCCGATTGGGAGCTAGGGTTCATGAGCACGGCCTCAGGGCCGGTCTCCATACTCTAAGCCCCATTGGGGGCTAAAGGCCCGTAGCCACGACCTCAAGGCTGGTTCACTATACTCTTAGCCCCATTGGGGGCTAGGGTCCATGAGAACGGTCTCAGGGCTGGTCGCTATACTCTAAGCTCCATCAAGGGCTAGGGGTCCCTGGGCACAGCCTTGGGGCCGGTCGTTATACTTAGCGCCATAGAGGGTTATGGGTCCCTGAGTACGGTGTCAAGGCTGATTGCTAAACTCTTAACCCCATTGAGGGCTAAGGGCCCTCGAGCATGGCCTCATGGCCGGTCGCTAAACTTTTAGCCCCATTGGGGGCTGAGGGCTCTTGAGCACGACCTCATGGTCGGTCGGTACACCTTTAGGCCACATGCTAAGGGGTTCCTTGGCATAGCCCCAGGGCAGGTCGGTAGACTCCTAGCCCCATTGGGGGCTAACGGTCCCCGCATGCGGTCTCACGGCCGGTCCCTACGCTCTTAACCCTTCTGCGGGCTAAGGGTCCTCACATCCTTCTCGCATTACATAAAGACAAAGCACTTCGTACGAGCATGGATTTTCATTACAATGTTCATGCTAATACAAGTGGTTTAAACAGAAACGAGACAATACCAAAGGTGCAAAACAAAAGCTAAGTCTGCTCCTCGTCGCTAGAAAGGGGAGGACCGGCCGATCTTGAGCCTTCCCCTTGGTCATCTTGAGCACCCTCGACATTCGCTTCATCTGATGGGCAGTATAGCTTCGCCACCCGGATCACTTCGTCCATGATATGCATCCAAACCTCAAAGGTCGACCACCTCAAGCCCATTAGTGAAGACTTCATCTTCTCAGCCATGTACTCGTGAGCCACGCCGAGTTCAAACGTCTCGCCCAGGAGCATGGCATAGAATGTTCCCTGAACTATCTCAGGGAGCTCAAACTCAGCGGTCGCGTCCTCGACCTCGGCCTCGGCCAACGAAAAGCACGGACACAACACATGGAGGTCCTCGGGAATCGAGCGAGGCGGACGCGAGGTGCTCCTCCAGTGCTAGATGAAGGTCTCCCTGACATAGTTAGCCATCTCTCTTGTATTGCGGATGGGAGGAAAGGCCATGTTTACTGTGCAGATAAAAACTGACCGCTTTCCCTACGTTGCTGACACTGTGAAGAATGAACATTAGAGTGACCCATGATGGAGAAGAATAATGTATTTATAAGAGAAGAATGGGGGGAGCTAAAGGGCCTGGGAAACTCCCAAGGGCTCAATGGCCAATTCACGTTAGACACATGTCCATTCGGCCAAGCGTGGAAAAAAAAAAGAGACTACTCGACATAACATAAAAGTATGACCTTTATTAATCATTAGCATAAGTAACACAGGGAGAAGTAGAGGAAAACAAGAAAAGGGGAGGAGGGGCCACTACCTACTCCTTCACACTAATTTAGGGGGAGGCCGCACCCTCAGGGGCCACATCGTCGGCCCCCGCTCCCTCACTCGAGCTCTCCCTCTGACGGCCGTATTTCACACCTACGCCCGAGCCATTCTTCGGGGGGAACCGAGCCTCGTAGATTCGGCCACTGAACAGCCAGATCCATGACTCGAATGCTCCCCAACGCAGCTCAGTAAGGGCCACCTCCAACGAACCAAGCCTCGGTCCATGCAGCACACCAATGCTTCTCAACCTTGTTGAGAAGCATCGAGTAGAAGATAACTTGCGGCAGTTCGAGAGGCCCATAACATTCGGCCGCCTGCTCAACCACGACCAGATTGAATTCTGAACACAAGGTTCGAAAGTCCTTTGGGAGGGGTGACGGGGGGAAGGCCTTCCCCCGACTATCCTATGAGATATGGCGAACAACAAACTCACTCATTGCTTTGGTATCAAGGGTACGTGGAAAGTCCATGGAGAGTAATGTGATGGCAGCTATTGCCGAATAAGGAAATGAGGGAAGCCCTGCACCAAGGACTGCCTTTTGTAGTAACAGTAGCAGTTTCATGTTGACACTGTTTAAGCCTTATAATTCGTGCATTTATGGATGGTGGGGTCAGGGCCGTCCATTCATAGGGCTCAACTCCCGAGGGCCTGGATGCGTAGTGATTAAGAACAACAGTCCACATTCTACCTTACTGCTCGTTAGACTTGACATGCAGGTAAAATGTTGGGGGCTAAGTGATTGGGGAAACAATTGATTTTTCTCGAAGGGGACTTTACACCTCCATCTTACAGACCAGGCCCATACGGGAATTAATGGGCCAAAGAGGTATCATCCTGGGGTGACCCTCAGGCCCATGCTTACTCAAGGGCCTAGGACGCAACCCTAGAGGCTTCCTCTGCGCCCTATTGCTCCGAGACTGGTAGCCCATGCGGGTACTACAGGTAAAATTACTATTCTACCCTTTCCCGAGAGGGCTATAAATAATGACATGTTTTCCTTAGGAAAGGGGTTAGCAACTGCAGATACTGACTTGCTATTGCATTCTTTCTGACCTTTGACTTGGACTTTTAACTGACTTGACCATCGGAGAGGCGTTCCCCGGTCGACAACTAGGGGGTTGCCCTTTTTGCAGGTTGGATCATGGAGAGCCGAGGACAATGAAGTGTTGACCGCTAGCTGTTAGATAAAAATGTCCCCTTCGTCTGACGTCATCAGCAACTGGAGACTAGGATTTCCGCCGAAATCACTTTTCATAATCTAGCAAGGTTAGCAATAAAATTCAGAATGGAAGGGCTAGAAAGCAAACCTGCTGCTTTACTCTCACTTGTTTTTACATTAAGAATAGTTGACTTCACCATATGTGGTTTTGCGAGGTTTATTAGATACTTACATTCACCTTAGACTGTAGAATTTAGAATCCATGATCAACAACTTTTAAGAATATAATTTGATAAAAACATAACGTAATAGCTAAAGCATGCTGATTGCTAGCACAACTACACCTGTGTCCAAGCACGAAAGAATGATTGCAAGAAATTGTTGATGACAATATAAAAAGACAAAAATAAATAGAGCGAGATGGGTCATCATGATAGCCCTAAGTACAACAGCAATAACTGATATATGAAAACAAGTACAACACATGCAGGAGCCATACAAATGCCCCCATAACCCTAGTTCTCTCCTACATGATGGACGTTGATTTGTGACAATCTTAAAATATAAAAAGATAAATCCTGATGCCACCTTAATCGGGCCTATCTTAATGTTGTACACCAGTGCCCCAATATAGAAATCAAGCCAGCAAAATATCCACAGTAACACCTGATAGAAAGTCAGAAACATGCATGTTTCTATGTAGAAGTATGTGTTACAAAGAGAAGATAAATGATAGAAACACTAATTTTTTTGAAGAATCATGCTATTTTCTGACTGCGAATATGTCATTCTGAGCGCATATTCAACAAACAACACAAAAGACAAGTGCGACAACCAGATATGAAAGCACTTGCAGGCAAAGATAAAAAGGACATTGTAGGCACTAAAAATATTTATATGCCGTACCAAAATAAAATCAAATTAATTAAATGGGTCAATCCTTTTAATTACTTTGATTAGGGCAAAAAAACTCTCAAGTCAAGTCCAAGACAAAGCCTAAATGGCTTCCAAATTAAGGCTCAGTCAAAATTCAAGTGAAACCCCAAATCGAGGCTCAAGACGACTACCAAGTCAAGTCACGACCTAAAGCCCGAACGACTTGCAAATCAAGGCACGGTCGAAACCAGGTCAAAGTAAAAGTCAAAGGTCAAAGCCTAAGTCGACTACCAAGTCAAAGGTCAAGGCCTAAATCGACTCCCAAGTCAAACGTCAAACAACTCTCAAGTTGACATCCGATCAAAGTTCGAGACGACTTCTACGTCAATGCCTGGTCCAAACCCGATAGACTTCCCAATCAAAGTCAAAGTCAAGCAAATGACTCCTTAGTCAAAACAATCCAGGAAGAAGACTAATTGAAGTCCAAAAATCCAAGTGAAAGCCCACCTTGACCTTCAAGGGGGAGGGGGAAGTTTTCCTATAAATAAGCCCTTACTCCCCCTTAGTTCAGAGGTTGGAAAGATTGGAAAATTTGAAGAATTCATCCAACACTCAAATACTCTCTCTGTCAGGGAAGACAACAAGCACATCGAGCGCCATGAGCGCGTGTCGTCCTCGCTTGAAGATCAAAGGCTTGTCTTGATAGAGATCAAGCCTTCAAAGCCCTCTCTTAAGCCCAAGTTCATTCAAACTCAACTAGAAGATCGAATAAGAGGATCATACACATTGTATTAAATAGAGATTGTACCAATGCATTCAAATTAATACAAAGATTTAATCTTGTATCCAAATTCCTGTCTAATTCATTTTACACTTGAAATTGGTGTTTATAACGTTGCACTGGATGTTTCCAACAGCTCATGGATAGTTAAAACCACTATAATACATGGGAATTACTTCAAGAACTGTCCCAGCAGCGTCACTAAACAAATGGCCCCAGAAAGATGTAAACAGGATGACACTTTCCCCATTTGAGTTATTTGCCAGGATTTAATGCTCCAGAACAGAAGAAAAGAGGGAATGATTCAGAAATTCTGTCCTAATCAAGTCAGAGTGGTGAAATCAATGCCCCCAGTAAAACTAATGACGCTTTCCCCATTTGAGTCAGCCATCTCTTGAGGCTTGGGACGGAGTAAATGACTCCCGACCCCTCCACCGATTTAAAGCGTGAATCTCCGGCACAAGGTTTGTCAGTACTAATTGAACAAAAATAATAACAAAAAATTATTTGTTTCCACAATTGAAGCACAATGTGTGTGTGTATATATATATATATGTGTGTGTGTATTTATATACATACATATATGT
>JACYFF010031957.1:91712859-91747418 GCA_017589665.1 Selenicereus undatus
CACACACACACAAACAAACCCTCTAAGTTTTTAACGCATGTCACCCCATAAATTCTGCAGCAATTAACAGTTTTGCTATTTTTGATTTAGAAAGGACAAGTTAGTCAAGTATGTATGCAATATTTTTTTTATCTAAAAAAAGATTTTTTGAGTTAATTATAATTTTGAAGATTTTGTTTTTACCAAAAAACGAACACAATGTTTAATCATGGTAATGCACCCTATATATTATGTTACTAAAACCACAACCATTTATACCAAGACTAATGCATTATATTATAAGAAAATAATTGCACCGATTACAACTAATCGATTGTGCATTTTTGGTGTGCAATTTTTACCTCAAATTTGGTAACCAATGTGGAATATTATAATGATATACATAGTCACTTACACATATTCTATATTTTATTTGCCATAATGACGTAATTATTATTAGCAAAATGATAAATGTCTTCTTATAACACGCTTCTTAAGTGTCTTGTTTGGGTTTATTATATTGAGTTTTTAAAATTGTCTGATTGAATATTGAAAGGGTCTTATAACTCATAGATTGTGAAAAAATTATCTTTTTATCTAAATAATTAACAGTTTTGCTATCTTTTCATTTAGAAAGCACAAGTTAGTGAAGCATGTATGGAATATTTTTTTTATCTAGAAAAAGAATTTATAAGTTAATTATAATTTTGAAGATTTTATTTTTACCAAAAAACGAGCGCAATGTTTAATCATGGTCATGCGCCGTATATATTATGTTACTAAAACCACTGTCATTTCTACCAAAACTAATGCATTATATTATAATAAAATAATTGCACCGATTACAACTAATCGATTGCGCATTTTTGGTGTCCAATTTTTACCTCAAATTTGTTAACCAATGTGGAATATTATAATGATATGCATAGTCACATACACATATTCTATATTTTATTTGCCATAATGACGCAATTATTATTAGCAAAATGATAAATGTCTTACTATAACACACTTCTTCAATGTCTTGTTTGTGTTTATTGTATTGAGTTTTTAAAATTGTCTGATTGAATATTGAAAGGGTCTTATAGCTCATAGATTGTAAAAAAAATTATCTTTTTATCCATATCTTTTCACAATTACAAAATTCGGCAGATGGTACGCCTTCGCGGATGGGGTTTATCGATTACGATATCATTTTGTGTCTGTCAACATAGCCCATATATGTAGGGCTTTACCATCCATAATTCATTCCAATAGTTAAAAATTTGGTGACTTTAAATCTGTTTTTTTTTTTATGACAGTGAGCATTTAGGCTATATCTTACATCTCTTTACAGTTTTTTATAATTTCTTACAGCTCTTTACATCTTTTTACATCTCTTTACATCTTCGTATAACTTCTTACATTTCCTTATATATGTTTTTTATACCATTCAACTTGTCATTATTTTTTTTCACATATTTATAGAAATATGTATATATTATTTATACACTACCAATTTGAAAAATTTGTATTTATTTTTATGAATGTAATATTTCTATTTAAAATATAAACAAAATTAAATGATTCAAATTAAATTAGAATTTCCCCATGAATTATGTACACAACAGAGAAAAAAAGTTAACATACACAAAAATTGCATTCATATTTGAGTTTTAACATAAATCATATATTAAAATAGTCAAACTGTAGATAACGAAAGCATTTCATTTATTTCATCCCTGTGTTTATCTATGGTAATTTAGTTACTATCATCTTACAATTGAGCATTGGATTGCCCATTGACATTTGGGGCACTTGTGATATTGTTATGTCCTTTTTATGTAGAATAATACAATTGTGCATAGTACACTAAGTAATGATTATCACAAGCTACTGCTCCAGTCTCATTTAAGACATTAAGTTAAAATTATTAATTTAAAATTATTTAATTCAAATAGGATTTTATTTTAAAGGCTCTATTCAATTTTGTTGAGAAAAATTATTATTTTAAATTTATTTATAGGGGTTGAAACTAATGTTAATTAAAAAACAACTCAATTGTAGAATATATTTGGTTCTATAAATTTGTAGGTATGAATTTATTTTATTTTTATTTAATTGACTTGTTTAAACACTTATTTTCATTAATTATGTTATTTCAACGTTATTTCTACTCATAAAATGCTAATTGTTGAAAAAAAATTGTTTGTATACTATTCAAGATAATTTGTTTAGTGATGGTATAAAATTAATTTCATAAATATCATTGACAGATTATAAGTAATTTACTTCTATGAAATAATTTATTTCGTAAATCATATATTAAAAACGAACAATTATGCACACATATCTGAAAGTTATATTTATAAAACCTTGTAATAATTTAGCAACTGCATTGACATCTTTACGGCTAGAGATGTCTGTAGAGGTAAGACTACCAACAACTAGATCGCCCCTTACACCGGAAAAGTACGATCTATATTAGGAGTTGTTGATGTTACATTTTATTTGGATATGGATAAGATATGTACTTTATGGACTATTGGATCCATTTGGTTCCTTTGATTCTTGCTCGAGCCGGATGATGAAAAATTATTTTTAATAATTTAGTAACTGCTTACATATATCCGTATAGCTTCTTACAACTCTTACTACTTCTTACAACTTTTTACAACTGCTTACAATTTCTTGCATAAACTTATAGCTTACAGTTGCATCTTATTGCGCAAAAGAATAGGCCTTAAGTAACATGTTACTTTTGATCAAGGCAAGGCACTTAAGAGGTGTCTTGCTACAAGACATATATCATCACCCTTATTATTATTATTATTATTATCAAAAAATAATAAAAATATTTTATTTTCATTATTGTTATTTTTCCTATTTATTTGAATATTATACGACTATATACGTATATGTAGATCTCATATACAATACATTCATAGTTATGGATCATATATAAACAATGTAATACCACCAATATATTACTACCAAAAGATAACCAAATCAATTCAAATTCTCATACAACAAGAGTTCAAGGCAGTATTAACAATTAATGATAGTAAGATTATCTACCTTCAATATGTATTTTGTTACAATATGTGAAAGTTTGCTAGATTGCTTTCAACAAGAGTCCAAGCCTATATTAACAACTTTTTGATGGCATGATTATATTATCAGTAACGCATCTTCTTATTCTGTTATTTGAAAGCTTTATGGACCTGCTAAATTGTGATTGTAATTGTAAAATTGCAATATTTAGACCTATAATTATGGTTGTAAAATTGTGTACAACATGCTTGTTGTGATTTTTACAAATAACAACTACAATTTAAAACTCATGAGATTCTTCATACATCGCATAAGTATAAAAATACTAGTTTATGAACTAAAAGTCATATTCACTTACAAAAGATATCAAATTCAAATGAATACAAACGTAATATAATAGGATAAATATCT
Organism: Selenicereus undatus; assembly: GCA_017589665.1. Classification (NCBI taxonomy): domain Eukaryota; kingdom Viridiplantae; phylum Streptophyta; class Magnoliopsida; order Caryophyllales; family Cactaceae; genus Selenicereus; species Selenicereus undatus. Next base: position 91,716,283 of record JACYFF010031957.1, read on the forward strand.
CATTCAAGAAAACTAAAGACTAATACACTAATTACTCATTTCTTGAGGTAGTCCTTTGGGAAGAAGATTAAAAGATTTAGTATGAATTTCTTGTAAAAAAAAAAACTATAGTAGACCGTATCCGATGAATTGATATTCGTTGAAAGCCTGCACTAATCAATCAGCAATTTTGTCCCGTATTAGACAAATGTGATATTAAATTTATTGAAACTCTTCAGAAATGAGAGACAACGCTCTCCCACCCAAAGAATGGAAGAAACCAACTCTCACAAATGGAAAGATATAATTTAAATCAAGAAAAAACACTACCAAAACATAACAATTGAAAAGCCCTAATTTTGAGAAAATTTAGTTTAAACAAAACAATATATGGTATATACATATGTAAAATGATTGAAACATTCATTCTTTTTAAGATAGATTAGCCAAAAAAGTCACCTTATTGTTCATGTTGACCCTAGTGTTTGGCCTTCGAACCTTTGCCTGATTGCTTTTGCAACCTCATCTCGGGCAACTTTGGCTAGACTACATTTCCCATACCTAGCCAGGTAGCAACACTTCTATCTTGAGATATGTATTTCTGGAGTGCTAATCATTTTACTACCCGCTGTGGTTACTTGGTTTTGAAGTGGGGATAGTTGTTGGATAAATCCTCAAGTGTTTTGGGGATCATTTTTTAAAATCTTTGTGGGTTTTTGTAGTATTCCTATTGAGGTCCAAGCCATTCATTGATTATAAAAAAATGAGAGAGAGAAAATGAAGACACAGAAGGAGAAAAATAAGAATAAAAATGAGTGAGTGGCATGATGAGTTTTCAATGACTGGCTCTTCCAACTAATTCCAAAGGTCTGTGTAGGTGTTGAGTTAAATCTCATTGCAGAAGGGAAGTTTCTTTTCTAACCAATCAAAACTGCCCCAATCAATCACAGCGGTCTACTAATTAAATATTTCATGAAAATGCATAGAGGCCAATTAAAAAGAGTCACGTGTTGCAGATGATGTAGAAATAAATGATTATTTTTAATGGACATAATTTGGCGAAAAAGTCTAGCTCTAGTTTCTCTATAAATAGAGAGCCTCCTCCCCCATTCATGGCGCCATCATTTTGAAATTTCAAAAAACTCAAGTACTCTTTCTAGAGGAAGATAACAACACCTTAAACACATGTGATCTACTCTTGAGAGATCCAATATTTTTCTTAATTGAGATTAAGCCTATAAGTCCTCCCTCAAGATCAAATTCATCAAGTTCATTAAAAGAGACAAAATATGAGGAATTGCTATACTTGTTCTTGTAATGCCTATACAAAGATTGCACCCATACATACAACATCAATACAAAATTCAATTTATTTTTCAATTTCTTGTCTTATTTAATTTAGACTCAAACTTTGTGTTTACAAATTTCTAGCATGCACAGTAGGGCGATCTCTGGCTCATATCTCCTTTTTGACCCAAAAACTTTACATTTTTTCGAACACTACATTGCGCCCAAGAAGGCCAAGACTCGATCTTGAAGGAAAGTTGTCTGATCCACGTCTCAGGGATCAACAACCACTATAGTTGCATCTAGTAGAGTTATGACTAAGAGTATGGCAAATGCTAAATTTGCAATTGCCATAAAGCAGTCATTTATGGTTGTATTGTTGTAGTACCATAAAATCTAAAATCATGGCTCCACCTTGCCTGATAGTCACTTAAATTCCTTTTCATCTTTTGAAGCACAAATCTTTACGAGCTTCAACATACTGCACACAATTCCCTGTGGGATGGATGAACTCCAAACCCACACTAGTCCTACCTTCTAGCCCTTTGACTTAGAAGATGATGGCTACTCGAGTAGTGTTCCTCCCTGACTTCATCAAATGAATCATTTTTCTCAGATGCAGAAGCTGAATCCTCTAACGCTGTCATCATATGCTAGTAAATGTGACAAGGGATATGCACTTGGAGAAACAAGTAGCATACATGAATGCCATATTGAATAAAGTCTCTAAGGGGGGCACGAAAAAGGATGCTCAAATCAAGCATCAAAACGAGTAGATTGCTTATTTGGTAACGAAGTTAGAGAAGTAGTTACCCGAGGTCTCTAACAAAGGCTTAGATGGTGAATTTGCATAAAGAGTCTAACTACAACAAAGCATCTGACCATAAGCATAAGTCAAAGAACGATTTATCTTTAGCCTTAATGTCGACTAAGTACATTCAAAACTTAATAGTGAATGTAATTAAGGCTTAGTTGGGGAAGGATCCCACAAGATGCATGCATAGACGTTGGCTAACATCAAAAGGATTTATGACATTCACATGTGTACAACTATAGAGCTCCAAAATTCAACCAATTTAATGGTAAGTGCAACCCCAGATAGCATGTTGCCTACTTTGTTTAGATGTACAATAATGTTGGCATGGAGGGAGTCTGACTAGTTAAGTAGTTTGTTCGAACCCTAAAATGGATTAATTTGACTCATATACTGATTTAGAGCCTAAGTCCATCGATAGTTGGGAACAAATTAAGTAGGAGTTCCTTAATAAGTTCTACAACACTCGATGTGTTATTAACATGATAGGGCTGACAAATACTAAGCAATGGAAGGACAACTCAGTTCTAAATTACGTCACTTGTTGGAGATCCCTCAGTCTCAAATGTAAGGATCATCTATCTGAAACTTTAGCAATTAAGATGCGTGTTCAGGGATAGAATTAGATTTGCTTAACATCATACGGATAAGTAAGCGGAGAACATTCCATGAGTTAGCAACATAGGCACATGATATGGAGTTGGCAATTACAAATCGACGTGGTAATTTGTCTTCCTTATACTAATTCAAGAAGGACAATGGTGAGTTCAAGAAGTTCGAAGTTACCATCTCCATTGGAGAACTTGTGCAGATTTCAAAGCCCAAGTTGAAAGGGAAGATAGGATCATCCTCCAAGGATGCTTAAAGGTGTGGCCTGCACGCTAAAGAAGCTTCAAGAGAAGAAGTATTCATTCCTTGATTGAGAGTTGTCAGAAATGTTGGATGTTTTATCAGAATACAAGATTATTGAATTCCCTGAGCCAAAGTGGCCTAAAAAATCTAGAAAAATTACAAACGCAAAGCATTGTGGTTATCATCGAGTCATTAGTCGTACTCTTGAGAAGTGCATCACATTAAAGGGGGTCAAGTAATAGAGGTCTACTGAATCTCATGAGGGAATAAAGACCAACGTGATTCCCTCTTAAAGGGATGGCTTATTCACCATTTAATTTGAAAGTCTAGAACCCGGCATCGCCCTATTAAGGGTCTAAGAACAGGTGGTAGACACTAATCTTATTATGGACATATTGAATAAGGATGAAGAAGGATGGACCCCTATCACTCGAAGTAGGTTGCGAAGGTAAAACCAAGCTCATCCACCACCTCCCACTGTAATAGAAAGAGACAAGGTAAGAAGAAGAATCCTCTACATGCAAAGAGCCAGAAGAAGTAGGAAATTCAGCTTGTTGACCTACCTAAGAAGGAGTCATTTGCTCCTATGACACTGAAAGAGTAGTGGGCTTTTTTGAGAAGGCCATTGTTGACATGACTTCATGTTATGGGATGAAAAACGAGGAACAGAGAGCGGCAGGAGTCCATCCAAAAGTGGTGAAAAGACTCTACCTATTTTGGAGGATTTATCGAAATATGGTGCTAGAGACAAATCTTTCATTTGCTCAAAGAAATACATTAGCATGTCATTATTGCCTTCGAGCACCTAGGTCGTTATGGTGACAAGGTTAAGGATGTTAGCAAACCAACAAAAGATGCTACCTAGTGTGCTGCTTGCAACATGACCATCACTTTCACTAATGAGGACCTATCAATAGGCTCTAAACCTCACAATTCTCTTTTGTTCGTTAATGGATATATCAAAGACCAAGATGTTAAGTGAATCCTAGTAGATGGATGGTTATTTAGCCATTAACATGATATCTAAGTCTAAGATATGAGCCTTAGAGATCACAATGGAAGAGCTTTCTAAGAGTTGAATGGTGATCCAAGGCTTTAGCCTAGAGAGACAGCATGTGGTTGGCATGGTTCGCTAGCAACAGATGACCTATTGACATCTTTAATCTTCCACGTGATTAACTCAACGACATTCTACAAGCTACTGCTTGGATATAAATGGCTTTAGGAGCATAGAACAATAGCTTTAAACTTCTTATCAATGTCTCAAGTACTATCTAGGTGGTGCAAAAAAGATCAATGGTGATGTCAAGCCATTCATTACGATAGAGTTAGATTTTGCTTACTATAAATTCTTTCAAGAAGGTTCTGTGTGTAAGTACAAGGTTCTATCCCTTTTCGTATGAATTGATTTTCAACCCTTATGTCAAAGTAGATGGCTCATTCAGAGTGAAAGGTGCACTGTGATTTTTGTCCGTGGGAGCTTGCAATGATAGAAGAAGAAAGAATACCGTCATTCTCTCGATAAAATTGGATGCTATCACAAAAATATCAAGGAAAATGTAGCCAACATCTCTAATCGGAAGTATGAATAAGTACATCCAATATGAAATTGAACGTTGCAAAAATGTTTTAATGCACACCGCTGTGGCAACTAATAGCTCATTAAAGACAGCATGGAGTCATCCCATCCATGGGTTTCAACATTGATAGTGAATGACATGATGCTAGGAGAAAGAACACGATCTCATTGGATCGATCCTACTGGAGTTCAATATTTGCAAGCCTACGAAACCAAAATGTAATACAGTCTTCTAGTTAGCCTGTGATCGAGTCATCATTGGAGAATATGATGGTGTGACAAATAAATGAGAAGAGCTTCATTCAAGGGTAGTTTTGAGGTCCTTAGAAGGAGGAACAACTTCACATATATATGGCCATAAAGTGGGAATTTGAGGAAAAAATCAATATCCATGAGTGAAATAGAGACTTCGCCTTAGGAGCTATGCAAAGAGTTTGTCTCAGGGCATAATTACTTGTAGAACACTCAAATAATGTTCGAAAATTTATCATACGAAAAGAGTGAAGTGTGAATGGAATCAAATAAGTGATTAGTAGTGATCAAGTCTCTACGACGTGCAAGAAGATCCTATAACTCCTCCCAATAAAGTGGTGTATAAGAAAACTCCCTTTGTCGCAAAATTTTTTTCTCATGATTGTTGCTTAGCCTATAAGTCATGGTGTAACAACTAGTACAATGGATTATCATCCTTATCTTCAAAGTGGCTTGACAATAGATATATTTCCCATGTTTTCAAATCCTCTTTCGACCAGGAGGGGAGGCTCGATGCTTGGAGTAAGATGTTATTGTCTTACAAATATGCAACTTCATCTCGTTAGCATCTTTGTTATTTAGGCGAGTGAATAAGTGTTGTCAATTGCTAGAAGCCTCACCCAAGAAGGAGATCATATCTAAATAGAGCTTGAAATGAAAAGGCAACAGGATATGGGGTTTTTATAACTCATTTTCTGAAAGTGAGAGCGCAAGTTAATCAAGTAGGTAGACACAAGTAGGCTCAGATGGATTAAATAACCATCCAATGGTGAAAATAGTAGAGAAAGTCACCACATGTGGATCCATAAGGGCAAGCTATTCAAGGATGAGAATAATAGAGAATGTTATCTAATTGTCAGGGCAAGCGGTGAGAACAATAAAGAAGGTGACCCAAGGTGGATTCATGAGGACAAGCCATTGAATAGTAAGATCAAAAGAGAAGGTCATCCAAAGTGGACCCAAGAGTGCAAGTCATCCACAACAAGAATCATAGGAAAAGTCATTCAAGGTGGACCCTTGATGCCAAGCATCTAAGGTGAGACCAATAGAAAAATCACCCAAAGTTGGTTCATGAGGGCAAGCCATCCAAAGGTGAAAAAAAATTTGTTTGTAAAAATGACCCCTTTAGTCCAAAGCATAAAGCATTCAACAGTTCGGATGATACGTGTTCAAATCAAGCTAACACCCAAAAAAAACAAAAAAGAAGGCCAACCAAAGATGTGCAAAGTTAAAATCTAATTACTTCAAATCACATTCCCCCATTTGCAAAGAGGATGTTGGTGTTTGATTGTGATTGGTATTCTCCACCGTCTAAGATAAGGGTAACAAAAGAAAGTAATAATAACTTTGAATCAGGTATTTTGAAGGAAAAACAGTGTTAGCATACTTAGGGATTTGACTATTTAGTGCATAAGTATGGCAATCAAAGGTAGTATGTCGCACAAGAAGATAAATCAAAGAGGCATGCACGCTCACAATTCACATTGGTTACTATTCTCAAAATTATGATGCTTTAAGATATTAGAAAGGAAAAAGGAAAATAAAAAGCCTTATTCTTGTATTTAAAGTGAAGAAAAAGAAATAAAATAAATCTAGGATTTGGAACAAGCAGGGTCAAGGACTCAAACAAGTAAGAAATAAAATTGTAATAAAGTGTTATCAACATCTAAAAAACACCTTGGAGTAATTTTTCCCAAATTACCAAATTAAATTTGTGCAAGAGATTCCATGGCCAAAAAACAATGAAATAGAGTATGCTTTAAATCCCCAACAGCAAAGAAAAATTGAGAATTACAGGTAAGGTAAATGGGGACAAGATTGACATCATGAAAATTTCAAAAATCATAGTCCAAAATTTGTAGCCTAAGATTTTTAATTGACAATTCTATACTCTCTCTATGTTTCTCATCACAACTTCTTTGGCAATGTCAACCAAAGTGGTTTCATACCTATTTGGTAAGATAGGGGAGGCAAAAGGTAATTAATGTAATCCTTAATGTTGCGTCTAAGCACAACATTAGGTTCTGATCGATCAAATCGACCTATGTTGCACAAAGGAATTTCCTAAAAAACCAAAAGAGAGGAGAAGTTAGGCTAAATGAATGCTAGGAAAGACTAAAGGGGCAAAGATAGACTAAATAAAGTTCAAAAGTCTTTCAAGAGGTTTGTCATTAGAAATGATCAAGAGTTTTATACCCCTCTCTCTTGCCCAGCCTTTAACTTTGCTTCTTGTTGCAAAGTTAAGCAATAGTGGTGTGCTGAAATTCCAACGAACAATAAGGGGATGGATTGCAAGTAGTATAGGGGTCTATGTGTGGCAGCTGATCGTCAAGGTGTCATGCTTCTACTCCAATTCTAGGAAGGTTGTACTCTTTGGGTCGCTCATTTTTTTTCATTATAAATTTCATACCAAGATTATCAAAACTAAAAAATGAAAGGAAGGGTGAGACTTATAGTATCGTAATGAGTAGAGGTCTAAACCACAACAAATGAAAAAAAGGAAATTGAAAAAGACGATGGACTAATAAGTATGGAATTTACTTGTTGATCTCAATTAAGTATCTTGTGGACGTATTTTGTGCCAAGAATGTGAAACAAAAATATTGAATCAAATTTTGAGTCATAGCAAAAATGAAAAAATCTTCGATCATCAACATCCATCAAGTGTTCGAGACCCGGTCGCTTTGAGTAGTCAAGATTCGTGTATGCGGCTAACTCTCGAAGAGGACATTTGTAGAAAGGAAGGTTTTCCTCACCAATCAAAACCTACCATGTAGGAAATTAAATGCTTATTTCACCCAATTATAGTATGTCATATGTCAAGTTAATTATAATGGTCCATTATATTAAACCTTTAATGAAAGCATATAGCCGCCAATTAAAAAGCACCGTGTGTCACAGATGATGTGGAAAATAAATGATTATTTCAATGGGGATAATTAGGAGAGAAATTCTATCTCCATTTTCTCTGTAAATAGAGACCTCTCCCATCATTCAGGGGCTTGGTAGCCTGAAATCTCAGAAGAACTCACGTGCTGTCTCTCTCTCAAGAAGACAACAAGCACCTCAACCACGTGCACGTTATTCTCGAGATATCAAAGCATTCTTATTGATTGAGATTAAGTTTCTAAGGCCCTCCCTCTCAAGATCATATTCATCTAAGTTGATTACAGGAGATCCAATTAAGGGATTTTTTTATACTTGTTCTTGTAACGGCGATATAGAGATGGTACCCATTCATATCATATAACATGAAATTAAAGTTGTACCTCAATTTGTTGTCTTATTTAATTTAAACTCAAAGTTTGTGTTTACGTTCATAAAGATGTGAAAAGTGTATGTGAAATTCAAGTCTTGTTAGTAAAGTGCTTTCCATACTCTATTAACGTATTAGCTTCTGAGCTACTCGTTTTAGATATATTTTTTCCTCTTCAGCTTTATCCTAAGCTCCATTACAATTCTTGAAAGTCCTCACGAATGCATTTTATATTTGCAACACCCCCTAATTGACGCTCTTAGTTAACCGCACTGGTTAAGGAATTAAGAGGGTTAGCAATTGAAGACTTTAAGAAATTAGGAGGTATTACCACAACTTGCTCAGACAATGAAGGCGTTAAAAGTAAGAATTTTTTTTTTTTAAACGGACATATGTGAGCAAGACATAGAGTGTATAACTTCTTTGTCGATTGAACTTAACTCATAGTTTGATGAAAACTAAAAAGTATACATTACGCTCATAAACTATAAATGAAAAAACTTCAGTTGCATCTATACGCGTAACGGATTTCTGTTTTGATAACCAGCTTAAGCCTTATCAATAGAAACTTGTATGCATAATAATTGAGTAAGAGATGCATTATTAACCTTCCTTTCCTTTTCGCTTTTCTTGATTTCCTACAAATCATTAGGGAAAGCACAAAGGAAATGATAATGAACTTAGCATGGGCTCTTATGCTACCCTAATAAATGTAAATACTAAGTAATTAACTTGATTTTGAGCTGGCACAATAAACACATTCAAGAAATTGCATTTGCATGTTATAGAAACAACATCATCAACTTCGATGCGCCAATTTGACCTTAATAATAACATGTACGAATAGATATACTTAAGCTTAAACATATAGCATATACGATGCCCTAGAGGTGAATCATTAGTGTAGTATTCAATCAAATCATGGCTAGCTATTGAGTACTGGAAATAATCCATATTTCAATTGACACAGTTGTACGTGTAATTCATGTAACAATTAGGTATTTGGTTGTAAAGCATTAGAAAAAATGTATTAAAAAACTAAGCTTTTATATGCATATGAAGGGTGCTAGCAATAACGTAATTTGTTGGTCTTCTTGAACGGGGTGTTGGATATGTTTACATAAACACACATTTAGTCATTTTGATCTTAGATATTCATCTCCCTTAACTTCTTGACTGATGCTTTTAGAAATGTTTTCAAGGAACCCACACTTTGTTTGGGAATTACTAAGGAGGTTTGTGCATGCAAATTCTTTAGCTTTAAAGTCTATATGCACAAAGTTTTGCACTCAGGAAAGACATCAATGAAACATTCCATAGGTAAGTTCATTCCCTTAACAAATTCCCTAATCAAATTTTCCTATGTGATGCATTTCTAAGACCCTTCCCATCTCTCTAAGTGACTTCTATGGGTAAGAAGATTCTTAATGACAATGAAATCATGGTACTTGTTGTGAAAATTACCCAAAAGGTGATGATTTGAGAGTCCACTCTATGTACATTGTGTCCGGTTCATTTAACAATAAAATTTAGAGTTTGGCCAAATGGAAGGATATGGTGATAGTGCATCCGTGGAAGTTGTCACACAATCTTTTACCAGGTTACAATCTTGCTCAATATCAATTTCCCACCAAAATATTGTTCGAGCTACAAAACTGACATTTTACCCCTCATTTTTCCCAAAATTGTGTTTTTAATAATGGCTAATGTAGGATTTTCATTCATATATGGTGTTTCTTGAGTAGGAAATAAGCTCAGGCGAGCAAGCTTGGAGTTTTTGAGGCCTAATGGAGTCAAAGGTTCAAGTTCAAGAAGGTAGGGAGGATGATAAAAGCTACTAGTGGCAACACAGCACTACAAGTGCCAGTTTTGGTAGATCCATGCCAACTACCAGTGTCAGTTTTGGCAAGCCCATGCCAACTGCCCGTGCCACCTCCAAATTGGGCACTCTTTTCTTCTTCTAGAGAGTTGGCATGATCTGCTAATGCCAAATGGTACGACCATGCCAAACTCACTGTTCGGGCCCTATATCAACACCTTTTCTCCTATTTGTAAGGAGGTACTTGTCAAAAGTAGGATTTTAGCTTAGTTTTTAGGGTTCTTAAGGTAGTGTTTTGGAGTAAATTAGTGCCTAATTTTGTTAATGTAGCCTCATTTAAGTTATTGAAGTGTCAGTTTCAAGTATTTGATTCTCTTTCAATGTTATTTACTCATCAAGCTCTTCAAGTGATGGTTAGTTTGCTCAATCTCTCTCTGTTAGTCTTCTCTCTCAACATTCAAACCTTTTTGCTTTGGGTTAAGTTCATGCTTTAATCATATTGTTTACTTTTGAATCATGTTTTCTTTCCTTTCTCTACTTTCAATCTTTCTCTTTTTTATCTCAAATCTCCATTTTCAACTCTCCCCTTTTTTCATTCAAGTTCAGGTTTGAAGACCCACTTTTGAAAAGTTGAAATTTTGATTAGTCATAGGTTGGATTAGAAGTTGCTAGAGTAGATTAGATGACAATAAGTGGAAACAAGCGACAAATTCCACCCTACTTGGCCCTTCAACAGAGGTTTAGCCTAATTATTTGATTCTTGAACTTTGAGGCACACTGCCTTCTCTCTCTTCTCTTAGCAAGTAAATTTAATGCTTTTTTAGTTACATTAGGTGTTTGTTAGTTTATTATTAGTTAGAATGATGTTTTACGTTGATTGTGGTGTGTTTTAGATTATTTTAATTAATTATGTTTAGACTACGATTGGTAAGTAATTAGTACAACTAGTCATGTTTATTCACATTTGTTACTTTCCCTAAATTACAATTGGGGCTAGAATGATAAGCGGCTTTATTTCAACAATGTGCTAGAGAACAATAAACACCTCCCTATACACCATGGAAACTGCTTAACAAATTACAATTGCTGCGAACATAGACGTGAGATCATGTCATATTTCCTTTTGTTTGAGACTTTCTTATTAGATGTATATAATCATATTTTGCTTTGTTTATTTATTTGTTAGTAGTGACTTGATTTATTATGCTTGTTTTATTATGCTTGTTTTCTTTTCTCTTGAAAACAATCTAAAAAAATTAGTAAAAATCACAAATTAAAAAAACATTGAAATTAAAAAATTTTAAGAAATAAAAAAATTTAAAAATATGGCAATTTTTTGTTTCCTTTAATATGAGGTTGAAGTATTTTGGCGATATTTAAGTAGATGGAATGAGTTTCATGCTCAATGTGTTGACCGGTATTTTGAGAAATGAAAAATTTGCCAATTGATTTTTGAGGGCCTCAATAATGAATAATGGAGTCATGCTTAGACTATGTACCCTAGGAGGTTTGTCTGCCAACTCTCCTGATGACATTTGGGATTTCTTCGAATACTTGGCTCATAATACTTGGGAGGATAAACATGCTAGAGGGATCTTTAGTTACCCCATTCCTGACCCTTATGTGATGCATGTTACACCTTTGGAGGAGAGTCAACTTGACGGTATATCTTATGAGCACCCTTATACTCTATGTGATCCTATTTCATGTGATTATTGTTATTCCTTTGATCATGATGTTGATTTTCATGCACTACTTAGTAGGCCACAAAGATTAGAGGTATTGACCATTTTTAATAAGAAGCTGCACTTTTATGATTTACTCAAGATTGATCTTAGCTTAGGCTCTCCTACACCTAAGGTCAGGCCATATGAGGGATTTGATGCTAGAAGTGAGGCACCTATTCCTTGGGGCATGATTTTCATGTTGATACACATTTGGCCAACGTTGAGGAAGTGATTGATCCCTTATATCTATTAGCATGTGCACCCTCCTTAGAGTTTAGCACAATTAGTGACACCCATGAGGGTAGTGTGACCATTCATGATCCGTCCTTAGGAGACCCTAAGGAGGGAGATTGACATGAGACTGATGCTAGCTTTGATTTTGAGTTAGAGGATAGTATTTTTCAGGAGCATTCACTTGAGGAGCCTTATGTTATGGAGTTGAGTGAGGTTACATCTCCTATGGAGCTTATTGATCCCATTCATATTGAGTCTTTCCTTGACTTAGTTGCCACTTCTCTCATTTGACCTCTTTCTTCCTCCTCGATTTTCACCCTTTTTTCAAACCCTGATGAATTTCAATTGTAAAGTCTAAGATTTTTATGCTTGACAATCATTATCTAGGATACATTATTGATGATATTGACATAGAGACTTGAGAATCATAATAAGATAGAGGACTTGACTCTAGGCCGTCCTATAGGAGTTGATTTTCAAATTACATTTGGTTGGCTTTGTCTAGGCCCTCTTCGCTCCCCTCTTAGAAATGTTGTAGTTCATTTAGGACATACAGACTACTGTAGATAGTCTATGCATTCATATAGTCATATCATTTGTAGACTATTGTTTTATGTGTCTGATTTTGCATATACCCATCTCTCTTGATTAGGCTAAGAGCCTTCATAAGCTCAAGAGAGCCTTGAGTTATATTCCACTTAAGTGCTATATTTGGGGCTATACTTCCTAGTTCTTACTAATTTTATTTTTGCGAGGATTGTTCTCGATTATTTGATAAGTTATTATGAGCCTTCGTGGGGTTTGCTATGAGTAGCAGCTTGTGAGCTGAGATGGAGTGGTTGATGCTCTAAAGCACCTCCTAGATACCATGTAAGTGAGGCATTAGTTCAGTACATTTTGTATCCAAAGTGATGTGGTCGTTCCACCCCTTCCATCTTCTACCTTTTCTTTTTTTATTTCTTTTTGTACATAGTTGTGGATATCTAAGATTGTGATTGTGTGGGTGATCAATTTTGAGGTGAAATTTGATATTTGTTGTACCATTTTGGTTATCTTCACCATTGTTTGTTTTGACATTTGGCTTTATGTGTGATTGTTGGTGGTGTATTTTGTTTTATGAACGTTTTTTTTGGTTTTGTTTGGTTCTCTATTTGTTGGTGGCGCCATAGGTTTGTACATTTAGTGCTGTTGTGTTGGGTTTGCTGTTGGATTGCTTACACAATTACTTTTTGGCACCTTAGCTTCTATAATAAGGGCATTATGGAGTTTTGGTGCAAGGTTGAGTGCCCACTTGTACATATTTTTAAAAAATTTATAAAGTTTTTTATTTTTTCATTGGGGACTTGTGTTGTTTCTTAGGTGATTGTAAACCCATGTTGTTAGGCTATTGAGTTATATGTAAATAGAGTTTGTATGATGAGACATCTAATTAAGGTTACGGATTCGATTTTTCTTAATAACTCCATTTTATATGGGTGATTTTATAACCACACCATTTCATCAATTCTTCATGTCTAATTGCTAAGTTGGCATGTGAACTTTTTTTTTGTTGAGTTGTCTTCTAAGCTCTCATAAGATGCCAAAAAAAAGAGAAAAAAAGGAAAAAACCCCTAAAAATGTGAATAAAAAAAATACCAATGTTCAAAGCCACTATCTTTTATTTCAAGCTTTAATTAGCTTGAATATGTGCTATTTTACTTAATTGTACATCTATTTGGGCAATGAAATAAGTGCTTTGCATAATCCAATAAAATCCCTTTCATAGGGAAGGCTTGAATATTTGTAAGTCAAATGTGTTTTGGGGGGTGTGTCTTATTAATCTTAAAAAATGGAAAAAAGAAAAACAAGAGTAAAGCAATCAATTAGGCAAGGAAATGGGGATCATGTTGTTAGTAACTTGATTTTTGTGGATTGATATACGTTTGCACTAGCACCAAAATGTATGCATCATTATACATTGTTGTGTGGGGTGAAAAGCGGAAATCATTGTGCATCTTATGATTTACATATTTTTTAATAGTGCATTCCATTTATATATAATTTGATGACTTGGGTACTAAGATGATGCAAGTACCCAAGTTGTGTATATATCTCCACAATAATTGTATATATGATCATGTTTTGGAGGGAAAAAAGATTTTATTTTTGTTTTTGAAAAGATTTTAGGGGTGTGTATTTTAAAAATTCTCACGTGACCTCAATCGTCCACTAAGGGAACCAATGTGTTTAAAGGGCTTGTTCCATACACTAAATACAACCGTGAATTCTACAAAAGTGAGTTAGGTTCTATTAGTTTCATTTTGCTTAGCTGGAGGTCAAGAAAAGCCTTGGTGTGGGGGTATTTGTTCAAGCTCAAAAAGTAACATTTTACGCCTTATTTTGTGTAGACTTTAGTTTTCAATAATGGTTGATTTAGAATTTTTATTTATATGTTATGTTTCTTGGATAGGAGATAAGTCAAGGAGAGCAATCTCAGAGCTTTTGAGGATTAATAGAGTCAAAACATGGCAAAAAGAGGCCTCTGATTTAGGCTTAAGAAGGCTAGGAGGAAGATAAAAGCTATAGCGTCAAAATGATACTACTAGTGCTAGTTTTGGTTGGTCAGCGCCAACCACCAGTGCCAAGTTTGGTAGGCTTGTGTCACCCCTAATTTGGTGTTTTTTTCTTCTTAAGGAGAGTTGGCATGTATGGTCTACTTGTGCCACATGGTACAGTCACTGTTCGGGGCTTATATAAACACCTTCCCTCGCATTTGTAAGGAGGTAGGTTTTGAAAGTAGGGTTTTAACTTAGTTTGAAGGGTTTACAAGGTAGTGCATCAAAGTAGATTGGTGCTTAATTTGCTAATGTAGCCTCATTTCAAGTTGTTTAAGTATTAATTTCAAGCATTTAATTCTCTTTCAATGTTATTTACTCTTTAAACTTTTCAATTAAAAGGTTAGTTTGTTGAATCTCTCTCCTTTACTCTTCACTTTTAGTAGTCAAGCCTTCTTGCTTTGGGTTAATTTCATGCTTTAATGATGTTTACTTTTGAATCTTGTTTGCTTTCCTTTTCCTACTTTCAATCTTGCTCTTTCTTATCTCAAATCTCTACTTTCAACTATGCGTTCTTCATTCAACAAGGGTTCGAAAACCCACTTTTAAAAAGTTGAACATTTGCTTAGTTATGGGTGAGAGACTACAAGTTATTATAGTTGTTGAGAATAAGAGAAAATAAGCCACAAATTCCACCCCCTTGCCCCTTCAATGAAGGTCTAACCTCCATTGTTGGATTCTTTAGATTTTGAGGTCTAGCTTATTCTCTCTTGTCTTAGCTAGTAAATTTAATGCTTTCATAGTTAAATTGGATGTTTGATAGTATATTATTAGTTACAATGATGCTTTGTGTTGATTGGGCTTTGTTTTATATTATTTTAGTTAATTATATTTAGCTTAAGATTAATAAGAAATTAGTGTAATTAATTATATTTAGTCACATGTATTACTTTCCTTAGGTTAGAATCAGGGCTAGAAAGACAAGTGGTTTGATTTCAACACTGTTCTAGAGAATGACAAACTTTCCACCCTACTCACCACAAACCTACTTAACAAACATATGCACATAGTACACAAAGAACGTCATGCATGGCTCAAGCCACAATTCAGTATACTTACCTATAATATCACACATGATGCAATCATAGGACACATATAAAAGGCTACTTATATATCTGGCTGGCTCGTTGGCTTCTCAAATCAGGCTTTGATAACAATTCTGTAAAACCCCCTAATTATTACCCATACTTGCCTACACTAATTAGGTAATTAAATTGGGCTAGCAGTAGAGGACTTAAAGAAATTGGGAGTTATTACTTCCACGTGCTCAAATGAACAAGTGTTAAAAAGTAAGATTTGTTTTTTTTTTTTTATCAAAAAGATGTAGAGTGTATAACTTATTTATTCACTAAAGTTGACCCATAGTTTGATTGAAACTCGAAATTGTATAACTTGCTCGTAACCTGTAAATGCAAAGTTTTCAGTTGCTTATCTACGTTTAGCCCATTTCCATTTTGATGGCCAACTTAAACTTACGAATAGGGCCGCATGCATAATAATTGAATGGGAGACGCATTATTAACCTTCCTATACTTTCCCCTTCTCCTAATTTCCTATAAATCAACACAAAAGAAATGACAATAAAATTAGGATGGGCTCTTACACTACCCTAGTACATGTAAAAACCAAGTTATTGACTTGATTTTGAGCCAACACAACGAAGACAATCGAGGAATGATTTACATGTTACAATATGAAAAACATCAACTTAGATTGGTCAATCTGACCCGAATAATAACATGAACAGATACATGTAATTGAGTTCAAACATATAGCATACATGATGCATAGGAGGCGCACCATTAACACACTATTCAATCAAATCATGGCTAGCTACTGATAGTGGAGATCATCCATTTTTCGGTAAATATACTTCTACATGTAATCTATGTAACAATTGAAAATTTCGCTTTAAAAACATTAGAAAAAATGTAGTAAATACTTTGCTTTTATCTGCATGTGAAGGTTACTAGCAATAATGTACGTTGATCGATTTTCTTTGAACAGGGTGCCAAACACATACTTAGTAATTTTATCTTAGATCTTCATATCCTTGAACATTTTAACTTATGCTTTTAGAGGTGTTTTTAATGAAGTTATGCTTTATCTAGAAATTACTAGGGAGGTTTGCATATACAAAGCCTTTCATTATGCAACCAGGCTTGCTCTTGAAAAAGGCATCAATGAAATATTCCATAGATAAGTTCACGGGATTCTTAGTTCACGGGATTCCATAGAAAAAGGCCTCAGCAAATTCCTTCTTCAGGTTCTTGAGTAATACTTTCCAGGATGTACCCCAATGTCTCTCAAAGTGACTTCTATAGTTCACGGGATTCTTAGTGCCAATGAATAATCGTGCACATCACATAAAATATCCCAAGAGTGCTCATTTGGGAGTCCACACATATAAGATGTGTTAGATTAATGTAATAATGCAATTCAATCTGCACTTATAGCTTTTAAAGAGCCACCAATAAGTTTCTTTATAAGCCATTCCATATTGCTTCTGATTTTGTTCCCTTTAAATGAAGCCTTCTTCCTTTCACTATAGATAAATAAGAATACTCCTTGTATTCATGTTTGCGTATTGACATTTGAAGTGGGGTTGTTATCTATATTAGACGTCTTCAATATGGGTGCTTCATTACAAATTATGTAATTATGATGATTCGTTGCTGTCTCAACCTTGTTATCCTTTCTTTCAACAATCGTCTCGTTGTCAGGTTTAGCCCAATTGATGAGCAACTTCTTAGAAAGTAATCAGGCTCCATTGGGTTATAGGATTGCTCTTTCTACTTGCTTCCTTCTCTCAAATCCCACAAAGGCAAAGCGCCCTTTTGCTCCCCTTCTTATGTTCTTAGGCACAAAGGCATCCATAATGTCCCCATGGTTGTTGGATAAATTCTTCAACCAATTGTTATTTTATGCTCCACAGAAGATTATCCCCAAGATCCACTAGGGGAACAAATTTAATTTTAGTGTCATCCCACAAAATCATCATTATTATCTTCATCTTCCTCCTCCTCCTCCTCCTTTGCCTCCTCTCCCTTCCTAGTTATATAAGACCTAATTATCAAAAGTTTAAGTTGATAGTCCAGGGTTCGGGAAAGACTTAATAGTCTAACACACCCCTAACTCTAACACAACACTCACATGAACTCCCCTTTGGGCATGAAGCATGGATGTTACAAAGACCTAGCCTCATCTTGCACGACACTTAAATATTAGGGTTCTTGAGATTTGATCAAAAATATTTTGCTTAGAGAGACTATGATACCATGCATATACTATAAGCACCATGAACCATAAGTTTAAGTGTGATAGATGAAGGTTTAGAAATAGATTTACAATCTAACAGTCGTGATAATTTTTTAAGAATAAATACTATCATTCTCCATCCGAATATCTCAATCATTTGCATTCCTATACCAAAAAATGATATATAGTTTAAGTGACTAGCAACGTAATCGCTATATCAATATATATTCCTACATATCAATCATGTTCTAAATCTATTGAATCTCGCATTTGATTAATTCTTTTTCATTATAATATTTTGAATTTATGCCTTATCAAAGTTTTTTAAAAGAAAATTTCCCTTTATTGTTTATAGCATCCACAAAAGGCAGTGAAATGCTATTATATTTTAAAAATAAAACAATTGTTTGCTAGCTAAGAAGACACTTAAATTTAAACGGCTTTGTTTCCTTTTTTGGCTTTTGTGAGCTAAAAAAAGTTGTTTTATTATAAATGTGAAGTGCATACTACTCGCAAGTGGTGAATCCATTTATGCTATGCATGTGAAGTATAGATTGTATATTTGTCATGCTCATGGGTAAATAAAAGAATTACGAGTTTAATATCATTCTATGATTGTTGTACATAACATTCTTACAATAAACAACCTTTTAGCTTTCTTCTAAAGCATCACATGAAATGCTTTTGTTATTTGGATTTCCATAAGATGCTTAATAGATAATAGGCCGGGTTAATAAGGTAATTTTACTTGTATTCTTTTAGATATAAATGTCAGTGCCTGCCTTCTAGATTGGGTGAGCACACCATTCACCAAACCTTCACATATTATCAGAGCCTTGATTTAATTTATCCTAACAAAAATTCCATAGTTGTCAGCTCTATGTTCCTATGGCTAGCAACAGTGAGACTTCACCTCACAATATGATCGTGCAAACACTGCCCGTTATACCCATCGGCAACAAAATTGAGTCTCCCTCAACATTGTTGCCTGGTTTCTCGTTCTCACTGCCACTACCTCTGTCACTTCTTTCTTTTTCTTAGTTCCATGTCCTGCTGCCTCACACTCCATTTTCTTTTGTAACAAGCCATTAATCTTTTTCTTTGTCATTGGCCACCACGAATGATTCTCTGGGTTTTGATCCAACTTTCACAGGTGTCTCCTCCTCTTCATATCTGTTCGACCTTTAGTGGTTTGTTGCTCCTACTTATCTCCCTGGTCTTCCATCCATAAGCCCTAGTCCATTGGACAAAGATCATCAAGAACTTTGTTACCATTACCTTGGACAAAGTAGATGATTTTCTGTCAGCGAGAATGCAATTGATCTCTTTCCTGATCGTGCATAAGTTTCACGGTTCTTTGTATGGTTCTATCACCTAACTGCCACCACTTTCTTCGTCTCTCCCAAGGGTACCCAATGGTAAAACCTAACATACGCCCTTTGGCTTCACCTCGACTAACTCATCCAGGCATGGTCTTTGTCACTATCTCGATGGACAATCAAATAAAAGTTCAAAATTTGCAACATTGTCTTCTCATTTCAAGATGCTTGGAATTTGGGTTAAATACGATAAACTTAGCTAGACAATGGACTTGAAGTTATTGCCAAAAAGCCTTAACAAGTTAGCTTCTAAGTCGATGGAAGTGTTTCTTTGGGGAGTGAAGACCATTGCTAATTTATTTGCTGCCAACGTTTACCAGTTTAGAACATGCATTTGATCCTAGAAATCCTGAATAGCTTGGGCCCTAATTATGATAATATCATCCAAACTCCTAAATTTATACTTGGCGTAACAACATTTAATGGTACTTGTACCAAGCTCATGTTCTATGAGAAACAAGTGCCATTCTTGAACAAAAGTGATAACGGTACTCTCTTCCATCCTATATTTGTTACAACTTTAGAAACAGGGTCTAAAAATGGCTCTTCCTGGCATCTACCAACAACAAGGAAAGGGAAGAATAACAAAAATAATTGAGGAAGGAAAAATAACAGGAACAACAAAGGGAACAATGATCGTAGTTCTCCCTTCACCTTCTGAGACAATCTCCAATCACAAGGGTGTGCCTGTAGATTCTAGCTTATGTGGTACAATTGGTTCACCTTGTTACACTCTGTGCCTCTTTTTCTGTTACTAATTCTTTACTTATCGGTAAGTAGTCATATGATGGGTTTTGGACGCTAGTAGTCCTAATATTATTTGTTAGATTTACCATCGCCTGGTGATTTTTATATTGCTTGTATTGCGTTCTTAGCCTCATACTAATCCTGCATTTCTCGGTATTGCCACTTTTACTCCTATTGAACTGCTGATACCCCTGGGAGCCTATAGCATCCTCACTTTTATGTGACGTCTCATGTCCATCATGGTACTATTTTAGGATATAATATGGTTTCATGAAATATAAATAATCAATTCCAAAATATCAAAATATCAATTGATCCCGTCTAACATAAGTAGTGAAACCAATATATTATTATGTGACCTTGCTTTCTCATCTCAACAGACGTTGATTCCGCTTGTGAATATAATGGCATAAGCTTGCCTAAGTGCCTAACTGTAAGGTTGAAAATTTACCTTTTTCTTATCCTAGTGGTGGACTATGTTATAAACATTGGGGTTACAAGACCCCTTTTTTTAATTAAAAATTCCCATAGTCATCTATGTTGTGTCAGTGTTGTGCTGGTTACTTTTGTCACAGTTTTAATAAGTGTATGTGTTTCCGATAGTTGTATTATGAAGACACTGCATTCTTTTATGCTTAGAATAGAGAAATAAGCCAATAACTAGCAACCCTCTGCCCCTACATCATGCTCAAATTTCTTTTCTTTTTCCTCTTTTAAAACGAAATTCTTAAAATTTTCAGATATAGCTTTAGGAAACAAAATCTTTTAAAAAATTATGGGAAAAATATAGAAATAATACCCTTATTCATACCTTTTTTTTTGCAAAATAATACTTATTCTAATATCATACCCACTAGATCTTGAACACAGTACCCATATGCATACCTATATCAACAATTTTCTTATGCGATGCATTCCCCTTTAATTTTTATAACATAATTCATATGGGTGCCCATGGTCCCGCTAGCCTCCCCGTAAATCTACCTATGTGTGAAGTAGGGAGTATGCTTTGGGTTCCTTGTTCGAGTTGATGGATAATGTTGAGTTGGCTGTGTTTGATATATTTTGATGGAAGCAAAAATGTTAATTGTACATGTACTTAAACGAATTGATATGTTCAAAATATGTTTAGTGCATTTTGGTATTTTATATGTTGTTAATATACAAGTTGTTAACTTGACTCAATGTATTTGACCATATGTTACATATATCTTGTCTTGTCAGTCCCACTTTCACGGGGTGCAGTTTTAGCCTGATTGAAAGTCTCTAAGTAAGACTTTAATTGTGCTTTGAGTATGTTTTGTCAAGGTCAATTGATCAGACTTTGGCGGGGTATCTTGTGACTATAACTTGCTTACTGCATACACATGGCGTAATGCATATACAAGCATAAATCATTTGATCTAACTTCAATGTGCAACCTTATATGCTTTGATGTTATTATGTCAAATTCAGTCAATCTAACTTTGAAATACATGGTCAAAAGATAGCATGTTTCTATATATGTGATTAAGGATGCAAAGTAGCCATGTTATCTCACTTCATTTGTGTGCGTTAAAGTATCATGATCATAAGTCCATAAGAGTTTTGATGTTATTATGCCAAAGTCAAGCAATTCGACTTTTGAATATATATCTGATTGATAGCATGACCCTGTGTGTTGATAAACATGCTTAATATGGTAGAAATATTCTTGGAATATTGTTTGTATTCTTAGAGTGATTACTATACTTAATTTGATTGCAAGATTATTCTCTAAAGCATGATTTGTTAATTTTTAAAAGCATCTTTATGAATATTTTGATTACATATCTTGTGAAATATATTGATCTTGATTTATTCCTTGATTACTTGGATGAAATAATGAGTATATATACTAGTTTTTTAATTGATTGAGTTGTTTGAATGATATCTACTCATTTACGGTAAGTATCTTTGAGCGATCTTAGAAAATATTAATTTGATTGCTTTGATTGAATATTTGTGATTAGTAAAGATATTATATTTATGTTACTTGCCCAAGTAAATGAGGCTACAACCAATCAAAGATCTTATTTAGATTTCTTTACGGTTGTGGCAAATTTCAGATTTGGTCAAAGTCTTTGAGATGGACTTCACTACCAAAATTAGAACGTTTTTTTGATCTTGTCTGATGTGTTTCAATGGTTATAAGATCTGCTCCAATGATATAAAGAAGATGTAATTGGCAAAAGAAGAGTTGCAACAGTCGAATTGAGATTTCCTTCAAGAGCTAGTTTTTGAAGTTTCAAAGCTACAATCAAAGGACTTTAAAACAATCCCAACACTAAATCTTGTTGATCAAAGAGTTGTCAAGAATACTACAACGGTGATATGAAGATTGCATGTCTATACAAAGGAGACTTGAAGCAAGTAGCAAGACACAAGACTTGAAAATATTATTATAAAGCATTTACTCTTCTTCTTATATTCTTGTGAGCATTTGACCTTTGGATGGGAACTTGTAACAAGTAAATTATGGAACTTACTTGGGTATCTAAGTGTTGAATGAACAATACTTAGTGAGTAACTCAACTTGAAGTACTTAGTTGAGTGTGGATCTAGGAGAATGTCTCTAGATCGAGTGGCTAGTCATAGAAGTACTGAAGGGAGCTGTTGTTGAGTTGAGGACTCAATATGGTAAATTCTTAAGTGAATAAAAAGTCTAGTGGTTCAAATCCTAAGGAAAGAGACACTATAAAAAAGGTCATTGTTCCACTCTTATCTAACCACACATGGATAAGTGTAGCAAAAAAGCAAGCGGAAATGAGCACCCAAATCATCTACGCACATAATAAGTGAGGCAAATATAATCGCTCTCATAATAGGGGTAGTAACTTATTGATGTATGTCCACACATATTAAGCATGTCGACTTATATCTCGTGAATAAGGCTCATCTAGCGTGGATGTTGAGGTGGCTGGTCCATATGATTGGAAGTGGGATTGCAAAGACAGAATAAATCGAAAAAAAGGCTTTAATATTTCTTTTTTAATTTTTGCTTGACCACCAAATGAATGAAAAAATAATTGAGCTTTCCATGAGGGACTTGTATTCACTCGTTGCTGTCCCCGCCTTCATTTTCGCTCATCAACTTAACAGAGTAAGAAACTCATCCATCCTATTCCCAGCATTGTGAGAATTATGCCTAGGTGATCAGAGGTGTTGATGGTGCTCTTACTCGGTGGAGAAAGCATGCGGTGTCGAGAACGTCTCTTTCCTCTCTCCACTTCGCCTCACACTTATGCAAATTAACCTCTATTTCTTGCTCTACGTCTCTACTCTTCCTAAGTTCTTTCCACTCCCCACTACCACGTGTCATTATACTCATATTTTCCTTTGAGTTGTTGAAAGGTTGAGAAGGCAACCTATGTTGCATTTGAGCTTGTAGGTTTATAACTATGGTATCAGTAGCGGTTTGTCTTTCTTGAACCTGTTTAAGAGCCATCTCCATGTTCTAAAACCTAGTATCATTCGCCTTTTTCTGATTATCCATCTTTTTCTTATAACCTGTTCCAAAAGGGAATTTGTTCTATCTTGAGCAAATGGTTGACTGGTGATCTGTCAAAACCATGGGGTTGCTCCTAAGTCCATACCTAAGGCTAGGGAAGTCCCTCCATCCTTTATTATAAGTGTTCGAGTATAGGTCATACTTCTTTTGACCTTGGTTAGAAAACATAGCATTCACATTCCCTCTTAAAGTGTAGGGCATGACTGAGTAGTAAGTCCCTCTCAACAGCAAACACCATACACTATGCAATGCCTTGCCCAAAGGGGGGCAGGCGCATTACAGTCGTGGACGCTCGATTCCACACGGCTCTTTAACTTAACCATAATTAACCTGTTATAGGTGATAGCAGCGGAAACTCTTATCGAAATCTCACTAAAGTTGGGCGGGTAAATCTAAAACATGCATTACACACATACTTAAACCACATTCCCAATAGTTTTACATATGTGCGAACTAAAAATACATTCAAAACTATATTTACTAAACATAATCCATAACATAAACATACAACAAGATCTGCATCCCCAACTAAGTCCCTCGAAAATATTTCATAGCTAGCAAGCTCTCTTAATGCTCTTGTGGCCCATTCTTGCTTCCAAAACCTAACAAATGGTAAGGTCATGAGCTCCACGAGCCCAACGAATAACCCTAACCTTCCCCGTTGTTACACTTTGCACATTAACCGGTTAACACAATACACAATCACACAATATACATATCTTATGACATATAAACAAAACATAGCATATAGCATATATAGGGCAATAAGAGAACATGCTTATGCTTAAGAAATCGAAATAAACTGTTATAAACATATCCAACATGTTTCTAAACATCACAAACACACACACACAGCCACACCCACACCCACACACACACGTACACGTACACACATTTATGTTCTGAGGTAGGCAATTAGACTGACTTAGTCGTACATGTCTCATATCAGGTACATTTCAAGGACTCTCGTTTTCGCTCAAGTCCTTGAACAAGCTGTGCTGTTAGTCTATTAACTGAACTAACCATAGTTGTCCCATATCAACCATGTCTTTTGAGCTCCTAATCCTCATTGGAGTCCAAAAGAAAGCACAACCTGCAAAGTTAAGCTAATATCCCATCTATAAACATACATGACGTATACATGAAGCATATTCCTTACAAAAATTCATATACATGCTATCCACACATAATGTATTTCTGTAAACATACTTAGCAATCACGTACACATATGCTTCAAAATCAATCACAATTCCATAAATATCCTTAATGATCCATCAAATCAAAAACCAAATCGAAAATCCAAATCCAAGTCAAAACTAATTTCACAACATATCCAAAGTCCAAATCCAAGCCAAAACCAATTTCATAACATATCATATATTCTTAACTGAATGCAAATCTTTTTAGTATATGGGAAATCAGCTCATGACTCACACAAAGAACCATCACAATATAAGGGTGACAAACACATTCTAACGGCCCAACTGTAACTCATTCATATGGTTCCAACCGAAGATGGACCAGCTACAACTCATTCATATGGTACCAGCCAAACACCCAATGCTCTAAAGCACATAGATGTCCTCAAATCACAATTTGTTGAGTCACATTCATATCCTGGAGTACCAGGGACCCATACAGCTCCCAAATAACACAAACTGGAGAGTCAATTGGCGGACCAGGCCGCACCCATACAAGGTACCAACCAACGACTCACACAACTCCAAACATAAAGACAACTACTTCAACGATCATAGCTCTAGAATATCATGTAATAGCCCCAGTCAAGACATGAATTTTTTTTTCCAAAAACATAACTTAATGAAATCGTATAACCTATACAATCACATTTTTATTCCTCATAGAAGCTCGATTTCATAATTTTTGACAAAACATAATAAAAGAAATACATAGTTCCACCCAAAATAATTTTCACAAGTTTCCAATAACTCATAACAAATACCTTACTATTTTAGTGCATGAGATCGTCACAAACATGATAAAGATTTAATTTATGACGACGAATAACAATAACTACACCAAACATAGCGTTCCACTCAAAAATTCGTAACTCAAAGAATATACATCCAACATTCACGAAAATTTGCAGACAAATACAACATAACATTAGGAATTACCAAATTAGTTATAATACTTTCATAATTTTCCCTAAAGTCAATCCTCCACAAAACTTAAAACAGTACCCGAAGATAACACTAAACAGGAAAAGTTCAATAAAAAAATCCATAAATCATATAGTACACATCCGAAATTCATATAAATTCACAGAAAATAGCCAAGCATCATTGACCACACACCGTAAAATTTTCATAATTTTTCACCAAGAAAATACCTTCCAAAAATTAAAACTAGGGCCAAAATTCATGCACCAAAATAGGATAGCTTTAATCAAAAATTCATAACTCACAAAGTATACATCCCAAATGAATGAAAATTCACATAAAATTGATAAATAACAAATATCTAATGCATTAAAATTTTCACAATTTTTCTCCAACTCAATAGCTCACAGTAATTCAAACATCATCCAAATTTTCGCACTAAATAACAGGGCAGTTTTAATCAAAAATTCATAACTCCTAAATCGCACATCAAACATTCACAAAAGTTACAAGAAATTGCCCAATATCATAAGTAGCCTACAGTAAAAAATTTATGATTTTTCGCACAACCCATAATTCACAAAAAATCAACCAGTGGCAGGCTGTGTATAGAATCCAAAAATTCAACCTCTATTTTTCTTCCATCTTCTTCTTCCAACACCAATAATCAATTCAAAAATCTATAGCTTAGCATATATATAAATAAATGCATAGCATATCTATCAATCTTTACATCCACATAACCTAAATATCACAAATAAACATAATTTTAGGGTGGGTTTGTACCAATTGAAATTAGTTTTCTAATCTATCAAATCCTAAAAATATCAAAATCAAAACATCAACCTCCAATTGAATCCTCAAATTCAAACAAAAATCATTCAAATAATCTTCCCCTAGTCAGTTTTAGGATAAGAAAAAAAACAAGAATTATTCATCTTAATTTGTAATCAAAATCAAAACCCAATTCTTTTCCCCTCTTCCCCCTTCTTCTTCTCCTCGTCTCCTTCTTCTTCTCTCTCCTCTCCTCTCTCTGTGCGTGGGTTGGGGTTTGGGGGTCCAAAGAAGCAACAAAGCCCCACCCCCTTTTTATTTCATGTGATAATGAAAAAAATCCACCCTCCTTTTCTTTTTCTTTTATCTTGTTTTTGCCCCTTTTTCCTTCTCTTTCTTTTTGTGCCCAATTCAATTCTCTTTTTTTTTAGGGGTGCAAATACTACTAAATAAGTAATACTTTCTAATTACTCCCAAAAACATAATAATAATAATGGACTAATTTAAGCACACATATATGTCCAAAATAAAATATGTAAAATACTCACACAAATCATACAATGGCATATAGATCAAATTTGCAACTGAAACTTTGGGGAGTTACATCCTCCCCCCCCCCCATAAAATAAGTTTCGTCTTCGAAACATATCATCACAAATTTTCTAATCGCAAGTTTCATGTCAAACAAAGTCACATTGCAAACTAGGGTCTCGTAGATCACATATAACTCACAGACCATGCGCATACAAGTCCTATAGGTAAGAGTTCACAGGATTATTACTCTGATACCATTTCTGTAATGCCACGCCCCAAGGGGACAAATGCATGACCTCCGTGGACACTCGGTTAGGAGCGCCCACAAGGCTCTTTAAACTTCTTAACCATAATTAACCTATTATATGCGATAGCAGCAGGAGCTCTTATCAAAATCTCACTAATGTCGGGGCGGGTACATCCAAAATGTGTTTTACATACATACTTAAACCATATTCCTAATAGTCTTACACATGTGCGAACCAAAAATACATTCAGAATTGTATTTACTAAACATAATCCATAACATAAACATACAACAAGATCTGCATCCCCAACTAATTTCCCCAAAACTATTTCACAGCTAGTTGGGTCTTTTAATGCTCTTGTGGTCCATTTTTGCTTCCAAGATGTGAAAAATGGTGAGGTAATGAGCTCCCCAAGCCCAGCAAATAACCCTTATCTTTCTCATTGTTACACTTTGCACATTAACCCGTTAGCACAATAGACAATCGCACAATATACATATCTTGTGACATATAAGCAAAAGTTATCATATAGCATAAACAGCGTGACAAGAGAACATGCTTGTGCTTTAGAAGTCGAAATAAACTCATATAAACATGCCCAACATGTTTCCAAACATCAAAAACACACATGCACATACGCACGCGCGCGCGCACACACACACACACACACACACACACAAACACATATTTATGTCTTGAGGTAGGCAATTAGACTAACTTAGTCGTAGATGTCCCATACCAGGAACGTTTCAAGTACTCTCATTTTCACTTAAGTCCCTGAACAAGCTTTGCTGTTAGTCCATTCGCTAAATTAATCATGGTTGTCCCATACCAACCATGTCTTTTGAGCTCCAAATCCTCGTTGGAGTTTAAAAGAAAGCACATCCTGCTAAGTCAAGCTAATATTCCGCCTATAAACATGCTTGACGTATATGTGAAGCATATTCCTTACAGAAAATTCATATACTTGCCATCCAAGCATAATGTATTTTTGTAAACATAGTTAGCAAT
Organism: Selenicereus undatus; assembly: GCA_017589665.1. Taxonomy (NCBI): domain Eukaryota; kingdom Viridiplantae; phylum Streptophyta; class Magnoliopsida; order Caryophyllales; family Cactaceae; genus Selenicereus; species Selenicereus undatus. Next base: position 91,744,279 of record JACYFF010031957.1, read on the forward strand.
CACACATATGCTTCAAAATCAATCACAATTCCATAAATCTCCTTAATGATCCTTCAAATCCAAAACCAAATCCTATTTCTAGTCAAAACTAATCTCATAACATATCCAATGTCGAAATCCAAGCAAAAACCAATTTCATAACATATCACATATTCTTAACTGAATGCAAACCTTTTTAGTTTAGGGGAAATCAACTCATGACTCACGCAAAGAACCATCACAACATAAGGGTAACAAACACATCCTAGCGACCCAGCTGCAACTCATTCATTTTGTTCCAACAGAAGGTGGATGAGCTGCGAGTCATTCGTATGGTACCACCTTGGCAACCAATGCTCTAAAGTACGTAGATGTCATCAAATCACAAATTGTTGAGTCACATTCACATCCTAGAGTACGAGGGACCCATACAGCTCTCAAATAGCACAAACTGAAGAGTCAATTGGCAGAACGGGTACCGCCTATAGAAGGTACCAACGACCAACTCACACAGCCCCAAACACAAAGACAACTACTTCAATGGCCATAGCTCTAGAACGTCAGGTAATAGCCTCAATCAAGACATGAACATTTTCCTCCAAATACATAAATTAATGAAATTGTGTAACGCAATCACGTTTTTATACGTCACAAAAGCTCGATTTCACAATTTTTGACAACACATAGTCAAAGAAATACATAGTTTCATCCAAACTAATTTTCACAAGTTTTCAATAAATCATAACAAAGACCTTAATTTTTTAATGAATGAGATCATCACAAACATGATAAATATTTAATTTATGCGTAGGAATAACCAAAACTACACCAAACATAGCATTCCACTCAAAAATTCATAACTCAAAGAATACATATCCAACATTCACGAAAATTTGCAGACAAATACAACATAGCATGAGGAATTAATCACAATTTTTCATAATTTTTCCTAAATCCAATCCTCCACCAAAATTGAAACAGTGCCCTGAAGATATACACTAAACAAGAAAGTTCAATAAAAAAAATCCATAAATCGTACATTACACATCTAAAATTCATAAAAATTTATAGAAAATAGCCACATATAATAGAGCACACATAGTAAAATTTTCATAATTTTTCACCAAGAAAACCACTCCCAAAAAGTAAAACTATGGCCAAAATTCATGCATCAAAACAGAACAGCTTCAATCAAGAATTCATAACTGACAAAGTATACATCAAAAATTTATGAAAATTCATATACAATTTATAAATAATAAATATATTATACATCAAAATTTTCACAATTTAAATCCTACTCAATAGTTCACAGTAACTCAAACATTATTTGAATTTTTGCACCAAATAATAGGGCAGTTTCAATCAAAAATTCATAACTCCTAAACCACAAATCAAACATTCTCAATAAATAAAAAGAAATTGTACAATACCATAGGCAACCTACAGTAAAACTTTCAAGATTTTTTGCGCAGCCAATAATTTACAAAAAATCAACGAGTGGCAAGCTGTGTGTAGAATCTGAAAATTCAACGTCTATTTTTCTTCCATCTTGTTCTTCCAACACTAATAATCAATCTAAAAATCTGTAATTTAGCATATATATAAATAAGTGCACAACATATCTATCAATCTTCACATCCACATAACCCAAAAATCACAAATAAACATGATTTTAGGGTGGGCTTGTATCAATTGAAATTAGTTTTTCAATCTATCAAACCCTAAAAATATCAAAATCAAAACTTCAACCTTCAATTGAATCCTCAAATTCAAGCATAAATCATTAAAATTATCTTCCCTTAATTAGTTTTAGGATGAGGAAAAATAAGAATTACTCATCTTAATTTGTAGTCAAAATCGAAACCCAATTCTTTTTCCTTCTTTCCGTTGCTTCTTCTTCTCCTCCTCTTCTTCTTCTCTCTCCTCTCCTCTCGTTGTGTATGGTTTGGGGTTTTGGGGTGGAAGAAGCAACAAAGCCCCACCCCCTTTTTATTTCACGTGATAACAAAAAAAATCCCCCTTCCTTTTCTTTTTCTTTTTCCTTTTTCTTTGCCCCTTTTTCCTTTTTTTTCTTTTTGTGCCCAATTCAATTCCTTTTTTTTGGGGGCGCAAATACTACTAAATAAGTATTACTTTCTAATTACTTCCAAAAATATAATAATAATAATAATACACTAATTTAAGTACACATATATGTCCAAATTAAAATACGTAAAATACACACACATCATACAATCGCATATAGATTGAACCATATTCCAGATGAAACTTTGGGGTGTTACATCCATTCCCCCTTAAAATAAGTTTCGTCCTCGAAACTTATCATCACCAATTTTCTAATTACAAGTTTCATGTCAAACAAAGTCACCTTGCAAACCAAGGTCTCGCAGGTCACATATAACACACATAATCACATAGATACATATCATCAAACAAATAGTCAATCACATGCGCACACAAGCCCTATAGGTAAGAGGTCGTAGGATTATTGCTCTGGTACCAGTTCTGTAACGCCCCGCTCGAAGGCGGAAGGCGCATCACCGCCGTGGACGCTCGATTAGGAGCGCCCACAAGGCTCTTTAAACTTCTTAACCATAATTAACCAATTATAGGCGACAGCAGCGGAAGCTCTTATTGAAATCTTGCTAAAGTTGGGGTGGGTAAATCCAAAACGTGCATTACATGCATACCTATACCATATTCCTAATAGCCTTACACATGTGCGAACCAAAAATGCATTCGGAACTGTATTTACAAGACATAATATATAACATAAACATACAACAAGATCTTCAACCCCAACTAAGTTCCTCAAAAATATTTTATAGCTAGCTAGCTCTCTTCATGCTCTTGTAGTCCATTTTTGCTTTCAAAACTAGAAAAATAGTGAGGTCATGAGCCGCCCGAGCCCAGCGAATAACCTTTACCTTCCCCATTGTTACACTTTGGGCATTAACCAGTTAATGCAATGCACAATCGCACAATGTACATATCTTATGACATATAAATGGAACATATCATATAGCACATAGAGAGCAATAAGCGAACATGCTTATGCTTCAGAAATCGAAATAAACTCATATAAACATATCCAACATGTTTCCAAACATCACACACACACACACACACACACACACACACACACACACACACACACA
>JACYFF010031957.1:91747428-91759939 GCA_017589665.1 Selenicereus undatus
ACACACACACACACACACACACACACACACACACACACACACACACATTTATGTTCTGAGGTAGGGAATTAGCCTAACTTAGTCGTACATGCCCCATACTAGGTACATTACAAGTACTCTCATTTTAACTTAAGTCCCTGAACAAGTTTTGCTGTTAGTCGATTCACTAAACCAACCATGGTTGTGCCATACGAACCATGTCTTTTGAGATCCTAATCCTCATTAGAGTCCAAAAGAAAGCACAGCCTGCTAAGTCAAGCTAATATCCCACCTATAAACATACTTGAAGCATACATGAAGCATATTCCTTACAAAAAATTCATATGCTTGCTATCCACACACAATGTATTTTTGCAAACATACTTAGCAATCACACACCTATGATTCAAAATCAATCACAATTCCATAAATATCCTTAATGATGATTTAAATCCAAAATCAAATCCAAAATCCAAATCCAAGTCAAAACAAATCTCATAACATATCCAAAGTCCAAATCCAAGCCAAAATCAATTTCATAACGTTTCACATATTCTTAACTGAATGGAAACCTTTTTAGTTTAGGGGAAATCAACTCATGACTCACACAAAGAACCATTACAACATAAGGGTGACAAACACATCCTGGCGGTCCAGCTGCAACTCATTCATATGGTTCAGACCGAAGGTGGACTACTTGCAGCTCATTCATATGGTACCAACTTGACTCCCAACGCCGACTCCCAACGCTCTATAGTACATAGCTGTCATCGAATCACAAACTGTTGAGTTACATTCATATCCTAGAGTATAAGGGACCCATATAGCTCCTAAATAACACAAATTGAAGAGTCCATTGGCGGACCAGGCAACGCTCACTCAAGGTACCAACCAATAACCCACACAGCTCCAAACACATAGACAACTACTTCAATGGCCATAGCTCTAGAACGTCATGCAATAGCTTCAATCAAGACGTGAACATTTTTCCACAAAAACATAACTTAATGAAATCGTATAACCCATATAATCATATTTTTATGCCTCACAGATGCTTGATTTCATAATTTTTGGAAAAACATAGTCAAAGAAATACATAGTTCCACCCAAAATAGCCAAGTTTCATAGAGCACACACAATAAAATATTCATAATTTTTTCACCATGCAAATAACTCCCAAAAATTAAAACTATGGCCAAAATTCATGCACCAAAACAGGACAACTTCAATGAAAAATTCATAATTCAATGCAACTTCACACAAAATTGCTAAACAACAAATATACTCTACATTAAAATTTTTACAATTTTTCTCCAACACAATAGTTCACAGTAATTCAAACATCATCTGAATTTTCGCACTAAATAATACGGCAATTTCAATCAAAAATTTAGAACTCCTAAACCACATATGAAAAACTCCCTAAAATTTACAGGAAATTGTCCAATATCATAGGGAACCTAGAGTGAAAATTTTGGGATTTTTGGCATAGCCAATAATGCAAAAAACATCAACTAGTGGCATATTGTGTGTAGAATCCGAAAATTCAACCTCTATTTTTCTTCCACGTTGTTCTTCCAACACCAATAATCAATCCAAAAATCCATAGTTTAGCATATATATATATATATATATATATATATATATATATAAATGCACAGGATATCTATCAATCTTCACATGTACATAACCCAAAAATCACTAATAAACAAAATTTTGTGGTAGGTTTGTACCAATTGAAATTAGTTTTTTAATCTATCAAACCCTAAAAATGTCAAAATCAAAACATCAACCTCCAATTGAATCCTTAAATTTAATTATAAATCATTCAAATAATCTTCCCTTAATCAGTTTTAGGATGAGGAAAAACAAGAATTACTCATCTTAATTTGTAATCAAAATCAAAACTCAATTCTTTTTCCTTCTTCCCCCTTCTTCTTCTCCTCGTCTTCTTCTTTTTCTCTCTCCTCTCATCTCTCTCTGCGTGGGTTGGGGTTTGGGGATGGAGGAAGCAACAAAGCCCTAGCCCCTTTTTATTTCAGTTGATAACAAAAAAAAAATCCCCCTCTTCTTTTTCTTTTTCTTTTTCCTTTTTCCTTTCCTTTCTTTTTATTCCCCACTCCATTCCTTTTATTTTTTAAGGGCACAAATACTACTAAGTAAGCAATACTTTGTTATTACTCCCAAAAACATAATAATAATAATACACTAATATATGCACACATATATGTCCAAAATAAAATATGCAAAATATGCACACAGATCATTCAATGGCATATAGATCGAAATTCGCAACTAAAACTTTGGGTTGTTACATCCTTCCCCCCTTAAAATAAGTTTCCTCCTCGAAACTTATCATCACCAATTTTCTAATCGCAAGTTTAATTTCAAACAAAGTCACATTGCAAACCAAGGTCTCGCAGATCACATATAATGCACTGAATCGCATAGATACACATCATCAAACAGATAGTCAATCACATGCGTACAAAAGCCCTATGGATAAGAGGTCACAGGATTATTGCTCTGATACCAGTTCTGTAATGCCCCGCTCGAAGGGGCAGATGCATCACCGCCGTGGACCCTCGGTTAAGAGCGCCCACCAGGCTCTTTAATCTTCTTAGCCTTAGATAACCTATTATCGGCGATAGCAGCGGAAGCTCTTATCAAAATTTCACTAAAGTTGGGATAGGTAAATCCAAAATGTGCATTACATACATACTTAAACCATATTCCTAATAGTCTTACACATGTGCAAAGCAAAAATACATTCAGAACTATATTTACTAAACATAATCCATAACATAAATATACAACAAGATCTGCATGCCTAACTAAGTTTCTCAAAAATATTTCATAGCTAGCTAGCTCTTTTAATGCTCTTGTGGTCCCTTTATACTTTCAAAACCTGAAAAATAGTGAGGTCATGAACTCCCCAAGCCCAATGAATAACCCTTGCATTCCCCACTGTTAAACTTTGCACATTAACCAGTTAAAACAATACACAATCGCACAATATACATATCTTATGACATAAAAACAGAAGATACCATATAGCATAGAGAGGGCGATACGCGAACATACTTAAGCTTCAGAAATTGAAATAAACTCATATAAACATATGCAACTTGTTTCCAAGCATCACAAACACATACACACACACAGACACACACACATTTATGTTTTGAGGTAAGCAATTATACTAACTTAGTCGTACATGTCCCATACCAGGTATGTTTCAAGGACTCTCATTTTCAATTAAGTTCCTGAAACTTTTGCTGTTAGACTATTCACTAAACTAACCGTTGTTGTCTCATACCAACCGTGTCTTTTGAGCTCCTAATCCTCATGGGAGTCCAAAAGAAAGCACAACCTGCTAAGTCAAGCTAATATCCCTCCTATAAACATAGTTGACGCACACATGAAGCATATTCCTTTAAAAAAAATTCATATGCTTGCTGTCCACACACAATGTATTTCTGTAAACATAATTAGCAACCACACATATGCTTCAAAATCAATCACAACTCCATAAATATCCTTAATGATCCTTTAAATCCAAAATCAAACCCAAAATCCAAATCCATGTTAAAACTGATCTCATAACATATCCAAAGTCCAAATCCAAGCTAAAACCAATTTCATAGCATACCACATATTCTTAATTGAATACAAATCTTTTTAGTTTAGGGGAACTCAACTCATGACTCACACAAAGAACCATCACAACATAATGGTGACAAACATATCCTGGCAACCTAGCTGCAACTCATTCATATGATTCCAACCGAAGGTGGACTAGCTGCAACTCATTCATATGGTACCAACCAGAGTCCCAATGTTCTAAAGTACATAGATGTCATCAAATCAAAAACTATTGAGTCACATTCACATCCTAGAGTACCAGGGACCCATACAACTCCTAAATAACACAAACTGAAGATTCAATTAGCGGACCAGGCAGCGCTCACTCAAGGTACAAACAAATAACACACACAACTCCAAACACAAAGACAACTATTTCAATGGCCGTAGCTCTAGAATGTCATGTAGTAGCCTCAGTCAAGACATGAACATTTTTCCCAAAAAAAAACTTAATGAAATCGTATAGCCCATATAATCGCATTTTTATTCCTCATGGAAGCTCGATTTCACAATTTTTGACAAAGCATAGTCAAAGAAATACATAGTTCCACCCAAACTAACTTTCGCAAGTTTCCAATAAATCATAACAAACACCTTGCTGTTTTAATGCATGAGATCATGACAAACATGATAAAGATTTCAGTTATGTAGACGAATAACCATAACTACACCAAACATAGCATTCCACTCAAAAATTCGTAAGTAAAAGAATACACATCCATCATTCACGAAAATTCGCAGACAAATACAACATAGCATGAGGAACTAATCATAATATTTTCATAATTTTCCCTAAAGCCAATCCTCCACAACAATTGAAATAGTATCTGAAGATATACACTAAACAAGAAAAGTTCAATAAAAAAATTCATAAATCATAAATTACACATTTATAATTCTTAAAAATTCACAAAACATAGTCAAGTATCATAGATCACACACAATAATTTTTCATAATTTTTCACCATGCAAATAACTGCTAGAAATTAAAATCATGGCAAAAATTCATGCACCAAAACAAGACAGCTTCAATCAAAAATTCATAATTCATGAAGTATACATCCCAAATTTATGAAAATTCACATAAAATTGTCAAATAACAAACATATTCTACAATAAAATTTTCACAATTTTTCCCAACTCAATAGCTCACAGTAATTCAAACCTCATCCGAATTTTCATACTAAATAGTAGGACAGTTTCAATCAAAAATTCATAACTCCTAAACCATATTTCAACAATTCCCAAAACTTTACAAGAAATTGCCCAATATCATAGGTAATCTATTGTAAAAAATTGCATTGTTTTTCACGTAGCCAATAATGCACAAAATAATCAACCAATGGCAGGCTGTCTGTAGAATCCTAAAATTCAACATCTATTTTTTTCCATCTTATTCTTCCAACACCAATAATCAATCCAAAAATCCATAGTTTAGCATGTATATAAATAAATGCATAGCATATCTATCAATCTCCACATCCACAAAACCCAAAGATCACAAATAAACATGATTTTAGGTTGGGTTTGTACCAATTGAAATTAGTTTTTCAATATATCAAACCCCAAAAATATCAAAATCAAAACTTCAACCTTCAACGGAATCCTCAAATTCAAGAATAAATCATTCAAGTAATCTTCCACTAATTAGTTTTAGGATGAGGAAAAACAAGAATTACCCATCTTAATTTGTAATCAAAATCAAAACCCAATTCTTTTTCCTTCTTCCCCCTTCTTCTTCTCCTCCTCTTCTTCTGCTCTTCTCTTCTCTCCACTCTCTGTGTTTGGGCTGGGGTTTGGGGATGAAAGAAGTAGCAAAGCCCCAACCCCTTTTTTTTTCATGTGATAACAAAGAAAATCCCCCCTCCTTTTCTTTTTCTTTTTCCTTTTTTTGCCCCCTTTTCCTTCTCTTTCTTTTTGTGTCCAATTCAATTCCTTTTTTTTGGGCACAAATACTACTAAATAAGTAATACTTTCTAATTACTCTAAAAATTATAATAATAATAATACACTAATTTAAGTACACATATATATCCAAAATAAAATATGTAAAATACACTCACGAATCATACAATGGCATATAGATCAAAATTCACAACTGAAACTTTGGGGTGTTGCATCCTCCCCCCCTTGAAATACGTTTCGCCCTCGACACTTATCGTCACCAATTTTCTGATCACAAGTTTCTTGTCAAACAAAGTCACATTGCAGACTAGGGTCTCTTAGATCACATATAACGCCCGGACCATGCGCATACAAGCCTTGTAGGCCAGAGGTCACAAGATTATTGCTCTGATACCACTTCTGTAACGCCACGCCTAAAGGAGGTAGACGCATCACCATCATGAACGCTCAGATAAGAGCGCCCACAAGGCTCTTTAAACTTCTTAGCCATAATTAACCTATTGTAGGTGATAGCAGCGGAATCACTTATAGAAATCTCACCAAAGTTGGGGCAGGTAAATCCAAAATGTGCGTTATGAACATACTTAAACCATATTCCTGATAGTCTTACACATGTGCGAAGTAAAAATACATTCAAAACAGTATTTACTAAACATAATCCATAACATAAACATACAACAAGATCTGCATCCCCAACTAAGTTCCTCGAAAATATTTTGCAGCGAGCTAGCTCTCTTAATGCTCTTGTGGCCCCATTTTGGTTTGAAAACCTGAAAAATGGTAAGGTTATGAGATCCCTGAGCCCAGCGAATAACCCTTACCTTCCCCCTTGTTACAATTTGCACATTAACTAGCTAACACACAATCGCACAATATATATATATATCTTATGACATATAAACAGAACATAGCATATAGCATATAGAGGGCGATAAGAGAACCTGCTTAGGCTTCAGAAATTGAAATAAACTCATATAAACATGTCCAACATGTTTCCAAACATCGCATACACACACACACACACACACACACACACACACACACACACACATATTTATGTTCTGAGGTAGGCAATTAGACTAACTTTGTTGTACATGTCCCATACCTGGTACGTTTCAATGACTCATGTTTTCACTTAAGTCCTTGAACAAGCTTTGCTGCTAGTCTATTAACTAAACTAACCATGGTTGTCCCATACCAACCATGTCTTTTAAGCTTTTAATCCTCATTGCAGTCCAAAAGAAAGCATAGCCTGCTAAGTCAAGCTAATATCCCATCTATAAACATACTTGACGTATACATAAAGCATATTCCTTACAAAAAATTCATACACTTGCTATCCACACATAATCTATTTCTATAAACATAATTAGCAATCGCACATATGGTTCAAAATCAATCACAATTCGATAAATATCCTAATGATCCTTCAACTCCAAAACCAAATCCAAGTCAAAACTAATCTCATAACATATCCAAAGTCCAAATCCAAGCCAAAACCAATTTCATAACATATCACATATTCCTAACTTAATGCAAACCTTTTTAGTTTAGAGGAAAACAACTCATGACTCACACAAAGAACCATCACAACATAAGGGTAACAAACACATCCTGGCGGCCCAGCTGCAACTTGTTCATATCGTTCCAATAGAAGGTGGACGAGCTGTAAGTCATTCATATGGTGCCAACCTGGCAACCAATGCTCTAAAGTACGTAGATGTCATCAAATCAGAAACTGTTGAGTCACGTTCACATCCTAGAGTACCAGGGATCCATACAGCTCCCAAATAATACAAATTGAAAAGTCAATTGGTGGATCGAGCAATGTCCACTCAAGGTACCAACCAATGACTCACACAGTTCAAAATACAAAGACAACTACTTCAATGGCCATAGCTCTAGAACGTCATTTGATAGCCTTAGTCAAGACATGAACATTTTTCTCCAAAAACATAACTTATTGAAATCATATATCCCATATATTCACATTTTTATCCTCACAGAAGCTCGATTTCACAATTTTCAATAAAACACAGTCAAAGAAACACATAGTTCTACCCAAAATAATTTTCACAAGTTTCCAATAAATCATGACAAACATCTTACTATTTTAATGCATGAGATCATCACAAACATGATAAAGATTTAATTTATGCATGTGAATAACCACAACTACTTCAAATATGGCACTCCACTCAAAAATTTGTAACTCAAAGAATACGCATCCAACATTCACAAAACTTTGCATACAAATACAACATAGCATGAGGAATTAATTATAATATTTTCATAATTTTTGCTATAGCCAATCCTCCACAAAAATTGAAATAGTACCCGAAGATATACACTAAACAAGAAAAGTTCAATAAAAAAATCCATATATCGTAAATTACAGATTTGAAATTCATTCCAATTACAGTATCATAGAGCACATAGAGTAAAAGTTTCATAATTTCTCACCAATCAAATAAATCCCAAAAATTAAAACTATGGCCAAAATTCATGCACCAAAATAGGATAACTTCAATCAAAAATTCATAAGTCAAAGAATACATATCCAACATTCACGAAAAATTCATGCTCCAAATTGATGAGTTTTTTTTAGGCCACAATATTAAACAATTCTACAGCATGAGTTACAGTCCTATCAAGTAAACCCCCCCCCCCACCAATAGCATCTATCGTATTTCTATTGATAGGTAGTAAACCTTTATAATAATATTGGATCAATAATTGTTGAAAATTTTTACTTTGCGGACAACTAGCAAATAATTTATTAAAACATTCCTAATACTCATGAAGAGTTTTCCTAATAATTTGTTTAGTCAAATATCTTTTCTAATGGATCCAGCCCTAGATGCTAGAATTTTTTTTTTCTAAGAATGCTTTATACACTTGAGTCCATGTAGTGAATGTTGTAGGGGCCAAGTGACATCGCCAATCTTTAACGATATCCTAGAGTGAAAAGGGAAAGGATCTCAACCTAATTTAGTCCCGAGTGGTTCCCATAGGGAGTATGGTTGAACATCTAATAATGAAATAATTGATATGATGATATGGATCCTCACCAGGCCATCCACTAAATTTAGGTAGCAGATTGAAATATCCTAAGTTCAGTTTAAGTGGTCGGTTTAACGCAAGACAAGTAATAGGAAAAAGTTTTGTTTTCAGTTCCAAGTAAGCTATATTAAGTTTATGTAAAGTAGCCATCTTTACTTTAAAGTCTTCAAAATTTATAGATTTGGAGCTTACGGATTCAGAATCACTTAGTTTGCTCTCAAACCCCTCAAACTTATGCTCCTTTTTCTCTTCGATCATGCGACCACTCCTTAATCTCATAAACTAAAAGAACTGACAAAAATAAAACACTAAAATCAAAACAAAATAATAAAAATAGTAAAAGTAGAGAGATAAAAACCATTAATTTTATTTGATTTCCCCGACTATGGTGCCAAAGTTTGTAAAGCTTGTCGTACAGTTACAAATTAAACCACTACTTTGATTTATAAATAAGATTTATAGTATAGGAACATGGGGATTGATCCCATGAGGAAAGATATAACAACAAGATAGTTTAAATCCAATTAAATTTACTGCTCTAATTTTTTTTTTCAATTGCTAAAACAAATTACGTTAAACAAATAAAGTCTTGAAAAATTATTCAGTAGTACTCCAAATTATTCTAAGACTAATTTTGGAAATAAATAGTAAATACCTAATCCAAATATTTTTGAAAAATAAAAGAAGAAATAATCTCACAATATTAAACTATAAATTAAATCAAAAAGTAACAAGGAAAAAAATTGTAGGTCATAAATCCTAGAAAATCACTAAAACTAATAATCTAGCAATACTTATATTTATACTCCCAAAGATATATCTAATTATTTTTTTTTAAAAAAAAGAATTTACAGAAAATACTAACAAAAAAAAAAATCAGAAATCAAATAACTCACCCAAATAATTGTGGAAAGAAATAAGAAAATAACTAGACTATAAAACCTAATTTTCTAGACTTAATCGAACTCTAAAAACATAAAACCAAGAATAAAAGCTTAATTTTCAGATTTATTAAAGAAAAACATGCACATATCTAATTTACAAAATACTTCTGAAAACTTATCAAATAATTATCAAAAATTCCTAAATTAAAGAAAAGCATATTAGGACTTTCTGTAAACCTTAAGGGGGCGTAAAACATGAAAAATACAAAAGAAACTATTTTTAACCTAATTTGTAACAAACCGATAAATAATAACAACAATAGAGGAGGAAATTACTATGAAAATTAAACCAAACTAAAATCAAAATAAAAGTACTAAGACACACATAAAATACTACTATTTGGGGGGGTGGTAGAGGGATGGAAGGAGGGGAGGGGAGCTAAATAAAATTTAATACTGAAGTCTATAAATGTAATAATTAAAATTGACATATGAAATAAATCAACTATAAAGCAAGCAAATAATTTTCAAAGATACCAAATGTATGAAAAAACTTAGCATAATCTATGTGCACCATGCTCACTGTTTATCATTAACACACAAATTGACTTTTCAATGAGCTAGATTATAGAAGATACCCACCAACGAATCTTCTTTGCTTTTTCTTAGATTATAGTTTAGTTAGATCTAACCCTAATGTATATCCTACTAGTTTTGATACCCTATCACTGGCACAAGAATTTAATCAAACTAAAGAATTAATTATTAGAAAAATATCATCTAACACCTTATAACCAATTACCAACAAATTGATTTAACAACGATATATAATGATTTCCTAATTAAAAGAGACGGGTTTGAGTGATACATGATCAATTAGGGAGATACTTGTTCCCTAAAAGACTAAAGTTTGTATGTACTAAAGTCTCTTAAACTATCATGTGAATTTAAATTAAACTAATTAGCATGTGTTCTAAATAATAGAAGACAAATATCATGAACAATAAACACAAACCATTATAAAATCATGGAATAAGAGTCAATTATAAAATAAAGTACAAAACTTGTTTCAAAATAACTAATTCAGCATGGTTTCAAATTGATTATGCTATGTATAAAAGAACTACACACTCATGTTAAAAATTAAAATAGATGAAAATTCTAAATAATTCGTGCTTGATAACAAAAGTTTAAACTAAGTAAAATAAAATAAAACAATGCTATGATAGTACTGTGATGATTGCGTGGAATGGTGATGATGGGGTGAAAGAATTGAAGAAGAGAAGATGGTGAGGCAACGTGGATGGTGCGTGATATGTTGATGATGATTACATGATGGTGTGAAGGTTTGATGATGCTGATGATGGAGGGTGGTGTGTCAAGGATGGTAAAGAGATGAAGATCAAGACGTTGGTGCGGAGATGATCATGGGTGTAGAGGTGGTGGGATGATATGTGATTAGTGATTTTTTAATATGGCGGTTGTGGTATTTTGGGGATGGTGAATTTACAGTATCGATAATTCCACTAGAGTTTTTTTTAGGATTTCTTCTCTTCCAAGTCTTTCAATTTCTGTTTAATTTAGGAGTGGGAATCTTGTAATCCCAATCTAAATAAATTGCTACAAAAATAAATACTATAAATAAATTATTATTTTCAGATCGACTTGATAAATGCACTTGTAAAATCATTCAATAAATAAAACCCATATTTCAACGCCTTTTCTTCTCCTCTTGACTTTATTAATCGTTAACGTTAATAATAGTTAAAATAATGTAAATTAGATAAAATAATACATATAACATGAGCAAATAATTGTTAAAAATATGCATGAATTATGACTTAACAAATTCCCCCACACTTAGACTTCGGACATCTTCGTGCGAAGAAATCTAAAACTTAACCTAAAAACTATCCCTCTTTCTTGTAAAGTCACACATAAAATATGAAATTTACACTAGACATTGGCTTGTTTTGAAACATTTTGATTCAAAGGTTATTTAGTCTTTCCCAGACAAGTAGAAAACTACTAAACATCCAATTACACTCAAAGAGTTATCTTCATTAGCCTCACAACATCTCTTTAACAACGTAAAAAGAACAACAATCATTCATCTGATTTAAGCATGCATATACCGATGAAGAGATAACAAGAAGAGGTCTTAAAAGTTTAAATTAGAAATAATTGAGGTGTCGTATGGCTATAGAGACAATTGACCTAGAAAATATAACTCAATAAAATTGATTTTAAACTTGCCTTGCACTTTTTTTTTTCAAATTTTTCTTTTCTTTTTTCTTTTTTTTTAATTTCAAACTCCATTTGTGCACATATTCAAAACCCCGTATTGGGTCTTACAAATTGAACACTCAGCTTACACTCACCCGAATAGAGATGCTGGAGTAAACCCCTTTTTTTTTTAATCTCTGTTTGTTACTGTGGTTTGAGTTATTGATTTGCCCAAAAGGGGCATGACTCTGCCTACATGGGATACTGCATACATAAGGCTTAACTTGAGACGTAAACTCAAGGAGAAAAGTGTTAGATCTTAGAGTATACTTCCACAAGAGGGGGGGTGAATTGTGGTGTCTGATTTTCGAGTTATAAGTAACAAACACCCTGATAGAGGTTGTTCTCCGATGACGAACACCCTGTTGACTTGTTTGCAGGGGGTGTTTTCAGATATTGTAAATACGAAAATCACCAAGATAAATGCGGAATTAAAGCACACACAATTTTTACGTGGAAAACACCTCTAGCCCAACTGAGGTGTGAAAAACCACGACCTACCTCGTGTAGGATTTAACCACTTCACTAAACCGGGCTTAACACGTTACAAATGTAACACACTTTGTTACAACTTGCAACCACGTAATCTCCTTCTCAAGGCAGATTACACCACGTCCAAATCTCACCAGATTGGACACGTCCAAAGTCCACACGACTTAGGACCACTCACTCACTTTTCTGATTCAAGATCAGGGTTACAAGCACCTTACAGGGGGTGCTTCTGACTAAGCAGATGTAAGGTACAATGA